>JANEYF010005044.1:0-32173 GCA_029963845.1 Rhamnusium bicolor | reverse complement strand
TGTTACAATATCGCCTTATCTAGGTAAATACCGAGTAAAAATACTATATAATAACATAAATCAAGTGACTTATAGTGAAATAACAATTGGAATTATTTATAACTAAAAATATGCCTTTATAAAATGAATTTTAGAAAGAAACAGAGTTAGTATGGTATGTACAGAGACAACTTTATAGATTGGCAGATATTACTATGCATTATATGAGTAATAAATGACTTTAAAACTGTTAAAATATGCTTTTCTTAGATTTTGTGGGCGAATGAATGACTAGGGGTAGTATTGTGTCTAAAAAAGCAAACATAAAATATTAATATATGTTAGGATAGGTTAACATAAATGTTTGTATGATAAAAATTTGTTACTTGACATGGACGATAGATAAAACTGGTGTCATAGTATAGATTTCACCAGCTAACTCTGTTGAACCCAAATAGACCAACCTTGATCCAATGTTGAGTGGGACCTTGTAGTTGTAAAAGCAACAAAGACAGCCAATGTAGTTGAAAAATTATAAATTATTAAGACTATTATGTAAAATAGGTAAAGTTTAGGCCATGGGAGATAGGACATGGACAGTGATTATGTAAAATAGGTGAAATTTAAGTAAAAGTGAGACGATAACATGAAACAAATCGTTTCATGGTGAAAGTAAACTGCATATTTGTAAATTGTAATAAACTTACCAAATTATAAGTATTGTGTTGTATATAATCTATCAGTCAGAGTACGGTAGACAAGGAACTGTAAAATGGTATTTATGAATCGCAGACAGGCCTGGAAATGTTTGCTGAGGTAAAATTTTTCAGTCATTAAGCTGAAAAGCATATAAAGTATAAACATTTTGTAAAATAGGTCTAAAGGTACAAGTTATATAGAAAACAGTGAGATTATTAGGTAGTAATGGCAAAAACATTAAACAGTGCTACGTTTTATAAATTAATGTCTCGATTTGTAACAAAAATGTGATGTATAGTTAAAAAAGGTGAAAGACTACCTAGTCATGGGTGAGCACATAGACTGGGAACAGTTAAATAGTGTCCAGCCATCAAATTAGGTGGAATGTAAATATTGAGGTAACGATGAGATGTAAAACCACTCACAGCTTCTGTAATTTTGTGTAGACTTAAGATTTTTAACAGCCTGGTGCAAGGACAATATCCCATAGACATTTTACAAATGAATTTAGGGCAACAGAATGTGTATTTAATTGGCTAGACATCAATGTTGATGAAGGTACATGGCCTACGAATAAAACATGTCATATCAGATTAAAATTTTATTGGTATAAGCTAAAATGTGTTAGGATAATTAAGTTAGGGTTTGGAATTGTGTTATTTGTTAAAATAGATATGTTTTGAGTTAAATATTAAACAGTATTTCTATATTTATGGGTGTAAATTAAGTTAGGTTAGGAGTGTAGAAAATTTTGTGAAAAACCCAGACTATTGTATGTCAAAAGATGGGGAAAATTCTAGTGTAAATGAATATAATAATAGTTTTTCATAAGGATCATTCATAGCTACAGGAACATAGAAAATACAAAATTTATAAATTTTTAATAAAAAACATAGTAGGCTGAAAGTTGAATTTTGACAAGTAAATTGGAAATCAAGCCATATAATTGGGCGATTTCGAGGAGAGAAACAGTTTTTGATGGTGCTTCAAAGGGTATACTACCTTCGTTTGTTAAAAAAACTCCTAACCTCAAATTTGTAACATGGCCTACTAGATTAAAAAGTTTCGAAAATAAAGTTTTGTGAGGTTAAAAATGTAAAGGAGATAAATTTAAAAGAAACATAGTAGGCTGAAAGTTGAATTTTGACAAGTAAATTGGAAATCAAGCCATATAATTGGACGATTTCGAGGAGAGAAACAGTTTTTGATGGTGCTTCAAAGGGTATACTACCTTCGTTTGTTAAAAAAACTCCTAACCTCAAATTTGTAACATGGCCTACTAGATTAAAAAGTTTCGAAAATAAAGTTTTGTGAGGTTAGAAATGTAAAGGAGATAAATTTAAAAGGAAATTATTATGTTCCACGTTCCTGGGAGCTGTTTTATTTAAATTTAATTGTCAACAAGTGTTATAAAGTATGTAAACTTACCTATCAGTAATTTTAAGTAATCCAACGTGTCACAGTAAACCAACAAGTTAAGTGCAAGTAAATAGCCCACATCGGCGTTTAAAGTGAAATAGTTTTTTTAAAGTAAAGTGTTTTGTGCATCGATAATCAACAATTATTTCAAAAAACAACAAACCAGTCCAGTTCGGATGACAGCATAAGAGCCACGCAGCGACATTTAGGAGAACTAGGAAAGAATGCGATATACAGGGTGTTCTCGGTTTAAAGTCAAATAAGGTTGGTGAAACGTGTTTAAATAAAAAAGTTCATGTCTGCAAATTTCAAAATTGTATTTCTTTGTTTGTAATATTGTATACTTATCTATGTGTGTTCATTATATGTTTGTTTTGCGAAAAATATTGCCTTTCATTTATTTGCCACAGTATAGATAAGAATTTCATATTTTAATTAAAGTGACCAGAACAGGGAACCTAACCTGAGATAGTTTCTAGTGCTAGCCGAGGAGATTATATATTTTTTTATAAGCTATAGTAAAACAAAGTAAGTAAAAGTGTCAATTTTCCAAAGTCAATTTCATTTTTTTTATTTACAATAATAATAAAAACCCACATTTTATAATATTTATAGTTTCCCAAAGTAGGGTCGAAATTAATAAATACCACATTTTATTATATTTATAGCTTCCCAACGTAGGGGCTAATAAATTAATAAATACATACAGTTTATTATAATACATATATATATGGTTTCAAAGAATGTGGTATATATCCTTTTAATGTTGATGCAATTGATTTCAATAAATGTATGACTGACATATCCAGAGTAGTAGATGCTCCAGATGCCACTATAAAAATTAAACCTAGTGATTTTTCTATTCAACACTTGCTATACCTTGAGTCAACCATGTTAGTGGGAAGAGTTGCTCAGTTTAGAAAAGCTTTAAGAGAAGATGGAGACTGGAAAGGCGATGAGTCGGCGAAGGAACTTTATTATGTATGGAAAAAAATTGCGTCAAAGAGTAGACAAAACTGAAAACAGCGATAAACATGAAGATACACCAATCGAAGCAAAAGAAAATCGGAATAGTGGACTCGATACAATAACAAATGACAGTGAAATGAAAAACCAAACAGCAGATAAAGAAAACTCAATGTTAAAAAATAGCCAAAATACAAAGTGCAGTAAAAATGACAATTTAGGTGAAAATGTTTTTCCACAAATAGTAAAAGAATGTCCTAACACTCCAAAAAATCCATTAATATTTTGACTGACATTTTAGGGTGTCGATTAGATGCATTGGAAACTTTAGTTCGTGCAACACAAAGTCGGAATTCTGCTGAATTGGCATCAAGCCACACACCTACGCGCTCATGAAGCCCTTATGAATCAGAACGAAACAATAAACAACGGTATGTGGGGCGAACGGAATTAATTCCCGAATTTGATGGCACATCTAGTTCGCTGACAATAATACAATGGTTAACAAAAATTGACGAGATTGGCGAACTTTATCATTGGGACAATCGTGCAAAAATTTTTGGGATGATCGGGCGTCTCACTGGAAATGCGAAATCCTGGTACGATTGCCAATCTAATATTAATTCTTCTGACTGGAATACTTGGAAGGCAAGAATGATACGTGCTTTTCCTCAGTCTAGGGGTATCGCTGCGAATCTAAAGAAATTTGTAAATTCGGAACGAAAAGTTACTACTCTAAATTAAAATTAGGCAAACACTGCGAATTGCCAGATCATGTAATTGCAGACGTCAGAATATTTACTTTAAATGACGAATTATTAAAAGCAAACGCCTATGCCGCAAATTGTAAGACTACAGAACAACTTCTTAAATTTCTTGTCGAGTCAAATAATACAAGTGCCAATAAAGAACCGAAACGTAATCACCCACAAAATCGAGTTAGTAGTTCTAACAAGGCTGGATGCTTTATATGCGGAAAAACTAATCATAAAGCAGCTAGTTATTACTTGCGCAAATCTGATAAAAAGTATGATTCGAAGAAAACTACGTCAACCTGTACGTTCTGTAAAAAAACCTGGTCACGTTAGACATAATTGTTTTGCACTTAAGTCAAGGGGTGATCTATCAACAAAAATAAACATTGTCTCAGTTGATGATGCAAAATATCATGTAAATTCTAAAATAAATGAGATAGATATTCCCACTTACATTGATTTCGGTAGCGCTTGTAATGTTATGAAATTAAAAACTGCGAAATCACTCGGACTTCCGATTAACATGGCGAAATAGCCTACAATGCGCGGTTATGGAGGAGCCAAAATAAAAATCGATCAAGTTAAAAGGGATGTACCAATTTTAGTAGTCGACGACGCCATTCAAGATATGAAATTATTGATTGGGCGCGCTTTTACCGAAACACCGAATCTTCTGGTCATAAAAACACACGAGAAATTACAGTTACAAACCGAAGAAGAAACATTACGACAACTGTCTCTGACCAAGGAAAATAGTACTGAAAAGTACCCTATCTTTGTAAACTGCGATACAGTGTTATCTCCTGGTATCAACAAAATTGATATCGCTTGTGAGATGTTGAACGGCGAGATAATTACAACGTCTCTGAACAAAATCGAAATGGTTGTCGTGTTATTGTACCATCAGTACGTGTTGAGGTACGTAACGGAATTGGAATATTGACAGTGCTTAACATAAGCAAACGAAAAACATCTTATGGCAGGGGTCAGTGTGTATCGCGAGGAATCCCTTCGGGGCAGTCACCGACTGAAGTACTCGCTGCACCTGAGGTTTTGCCTAACGATGTACAACAGCAATTAGATAATTTGCTACAGCGATATCAAGTATGCTTTGCCAAAAATAATGCTGAGTTGGGCAACACCAACATAGAAATGGAAATTAACCTAACCAGCTCACAACCTATCTGCTATAGGCCATATCACCTGTCCTACCATGAAAGATTTATGGTACGACAAATTGTAGACGATCTTCTGAAAAATAAAATAATTGAACCTAGCGTGTCGCCCTATGCAAGTCCAGTTCTACTTGTGAAAAAAAGACTGGCGATGTTCCAATATGCGTGGACTACCGCAAACTAAATGCCATCACTGTTAAGGATAAATATCCTCTCCCAAGAATTGAGGACCAGTTAGAAAGATTAACTGAAAACGATTGTTTCACAACATTGGACTTAAAATCCGGATATCACCAATTAAAGGTGGCGAAGAATAGTCGAGCCTACACAGCATTTGTTACACCCGATGGGCATTACCAGTACAGAAGGATTCGTTTAGGATTATCCAATGCGCCCGCTGTTTTCCAGAGGGCTATCATTGACATATTAGGCCCTCTCAGATTCTCGTATGCCTTGGCTTACTTGGACGATATCCTCATTGTATCTAATGGACGAGAAGAAGGTCTAAAGAGATTAGAGAACGTTCTAAAATTATTAAAAAACGCGAATTTAACGTTGAACCGAGATAAATGTTCATTCTTGAAGTCATCAGTGAATTATTTAGGATCTTTGATCAGTAACGGAGAAATATGTCCTTCGCCACATAAAATAGAGGCAATCACGAATTTTTCCGCGTTGAAAAATGTCCATGTCGTCCGTAGGTTTCTTGGTCTGGCATCGTATTTCAGGTAATTCATTCATCATTTTGCCCAAAAAGCGAAACTATTAACTATGCTGACAAAGACGAACAATTCTTGGCAATGGAAGGAAGATCAAGAAGCTGCGTTTAATTTGTTGAAACAAGAACTCAGCAGTGAACCGGTATTGGCACTTTACGATCCTAAATTCAACACTCAACTACATACCGACGCTAGTCAACAAGGATTAGCCGGATTGTTACTGCAGCGACAATCTAATGGTAAGTGGAAGCCTGTAATGTACACCAGCCAACAAACATCTGATGCTGAAAGTCGTTGTCATAGTTACGAATTAGAGACTTTGGCGGTTGTAACGAGTGTTACGCCGGCTCCACACACTGGCCCCAAAGCCGTTCGTCTAATGTGAGGATGGACAAATAACGTTGGAGCCAACGCTGGCACCAGCATTGGGAGCTATCCGTCGCTTGTCGGTTTCTGAACCAAACATCAAAGGAATTGGCCCCAACTTTAAGTTGTCATCCACACATTGGCCGCGCGCTCAGAGTTTGCTTGTAACTTTTTATATGTGTACACGGTAATCCCGCGCGAGTTTCGTTATGGCGACACAATCACAGTGGACGAATGAAAAAGTTTTGGAGTTTTTGGAGTTATATCAAGCGGAGCCTCTGCTATGGAATCCGACACATAGACAGCACAAAAATCGAAATGCCGTTGCCGATGCATGGCAACGTGTACAAAGTTTCATTCAGTTTGCCGTGTGCAGTTCCAGATCTGAAGAAAAAGAGGGAATCTCTAATGACTACATATCGTACACATAATAATAGAACAAAACAATCAATCCGTTCGGGTGCAGGAACGGATGAACTATTTAAAAGTAACTGGTTTGCATACGATTTAATGGACAGTTTTCTTGGACCAATTTGTAATAAAAATAATACTAGTACAGTAAACACAGAGGTGAGTAAATAAAACAAAATTATTTTATTTTTTTATTTGTTTATTGGATTAGATTTTTATTTAATAAGTTGCAAAAATGCAAACAATCAAAACTTTACAAAGAGTTATGTTTACGTAAGTAAAAGTAATTAGCAAATTCAACGCGTATGTCCCGAGCTGTTTCTGTAGATCTTCTTGGTATTTGTTCTAATGGTCTTAAAATGTTATTTTCTTCTGCAATCTGATCAAGTATTCCTTCAGGCATATATAAAATTCTTGAGGGTGTACTTTTTTTTAAAAAATTATGCAGTATTACACACGTGAGAGTTACTATTATTGCTTTGTTAGGTTGTAATAATATAGGTTTCCTCAAAACTCTCAACACTGATGACAAAATTCCGAATGTAATTTCTGTTACTACTCGAGCACGTGATAGCTGTTGGTCAAAAATTCTGTATTGACTACAATTTGGAGGTACACCAGGAAAAGGTTTCATTACCCTTGATGACAATGCAAATGCACCATCTGCTACAAAAACATACGGCACAGGATCAGTTCTTCCAGGAAGAGGCGCTGCTTCGGGAAAGTTAGCATTGTTTCTACTAATTTTTTCATATAGCAAGCTGTCATTAAATACTCCGCCATCACTCATGCGTCCATGACAACCAATGTCAGCAAATAAGACATGTTTGCCATCTAAGGCTCCCAGGCAATGAGGAAATTGCCACTTGTCTTCAAATCCCTTAGCTCCCTTGAGCCATTCGTCACTAGTTGTAGGCATCTAAAACAAAAAACATTTATTTTAAAATATAAATAGGTATTTTTTTGTGTATGTGTATTAATTATATCCCTGTTTCATAGCATGATGATATATTTTATAGTTTTTTTAGTTAATAACGTAATAAAACTGCCAAACACCCAATGTTACAAGTTTTATATAAATTATGTCTTGTTTTCAGACTCAAGATACTATACCCGCTGCTGAAACCGAAGATACAGAATTCATTGACACAAATGATGAAAATGCAAATGTATCAACACCGTCTACAGAAAGCTTACAGATACGATCGATTGCTGCAAGGCAGCGACGTAATCCTGAAGTGGCACAAGCAAGAAAGCAAATGGACCAAGCTGAAATACACTAAAAATTATTTCAGAAAGATCCAGAGAAGTTGATGAAGTCGATTTATTTTGCCAACTACTAAAAGAATCAAAAAATTTGATGAACCGAAACGTGACTCTATAATGGGTGAGATTGACCAGATAATACTCAGACAGAAAACAAATTATAATTATCAGCGTACTTCTTATCAGGTTACCCCTTCACCCCACAGCTCTGTATCTTTGTCCACCATGGGATCTCCATTGTGAGTGTCAAGTCCACAATCTTCTCCTTCACCGTCATCTCAAATAGAATTTTCCTCGTATATTGTGCAACACCATACATTCAAACACAGCAGCAACAATCCTATCAAGCTACACATGCTACACAACTCGGGATGAATTACTACTCTTCAGGGATAAATCAACAAAGTAGTATGCAATATCAAGACCCTAGTACATCATCGCAACCAGAAAAATGTAAAGTTGTTAATGTTAATGATATTATACAACGAGCATTTGTAATGAGTGAAAACGATTCCAATTCCAATCTGGATTACAGCGCAGAACATTAAAGCTACATTTGTAATGTTTATATTGTAATAATTATTATTTAATACTTGTCTGTAAAATAAAAAAATTATTACCTAAGCAGATGTTTTATTTATACTAATATTTATTTATAGATATACCTAGAGATTTATATATTTGTTGGATGGTGACTCGTTTGCTGTTTAGATTTACCTATCATCATACTATAATGTCACAGAGGAGAGCAGTAAAAAAAATTACTTACCTTAACGAAGTTTTTCAGAGTCTCACATATTGCCTTACAAACTTCAGGTATTATCAATGAAATTATTTGGCTAGAAATTTTAAAAAGGAAGTGTAGACTCTTATAACTGTCCCCCGTTGCAAGAAATCTAAGTGTTACAGCCAAACGTACTTTAGCAGGTATAGCTTCCCTCCATAAAGTATTTTTTCTTATTTTAGGTTCAATCATTTGTAGTAGATGCTCAAAATCTACTGAAGACATACGACAAAAGTTATCGAACTCTTCAGAAGGCTCCTAAGTCATATAACAACTGACGTCCATCATACCTGAAATTAAATAAGCATATTTAATATTATATTTAGCTTGTAGTGCTTGAGTTAACTCACTGGTTTCGCAATCTATGAAGTGTTGTAACCCACCATCTTCTTCTTCGTGGTCTCTTTCTCATTGTTAAATGTAACATATAATTGTATGAAGCACTCATGACAGTGAATGCACCAACAGCGATTTCTAAATCAGACATCTTTGTCACCTTTACATTGGCCCGTTGCGAACCCTTCTGAGGCTTGGCCCCAATGTTTGGACACTACACTGATCGTCACAAAAGTTGGGCCCAACTCTGGCCCCAGCGTTGGGGCCAGTGTGTGGAGCCTGCGTTAGCAAGTTTCACAACTTCTTGTACGGCATCAGATTCACCATAATAGCGGACTGCAACGCATTAAGGTTAACATGACCAAACGGGATCTTACACCTCGAATTGGCCGCTGGTGGTTAGTTCTTCAAGAATACGACTTCGATGTAATCTATCGACCTGAGACACAAATGAAACACGTGGATGCATTAAGTAGACAGCCGCAACCACTTACAATGAATATGATTAAAGAATCGGACTGGGTCGAATGTGTTCAGGCCCACGATGATGACTGTATGTTTATTAAAAAACAGTTGGAAAAAGGGGTAGCTGAAAAATGTTATGCATTGGTAGATAGCAAAATTTGTAGAATTGTCAATAGACAACCCAGAATTCTCATCCCCAAAGATGTGCAATGGAGGGTGGTCAAACTACAACATGATGAAAATGGTCATCCCGGATAAAAAAAAACACTTGAATCCATTCAAAAAAAAAAAATTGGTTTTCACAGATGAAAGAATTTGTGACAAAATATGTGAAATCCTGTATACCGTGTCTATCTGTAAAGAAACCTACTGGAAAACGAAATGGATACCTGCACCCAATTCCAAAGATAGACAAGCCGTTTCACACATTACACTTAGACCATCTAGGCCCATTTTGCAGAACTGAAAATGACAACGTCTATATGTTCGTGGTTGTTGATGCATTTACCAAATTCGTCTGGATAGAAGCGGTTCCAGATACCACCGTAAAATACGTCATACAATGTTTAGAATTGTTAATCAACATTTTTGGTGTGCCTGTTAGAGTAATATCTGATAGGGGAAAGTGCTTTACATGTCAGAAAATGAAAAAGTTTTACAATAAACAAAACATTAAGCACATCCTAAATGCAATCGCTTCACCAAGAAGCAACAGACAAGTCCAAAGGTTTAATGCTATAATCCTAAACGCGATGAGAACCGCAATCGGTGACGAACATGATGCTTGGGAAGCCAAGATTACTGAGATTCAACATAGTATAAACGGAACGATAAATACCACGACTGGTTGCGTACCAGCCGAACTTTTATACGGTTTTAGACCAAGACAAAAATTTGACGTTAGTGTAGATGATAATGAGCAGGTAGACAGGGAAGTCAATTTGAAATTAAAGCGTAAAAAGACGGCGGACAAAATAACTAAAAATGCCCGTGCAATGAAAAGACGTTATGATAAAAAACCGCGATCCAGCAATTCCTTACTCTATTGGTGATATGGTCATGTTTCAACGAAAACCAATTGTAAAAGGAATCGCCAGTGGAAAGCTAGTTCAGAATTATGTTGGTCCTGTTAGGGTAGAAAGAGTTCTCCCCAATGATCGCTATCGTGTTCTAAGTCTATCAAAAGATAAGAGACGGTTCAAGGGCGTGGTCTCTAGTGACAACATGAAGCTATTCAGGAATCAAACAATTGATTAAAGGAGAGCTATTTTAAATACTAAAATTAGATGATTTAGTATATTGTTAAAGCTATGTCCTTTATTATGATTATTGTTGTATCTTAAGAGTGGTCAAGTACATATAAGGTGGGTGATGCCTGTGTGTGTACCTCTGAACCCCTAAGTGTTTTCATTACATAACTATGCTTCATTATAAGAGTCAAATACACAAGGTGGGTGGTGGTGCCATGTGTACTTCTGAGCTTATGTGGAATGTTTTATTTTATCTTAAATAGTTTGAACACTTTGAATGTGAGTTTTGTATATTTTATGATATTGATGTAAACAATTTTAAAAATTCTGTTGCGTCCATTAGGCCTGAACCTTTTGCGTACTCCAGAATGAACCATGTTGAGTTCATTCGACTACTAATGTCGTTTTCGTACTCCAGTAAGACTTCTTGAGTCCATTAGGTGCACTCCAAACGATTTGTTGAGTCCATTAGAATAATGACGACTATTGCGTACTCCAAAGTACTCTTTTTTGTGGAGTCCCGATTGTGTGCCTACTCTGGAAAGTATGGTTTGTTGAGTATATCTGATTGTGCTTTTGCGAACTCGAAGTCGACGTCATTTAAAATATTTGTTAAACCTATATCCCGTATTTTATGAATGATGTCTTGACGAATTCGTTCGACTTGAGACAATAATCGAATTGTAGATACTGTTCAAGATAATTTGATTTCAGGTGAGTCGGTGAGTACCTCCCCTTCTCCTGCGAACAATGGTCCGGGACGGACTAAGTCAAGAAGGCCGAATGCTAGGCAGTCAAAAAGAAATCCTTATGGAGAATAAGAAAGAGTAAATCTGTGTAACCGATATTTTATAAACATTCTAAAATTGCAAAACATAAATGATGTCACCGCCTCGCTAAGATTTAGTTGCCTGGCATATAAAAAGTTAATTGAGATAGAGCATTTATTTAACATGTTAGTTGAGTTGGTTTAATATATTTGTTAAAAGTGAAGTTATGCGTTTTTATTTTTGAGGCTTTAACAATATGTTTAGATAAGGACTTGTCATGTAAATAATAATAGATTAATAAAAGCATTAAATGGTAAATGGTAATTGCCGTGCAATGACATCGAGGATGTATCTTCATCCAGATCTTACTTTGCGAAAGATGTACGCCATGTATCTCGCAGATTTAGAAAGTCAAGGAAAAACTAACGAAAAGGCAAGTTATTCTTTGTATAGGAAAGTTTTTAAGCGAAAAAACTTATCCTTCCTGTCACCCAAAAAGGATCAATGTTCACTATGTGTAACTTATCGAGCAGGAGACGAAAATGTAAAAAATAGTTTAGATGACAAGTACAATTCTCATATTTCAGAAAAAAACACCGCGCCGTCAGGAAAATTAAATCTGAATGCAAAGAGGAAGCCCAGAAAGATAAAAGCATGTTATGTGCAGTTGTCGATTTGCAGCAAGTTATGTATCTACCTATTTCAAAGGAAAGCGCAATTATTTATAAAAGCCGATTATTAAATTTCAACTTGACAATTTACGATATTGCTACTAAGGAATGTTTCTGCTTTATCTGGAATGAGGCCATAAGTAAGCGTGGTTCCTCTGAGGTCGCAACCTGTGTTTATAAGGTGTTCGAAGAATACAACAAACAACCTATAACGAGAGTTATAGGTTGTTTTGGCCAGAATAAGAATACTATCATCTCTGCAATGTTTCTGTATTCTCTGAATAAATTCAGATCGTTGGAAGAAAGATGTTTACGATATTTTGAAACTACAGATGGGCCGAATGAGGGTGATTCTGCTCATAGTGCCATTTCCAATGCAATTTCTTCGGCAGGAAACATCTATATTCCTACACAGCTTCACCCTATAATTCGTTTAGCACGGCGGAAACAGCCTTATAAAGTTATACCAATGAATTATGATCATTTTTATGATTTCAAGTCCTTTTCGAAGCGACTTAGAATCTTGACAATTAGAAAAACTGATCAAGGCAATAATGTGATGTGTTTAAAACGTTTAGAAAGTGGCATATCCAATATGCAACTTCATGCTTTAAATAATTGACCCCCAAAAATACCAAAACGAAAATATGAAGATTTGATTTCACTTTGAATAGGACAGACACCGGTAGTTCGACTGCCAGAGGGTACAGAATTTTATACATCTTTGCCTTATGAACAATAGTGTATAGTAATTTTTTTATTTGCAAACAGTACAGTCGGCATTACAAAATCTTAGTTTTTTATAGCGTTGTAAAACTTTATTTATTTTTGTAGAACAATAAATTATTTTACTTATGCACAGTTTTTAATGGAATGATAGAAAAGTATAAATAAATTGCTATTTATTAAAAAAATTATAGACACTCACCATTCTTTAACCCATTAACGTTCTGTGGTAGCTATATTTACCACAGAACATTAAAGCGCATAACTGTGCGACCTGTCATCCGATTCTCGTCCTAACGGTCTTAGTCGACACTGGTAGTATACTGTGGTAGATGGAGCTACCAATTACGTGACTATCGCGCATCCAACGGTGCTTATTGTAGTTGGTGGTATCTATAGCTACCAGTGAGCATTGCCGAGGCAGACAACTGTAGTTTTTGACTGTCTTGTTGTTTATAATTAGTGATTTTTATATTTGTAGCGCAGATAAATTATTTTTTTTGCATAGGTAAGTATTTTTTAGACATTTCTTTATACAATTACATAAACTATTATAATTGTTATGGCCCTAAATATACGAAATAATAATAAACAAATTTGGTGAACCGATCTAACCTAAAAAAGTGCTTTGTTTATTTTCGTTCTACAAAATTCAATTTTCGATTTGTTGTATTTGTTTTTACAAAAACTTAAAAGTAAAATGTATATCAATGCGTTGTTATGACTACCAGGGCTGAAATTTATACCGCTAGGAAAATATGTGTGGGTTTGGGAAGAAAACCGCCAAACTCATATAATTTTTCTCTTGTTTTTAGTTATGGCAAGCAAACGACCGCTAACTCAAGGTGAGCTTGAGCATATAATAGACAATCTTAGCGATGATGACTACTGTGCATCAGATTATGGTGGAGATGAAGATGCTGAAGATAATTTGCCTTTAGACACCTCAAGTTCATCTCGGCCATCATCGGACTCATCGACACCATCTTGTGCTGACGATATAGATCAGCTTGGAACTTCTAGTATGGATTTGCGCAAGAAGATTCTTCAGATTCCGACAATACACCAGTCTGAAAGTGACTATGAGGATGGACACGATTCAGATGCAGATCCGGACTTTCTTCCCAGCGATATAACTGCTCCAGCAAATAAGATAGCCAGATTATTTCCCCAACCCTCAGACAGAGACAGTTCATTTTCTGAAGAAGAAGAAGTTGAACGAATCGTACCAGCTGTACTTGGTCAACAAACATTTACTTGGTCTAAGAAAGAGAGTCCAGTTTTATTGTTTGATTCATATAATTTTGCAGAATCTTCGAAAGTAAATATTGACTCGAATTCATCACATCCTGTTGATTTCTTCAGGTTTTTCTTCGATGAGAACATTTGTAAGCATCTAGTTGAACAATCAAACATTTACGCCATTCAACAAAAGACGCGCTTAGAACTAGGCATGGAAGAATTTGACGCATTTTTGGGCATCCTTATAGTGATGGGGTTTCATCGTCTTCCCAGTCTAAGATCTTACTGGTCTACAAATAAAAAATTTTATGTTGAACGCGTTGCGCAGGTATTTACACTGAAACGATTCTTAAAAATTCTTAGACATATTCATCTAAATGACAATGAGAAAATGCCTAAACCTAAGACACCTGAGTTTGATAGACTATATAAGCTAAAGCCACTGCTGGTTCACCTTACCACAGCATTTCAAAGTGCTTTTACCCCTTATAGGTATTTGTCAATTGATGAAAGTATGTGTGGTTTCAAGGGTCGAACTACATTGAAGCAATATATGCCTATGAAGCCAATAAAAAGGGGCTTCAAAATATGGGCTTTAGCATGTGCTACAACTGGATACCTACTCAACTTTGAAATATATCAAGGCAAAGTTGAAGCATCAACGGATATGTTGGGAGAACGTGTTGTGTTACATTTGACTGAAAACTACCAAAATCGTGGCTACTCTTTATATTTTGATAATTTTTTTACCACGATCCCTCTGATGCAAAAATTATTAGATAAGGGAACTTTTGCCTGCGGCACATTGAGACAGACTAGAAAACATTATCCAAAACACTTACTATCTACTGACAAAGATCTTTCCCAGAATGAATTTGATTCTGTTTATTCTGATAACATTTCAGTTTACAAATGGAAGGACCGCGGAGTAAAATGTGTTAGTCTAGCTAGCAATCATCACAACCCCAAGCAAGTAACCAAAGTATTAAGGACCAATAAACAAGGGAATAGGGATCGTGTGCAGTGTCCCAAGGCTATAGCAGACTATAACTTGCACATGGGCGGAGTTGATCTTTTTGATCAATATCACGCTAACTATAATATATCATGGAAATCTAGGTACTGGTGGCTCAAAATATTTTATTACCTGGTGGATGCTTCTATAGTTAACAGCTATGTTCTGTATAAAGAGTCACTGAAGAAGAAGAATCCATGTGCTAAACCACTTACAGCACTGCAATTTCGAAGCGAGTTGGCAGACGCACTCATCGATAAATTTTCTCAAAAGAAAAAAACGTGGCCCACAACCTCAGAATTCTTCCCCTACAAGTGCACACCTACCAATAAAAGGAACATATCGCCGTTGTGCCCGGTGCAGCTCTTTGAAAAAAAAAAAAACAAACAAGATGCAACATAATTTGTCAAAGCTGCAAAGTTGCATTGTGCAAAGAATGTTTTGCGCCATACCATACTAAATAGCAAATAACTCTGCATTTCTAATCTCTAATAAATTTGTGTTATTTCTTTTTTGTTTGTTGTTTTTATTTGAAAAGAACACTTTTTGGTATTTTATGGTAGCTCCAGCTACCAGCGTCCATTTGACGATCGTTATATGCGGCAATGGTCTCTGGTAGCAATATCTACCGCCCTTTACAGCCCTTACCACATGTTCTATATTTTTTTAAATATTTTTTTCTACAGTCTAATCCCACTTCATTAATATTTGTTAATTAAAAGTTCACTTTTTAGTAAAAATAATTTTGCGCCTTAAAGGGTTAAAGTGTATTATTTATTGTCTCGTTCATAGACGTATTTTAAATAACGAAATAAATATATTTTTACGTAGAGGCGTATCTCTACAAATTTCATCCTTTTTAAAAAAAAAGTATGATAAGGTACATTACCTATTATTAAATGAGCGAAAAGTACATATTTCTTCTGTTTCAACCCTAAGATATCATTTTAAAATACTGCAAAACAGAAATGATAGGGCTATTTCAAAGTCACCCTTTTTTGTTTTTGCTCTCTGCTGTAAAATATGCAAAATTTAGATACATCCATACGTGATAAGACCGACGATATGTTGGAACGATACGCAAAAACAAAAGAGAAATACCAATACAGTTGTTACCAAATAAAGAAAGAAAGCCACAGACGTCTATATTTGGGTTTCGAGATGGCTGTACAATAATGTCATATCGTACCAAGCCATCAGCAGTGGTGCTCTTGTTATCTAGGCATGCATTTTGACGGCACAATAGACATTTCAACCGTTGAAAAACAGAAACCGGAGATCGTGACATTTTATAACATGACAAACGTAGGCGTTGATCTCGTAGATCAGAGTTGTGAAAAAAACAACACTGCTCGTAATACTAGAAGGTGGCCGGTGGTGCTCTTTTACGACATTTTGTATATAGCCAGCATTAATTCTTTATGTATTTATAACTTCCATGCTGCGGCTGCAAATAAGAAGATGAGAAGGGTTGATTTCATAAAAAAGATCAGCTGGGAGCTAATCAAACCCC
Organism: Rhamnusium bicolor; assembly: GCA_029963845.1. Classification (NCBI taxonomy): domain Eukaryota; kingdom Metazoa; phylum Arthropoda; class Insecta; order Coleoptera; family Cerambycidae; genus Rhamnusium; species Rhamnusium bicolor. Next base: position 15,646 of record JANEYF010005044.1, on the reverse strand, counting down.
AAATTGTACGCCGTTCTGCAATTGAGACACTCCCAAGAGAAATTCGTAGACGCGCAAGATTACCGGTAAACGCTCCAGAACCTGAGCTCTAGGAGGCACCAAAGGCATTATCACGTGGGAGATGCTATGAATGTGGACGAGCACGTGATCGAACAACGCGGAGGTGGTGCGTAAAGTGTCATAAGTGGGCATGTTTTAACCATCTGAAAGATATTTGCAACCAGTGCTTAGAAAACTGACTTTATTTCACATTTTTGTTTTATGAATAAAAGTTTGCATATCAGACCTGTAGGTGTTTATTTTTCTCTAATTCATTTACAAAAATTTTTGTGTTACAAAATTACACTATTCACAAAATGGGTGACACCTGTCCCCCATGCGCCTAACCACGTGACACTAAGCCACGCGCCTAACGGAGGGTTAGGAATATCCCAGCGGCTAGATAAAGTTTATATTGCCGTATTGAGAATCAATAATCCGGTAATTTGTTACCTTCCTTGAATAATTTAATAGGAAAAAACCCAATATAATAGCTAGCTAAGGGATTACCCTTCATTAGAAGAGGAAGGTAGTTTTTCCTTTTAGATAGGTGAGGGCGTGTTTTGTAGCCCGAAAAAAGAGCAGGGTTGTAAGAGAGTTCATATGTAACTAAGTTTTAATAAATCAAGTTAAACTTAAATCACAGTGTCTTAACTTCCCTGACTACTCATGTATTACCAGCAGAACATATACTTGAAAGTATCCGGCCCTAATCTATCAGTCACGTTTCGCTTACTCTTGAAGTATAGAGCCATCTAGTGACTAATTACCTAGTAATTTAATATAATGTGCCGAAATTATTGCGTTCAGTTTTTTAAAAATGGCGGATGGAAAGGGACGTGCGTGCATACAGTCCAAAAGAGGTAAGTGTATCACTGTTTATTTCAACAATCAACTTATTTTCCGTTATTTTTGTTTGTAATTAACAACTTACATATTGTGTGAGTTGAGAGTATCAATAGTTTTGAAATTTCACAAATTATATTCAGGTTATGACTGTCGAATGTTTTATGTCCTGTATGTAGGACATTGGTTTTCAGTTAAGTTTTGGTATATTATTCTATGTCCTGTATATAGTAAATGGGTTCTCAACTTTGTTCTTTTTTTTATTATAGCGCTAACTGATGAAGAACTTAAGGAGTTATTAGATGAATCTGATTGTGATATGTCTTTCCAAGATTCCGACGACGATCCAGACTATGCAGATACCGATATGTGCAGCAAAGTTCAAAAAGAAAATATCGTTTCTACTAGTTCATCCAGTGACTCTGATGAGGAAGTTGTATCGCAGCATGTGTCATCACCTGCGTTGTCAAATGACAGTACCAGAATAAATCTAGGACAAAGAAGAGGACGGGGGCGATGCGGATCTAGAGGAAGGGGTCGAGGTCGAATACAGGTAGGACCTTCAAGATAATCTAATAATAGGGAACCAAGAGCAGTTCATGTCAATAACTGGAACGGTGTATTTATTCCTTATAACCCCCTTTCATGCAACCAGCTTATTTGCAACGGGACACTACTAATTGGTCTTTATTCAATTACTTTGAGCAATATATTGGTGAACCTGAGCTCATACAAGAGCTCAGGTTCACCTAAGCTCCTAGGTGCCAAACAAAAAAATAATTATAATACGTACATAATAATTTAATGTAGAAACCTACCAATGTTTACAAATTATTAAATGAATGAATACATGGAATAAACGGAAAATTGATGATAATATTTTTGAACAAATTGTCGAAAATACTAACAGAATGGCAGTACTACGTACTGGCAAACCCTTTGGATTAACTCTTAAGGAGCTCAAAGTTTATTAGGGATTACTATGATAATGTCATGTCTGCAGTATCCACAAATACATATATACTGGTCTAATACATGGCATACATATTAATCGCAGATGCCATGACCCGTAAAAGATTCTATAACATCAGAAAGTCGTTTATGATCCAGATATCAGTAATGAACAGCGTACTGATAAGCTATGGAAAGTGAGGCCTCTCATTGAAAAAGTCCGTCAAGGTTGTCTTCAACAAAATCGACCTCAATTATTGAGCATAGATGAGATGATTATTCCATTTAGTGGACGTTGCTCTGTTAGATAATATTGTCCAAATAAACCCAATCCTGTGGGGTTAAAAGTTTTTGTGTTAGCGTCTCCACGAGAAATAGTACTCGATTTTGTAATTTATCAAGGAGCAAATACCTTCCAAGATTTAACAAATCAAGTTTATTGTTTAGGAGAAGCTGCTAATTTCTTTTTGACGTCTTCATTAGCCTCTGGACATCAACTATTCTTTGACCGTTATTTCACGACAGTAAAATTATGTGAGCAACTTTTGAGCCTAGGCATAGGTGGAATGGGCACGATAATGAGAAATCGAATTCCTAAAGATTGTGTCATGACTGATGAAAAGCTATTTATGAAAAACCAAGAGGTACATGTGAGACAAGAACTAACAATGACGGTACAATTACGGTAACTCGCTGGATGGACAATAAACCGGTAATAGTGATGTCAACAAGTTTTTCTAATGAAACGGCCGATACTTGTCAAAGGTGGTCAAAAAGAAACAAAGCTTATGAAACAGTCTCTAGGCCTATAGTAATAAAAAGAATATAATGACAAAATGGGAAGTGTCGATTTAACAGATCGTATGCTTGCTGTTTGTCCAGCCCGTAACCGTACTCGAAAATGGACGATTAGAGTTATAAGTCACTTTTTGGATATGGCTGTTGTTAACGCTTGGTTGCAATACCGTTCAGATGAAACAGCACGTGGTGTTAAAAAAATACAAAAGTTACGAGAATTTAAGTTGGACTTACGTACAATGATGATCGACGACAATTATGTGATTTCTAATAGCGCCAGCGACGAAGACTATGTCCCACTTCAAAAACAACATTCACATCGACGAATAACAATAGCAGCAATACCATCACAGAAAAGGCGACAACAGAAAGGTGGAACATATGCCTGCTCAGAAAGACAACAAAGTAGATCCAGAAAAGAATTTTTTCTGTATTGTATAGGTCTTTCAATTGATATTTGTTCACTTTATACAATTAAATAAAGAGAAAATTTCTTCCGGTAGTCAGGAGGTTAATAAAACATAACAACATAAGTAAAGTGTCAAACATAAATACGTTAAACACATCATAGGAAAACCTACAGTCCACTATTACGAAAAAATTACAAATAATCAAAAGAATTAAATGTTACACATTAAAAATAAAAAGTCCTCGTACTTCTCGTTTAAACAACGACCGGCACATGATATATTACCAATACAGGTAACACGAACTCATATTATTTATACTTAAAGGGATTGCATTACTCGGGGGGCCCGGCCGCTTCGAAGGCAATGCCGTTATTACGCAGTATTATTATTATACCGTTATTAATAAAAGACGCGAATATGATTTAGAGCTATCGATGGCTATTACGTACAAATAAATGACATACTGTTTCAACGCTATTAAATATTAACACGTTGATCGCCGAGCTATATTCCGAAAATCTCTATATGAGCCTAATGAGGTGGTTTGCGTGGATGAGTCATTAATTCCCTTTCGCGGTAGGTTGCTCATGAAGCAATATAATAAACAAAAACGATATAAATACGGTATTAAAATTTTTTAAGCTTTGTTCCGGTACAGGATACACCTATAACCTACAAATATATGCCGGAAAAACGTTGAACCAAAGTAAAACTACACCATTTGGCGTGGTAATGAGCCTATGTGAACCAATTTTGGATCAGGGAAGAACAATTTGTACAGATAATTGGTACACTAGCTTGCAGTTAGCGGAACGTTTGCTGGATAGGAATACTTACCTAGTAGGGACAATGAGAAGTAACAGAAAAGATATACCTCAAGAAGTGGCCAAAGTGAAACTAAAAGTTGGCGAGACTATTGCTATGGAGAATCACAAAGGGGTAACGGTTCTAAACTGGCGGGATAAAAGAAATGTTTTAATGCTTTCTACAAAACATTCGAATGAAGTTGTCGAGACTACATGAAAAACTGGACATCTAGTAAATAAACCAAAAAATGGTTATGGACTACAATAAATGAAAGGGAGAATCTAGAGTTCCGATCGTTCGGATTTCTTGAAAGTTTATCAAGGTTTTCAGAATTAAAGAAGCTCTACAACAGTATTGTGATAAACACTTTGTGTCTTTCTATATGAGAGATTCTAGAACTCTAGAGAATGCTGCAAAAACAAAGCCCTTAAGAGTTAAAAATTGTAATAAAGACCTTAAATATTACATGATCCATTATTCATGTGTACATGGTGGAAAAGAACATAAATTTCAAAGGAAAGAAACTTAAAAGCACCTAGTAAGTAAATAAAATTTAGCATGGTCTGCATGGTTAGCAACTATCTATGTAGATTATTTTGTGTTAGGTTATCTATGTCGAGGGTTATATCCAGTTTTGGGCAAAATGGATTAAGATTTCACAACATAAACTTAATCGTTGAATATAACTTTAGAAATGTGATATAGGTAGGGTAGGGTGAGGCAGATTCGGACATGGGGCACCTCCGGACAATTCAAATTTACCGCTAATCTGGGACAGCACAATAGCCAAATCCCGCCTAAATGTGTTAATTGTGATATTGTGTTCGTGACAGAAGGTTGCTCGATGAAAACATTAAAAATAAAATTAATAGTGAAAAAAGTTAAAAAAGTAGAGACTGACTAGTGGTAAGTTTTATCGAATATGTTAGTATTTTAGTGGGAAAGGGAATCATTTTTACGCATGTAGTGTACATAACCTATACTACTGCATTTCTTGTTTGGAGTATAGGTGGACCTAAGTGTTTTGTCTACCAGTGGGGCACATCCGGACAAAATGCGTGGGGCAGATTCGGACTGTCCGATTGTGCCCCACGAAGCGGTCCACAGTGTTGGGGTGTGCCCCACAAAAAATGTAATATTATCTTGATTTGTGGAAAGTGTTCTAGGCTGCTATATAAAGTTTTCCTTTCAGGGTATTCTGAAATATGGTTCGAAAATATATCAAAAAAAGGAGTCAACGCCCTGAAATTGATAAGAAAATTCTCAAAGAAGCGGTTAAGAATGTTATTAGTCAAAGAATGTCGATACGGCTATCAGCATCAACTTATACTATACCGAAATCGACTTTGTTTGACGCTATAAAAATATATAAAAAACGCCATCGCTTTAACAACATCGAAGACTCGGGCAATGAAACAGCGGATGATGATGAAGACGTTGAAAATCAGCCAACTTCTTCAAAATATACTAGCCGACAGGTATTTTCAGCTACGGAAGAAGCTGAATTGGAAAAATATTTGAAAGAATCGTCGAAAATTTGTTATGGACTGACATACGAATCATTACGTAAACTGGCATATGAGTATGCCGTGAAATTAGAGAAAAGAATTCCGAGTAACTGGAATCAGGATAAGAAGGCAGGTATAGAGTGGACCCGAGGATTTATGAAACGCCATCCTAGGCTCACGTATCGGAAACCTGAGAATATTAGCTTTGCTAGGGCAACAGCATTCAATGAAACCAATGTTTCAGAGTTTTTCAAAAACCTTACAGCTGTTCAGGAGAAATATCATTTTCCACCCCATCGCATATGGAATACTGACGAAACAGGTAGGAGAGCTTGATTTAACACTTTTTATCCAATAAAATTTTCGCTCGATGGGTTGTACACAGCGGATAATGAACATTTTTTTAACGTTCCGGTGACTATTATCAGGGGTACAGCAACAATAAAGTAGGAAATGTGTTATAGTTTAAGAATTAAAATATTATATTTTATAATATTGTTAAACATTCAGGTTGGCATTAAGAATTACGATTTTTATCCACTGCTCATGATTTATATTGCAGTTGGTATTAATATTTAAACTATTTAATTCTTGATTCTGTTGTTACAGGTATCACAACGGTTCTGCAAGCTCCTAAAGTAATCGCCGAGACTGGTGCAAAAACTGTAGCACAATGTGTATCTGCGGAAAGAGGTGCCCTGGTTACAATGTGTGGCATCATTTCTGCTTCTGGATCCTCATTTCCTCCTATTTATATTTTCCCGAGAGTTCGTATGACGGGCCACTTTTTGAATGGTTGTGTTCCAGGTGCTGTGGGTTATGCAGAAAAATCGGGGTGGATGACTGCAGTTATTTTTTAAAAAATTACTCGTGCATATAAAAAACCACACCAACTGTACCCATATTGACAATATTTTACTCTTGATGGATAATCACGAAACACATATTTCCTTGGAGGCTATAACCTACGCTCGTGAAAATGGAATTATTTTGCTATCTTTCCCTCCTCATTGCACCCACAAGATGCAACCATTGGATAGAGGCATATACGCTCCATTCAAGACAAAATGTAAAATATCGTTTAATAATTTTATAGCTTCAAATCCCGAAAACCAATAAGTATAGCGGATATTGCTAAGCTTACTGCTGAACCATATTTACTAACATTCAACCCAAAAAAATATTGTCAGCAGTTTTAAGAATACTGGAATATCTCCCATGAATTCTCTCGTGTACTCAGAAGATGATTTTAAAGCAACATACGCAACGAATCGGCCTGACCCTTCTTCTTTGAAAGAAAATCCAGTTTCCCCTATGGTATTGGATATTAAGGATACTACCACTGTTAACGAAATCGTTAATGATAAAGAGACCACACCTGACAACAAAAATCAAGATAACACTGACATTACTGACATGATTAAATCCATCCTCTATGACATCTTAGATCAAGCTACTAAACCTAAAGTAATAACCATTATATCACACCTAATAATTAAACCTTCTGATATTAAACAGTTTCCAACGGTAGGACACATTATTGCAACGTGGCAACAGTTAAAGATGGTTTATGCAGGTAGTGCCTCCTCGAACTCTAATCAGTCCCTTTTAACCGCTTTCCGAAATAAGTTGTTTATGTATATTGTGTGTATGTATTTTGTTATATTAATTATGACTGATATTAGTCGAGGTAAGATTGCGCCCTTTTTTTTAAATATTTTGATTTATAATTTTGAATAGACTTAAGTTTTGAATTAGTGTATTTTCTTCCATTACTTAAAATGTTTCAAAGAATTTAAAAAAATGCAGGTGTATGCAGGTGCTAAAACTTTTTTTTGTTAATATATTGTTTCAACTTTATCTTAAAAATAAAATTAAGTGCTCAGACGCTGCACTTAGCAGTGTTTTTTTTGTTTTTAGATCGTGTATCGTCATTTACCCGATTGGAACTTTTCAATGAGTGGTTCAAACTGAAACATTTGCAAAAAGATAATTGCTGCCTAGGATTGGAAAAGTACGTTCTCAGAAAGGGAAATGTAAAGGAGCAGAATATTCGAGAAATATTACTGAAATTTATCAAAAATGTTGAATTTCGTTGGAAATCGTGTCGCAGGGTTAAAACTCGGTTTCAGTCAAATAACAGGGCATGGTTAGAATCAAAAATAGAATTTTCTGAAAGAGAGAGTAAAGTGCAAAACCCAGGGCCATCAAATGTCGGAAGGCCACAAAAAATATTTCAAGATTGTAGCACCAGAGCCAAACAAAAAAAGGTGCAAAATTTGACATCTACCTCTAGCGTTGAAGAACTTTCTTTTGCGACACAGATGAGTTTCAGGAAAATTGGATAGCGTGCTGCAGCTACACTTGTTAAAGAAATTACTCAGAATTCTCCGAAACGCGCTAAGAAATACAGAAGAGCCTATAAATCAGTGGAATCTTTAAAACAAAGACTGACATCTCTGATACCAGAAGAAGCATTAGCTTTGATTGTCAACACAAAATCAAGCAAGTCAACATATTTGGCATACAGAATGGCTGGCAAGAGCTGTAGCGCGAATGCCTTTCCCTCGTGGAATAAAATATTATCGGCCAAACGTGATTGCTATCCCAATCAAAGCTCGATAAAAATAAAGGAAAATGAGGTTGATATCAAGATCGAAGATCTTCTGCATTTAACAGCAAAACGCATATGTCAACTACAAAAGGAGGTTCTCAATTCACTTTCTAGTACACGACTGACTCTTATATGCAAATGGGGTAAAGTTTGTTTTTGCCAAAGAGACTTCTGATCTCACTCGAAAAGAAACAGAATGTATTCAGGCACAAATTGACGAATTAAATGACTTTGTTTATGATGGAAAATTTACTATTAGTTTCAAAATGATCTTAACAATGATTGATGGCAAAGTTTGTAACACCTTAACTGACACGCTGTCATCACAAAGTTGTTACATATGTAAAGCAAAGCCATTAGAAATGAATAATTTAAAAAATGTGGAAAAAAAACTAGCGAAGATAGAAAATTATAGTTTTGGTTTGTCGACACTTCACGCATGGATTCGGTTTTTCGAATGCTGTCTACATCTAGGGTATAGAATGGAAATAAAGAATTGGCAAGCAAGAGGAGAAAAAAAACAAGAATGGAGATAAGAAAGAAACACATTATTGAGCGTCTTAGAAAGGAATTAAAAATATTAGTTGACAAGCCAAAACCTGGTTATGGATCAACCAACACAGGAAATACAGCACGAATATTTTTCCGAAATTCTAAAAAGTCCGCAGAAATTACTGGAGTTGATGAGGATCTCATAAAAAAGATTCCATATTATTCTACAAACAATATCTTGCGGATACGAAGTAGATTGTGGAAAATTTAAAAAATACGCCATGGAAACTGCAAAATTATTTGTAAATAATTATCCATGATATTACATGCCACCCAGCATCCATAAAGTGCTAATTCATGGTGCCGAAATAATAAAACACGCAATTTTACCCATAGGACAACTTGGTGAGGAGGCCCAAGAAGCAAAAAATAAAGACTTTAAATTTATCAGAGAACATAGAAGTAGAAAGAATTCTGCTGAACATACAAATGAAGATTTGTTTAATTATTTTTTACTTTCATCAGACCCAATTATATCGCATTTATCCCTTAAAAATAAATATAACAAAAATTAATTAAAACTACAGACTGAAGCTGTAAATTTGCTGAAAGCTCCTTCACTTTCAATAGATATAGACCGATTCTTCTCTTTCAGAAAGTGAGTAAATGTGTTAAAAATTATTAATATTTTTATTTTATATTTTCTGTTTCTTTTTAAGTCAAAGATATTTCAATTATCTTAATGATATTAATTGCAAAATATATATCAAATATGCTCAAAGAATGTTAAATTTTGTTTAATTATCGTTACAATAAAAAATGAAAAAAAAAAATATAACCGAATATTACACTTTCATCAACGTTTATAATTAATTCGCGCTACGACTGCGATCTAGACCACTGTGCGTCGGCATAGTTATTGAAATTTTGGAAAAAGAAGCATATTTGATAAAATTTATGTGAAAGGCTCAGAACGGTTTTGTTTTTCCTGACCAAGAAGACCTGTCCACAGTTTCAAAGTCTGACGTGGTTTCTAAATTACCCAAGCCAATTTCTACTCCAGGCACTTCAAGAACGGCATCATTTCTAAAGTTTAATGTTAATTTTTTTCGGTTTAAATGTTGATTAAAGCACTAATGGTTCTATGTTAACCTTCATTTTGTTTCACTTAAAATTTTCGGTTTATGTGTGGACCGGAATGTTGACTTTTCAACGAATTTTGTTAGGCTTCGTTTTATTTTATCTAAGATTTTGTATTTCTTACAAATAAAATTCTTACACTTCCGTACCTTCGCTTAATTCAAACTTGTCCGAAACTACCCCACGTCTGTCCGGGGGGCAGTTTCGGACAAATGCAACATTTTTAAATTTAATTTTTTACCTAATTATTACTAATAATTAGTAGGTAAAAAACTTTGAGAAGATGCACAATATAGTATCACCTTTGTGGGTTTTTTTTTATTTAAAACATATCCTTAACCGAGATATTAAATTTTGAATTTTGGTGTCCGAATCTGCCCCAGTCTACCCTACCTACCTATTTGTAATTTTTCTTAATGTATGATTTTTTATTTTAGTACAATGGGGGATGGATGTCTAGCTAAAATAGTATTTTTCTTATCCAGTGATAAAAAAAGGCTCAAATTGATTAAAATGGATACAAATCACAATCATTCGATTAGTAGCGTGCTTTATCAAACGTTGCCAAAGCAAAGAAGACTCTCTCCCGAGGATGGGAAGGAAGTATGCCATTTATAAGCAATGCGTTGTAATAATAAAATAGTTCTGGATTATATACAAAAAAAAGAGTGGTAAGAATGTTATTCTAAAAGATATAGTGAATATAAAATATAAAATGTTACATAAAGGACAAACAGAATCTTCATAACTTGAATAGGTGATAGACTTATTTCAAAAAAATTGTAGTATTGTTGAGGTAGTGACAAATATTCAAAATGAATTAGTAGGTATTCTTTATCAAGATTATCACATGGTGCAATATTATGCTAAATATCAGTAGGGTATTAATGGCGGTGGTGGTCTCCCCCACCACTTGTGGTGGGGGGGTAATTAGAGGGGGTGAATTAGAGTGCGGGGTAATTAGAGGGGGCAATTAGAGTGCGGGGGTAATTAGTGGGGGGGTTATTCGAGGGGGTAATTAGAGTGTGGGGGGTAATCAGAGTGTGTGTGGGGGGGGGGTAATTAGAGCGGCGATAATTAGAAGGTTACTTACAGGAGTACTTAGAGGAGGTAATTATAGTCGTGGGTAATGAGAGTGGTGGGTGATAATTGGAGTAGGAGGTAATTATAGTGGTGGAGGGTAACTAGAATGTTGGGAGATATGCACGAGGGTGGGATATGTTGGTAGTGGGGCAGTTTTATTACTATAAAGGAGATGCGATATCACGGTAAAATCATACCTATCGTGAATCGCCTACAGTTAGCAAGTTTTAGCTATCGTGAATTACCTACAGTTAACAAGTGATCAGAAGTTAAAGTTCAAGTGGGCAATATCTTATATTACTTTTTTGTAATTCTTTCATTATACCCATTTAATTGTGTCAATTTTAATTATGGCTATTTCTGATATCGACATATCTGCGCTTAATGAGCTTATAAGACAAGATACACAGGTTTTAGAGCAAAAACCTATTTCTTCATTAATTGAAAATAAGGCCTATATTATAAAAAAAATGTCTATGGTGAATTCAAGGTTTGGAAAATCAATTTTAGTAATTTTGTTTGAGGAAAGTACAATTACAACATTTAAAACATTTTTACCAAAACGAATCGCAGAAGTTATACGTATAGAAACTATCGATACAATAAATTCATGTAGTGATAAATACACATTGACATATTTAGGTCAGAGTCCTCCCGCATTTGCAGGTGCAAAACCTACTTTTTTAATAGAATTCGGTATTAATCAATAATCAAAGTAATTGTATTAGTATTTTAGCTAGGTTTTAGTTTAACGTAGATAGTTAAGGAAATATAGTGAAAGAATTATTCAGGTAATATAAGATGTAATACTATTAGATCACGTGTTAGCTCACAATGAATCAACGTTGGTTCTACTAGGTGATAATATATTGATATTGTATAACATATTTCGATGGCACACCAGTAGGACCCATGTAAGTCGCTTAATAAAATAATAATTTTCAGGTTTTTAATTTGCTTATTTAAATTCTAGGTAAGCGGCAATATGTGGATGCAATATTCAGCTGAATGTTGGACAAAAGCAGAAGATATTAGTTCAGCTATCCAAAGATTATCTTCCGAATTAAATGATCTAAGTATGGATTCACTGCATGCTGCGAATTATGATTTAAATTATTGCTTCGATGATGGCGAGTGCCGACGTCTCATAGAAGATTCTGATAGGTACAATGATGGTGCAAAGCTATGTCACAAGTACTATAATGGTATTCTAAATTTAGAAGAATTTTGTCAGCAAATGGTTGAAATGAATTTAAAACGATTTCTGTATACAATAGACAAATACCTACCTAAGAAGCTTATTGAAAAATATCAACTTGACCAATCTGATGATGATGATGATGATGATGATGATGACGACGACAATGATGATGATGATGCACATGATTAATTCCTATTAAATCAATTAATATACCATTTTACCATAAAATATGCAAATAGCATATGTAGTAACAATAAAAAACAAAAAAATCACTTTTATTTTCTTTACTATTTTTAAATTGAAATAAAACACATATTCAGAAAATACATTTAGTTTTATTACCTATTTGGTTACATTAGTAAATGAATACCTCAAACTATTACTAAGCGTTAAGTAAACACATATTGTAATTTTACAATACATTTAAATCTACAGTACGTCTATTAATAAAATGAACATTTGCTAAAGTGTCAATAGGAATTTTTCACTTGGTGCCAACAAAACCGCTCTGAACTCAACCATCTAGGGCACTATATGTTAAATAAGTGTCATGAAGTATGAGAGCATACACTCGAGTTTGTTCAGGGAACTTCGTTTTACGGGTTTCAAATTCTATTTTTATATCTACAGTGGATGATTTCATGGCATCTGGCTGGTGGGAGCAATCAATAACAAACAAAGGATTTTTTCTGAATTCTCCAAGATCCATTATTGGTTCACCCATATCTTTATCATAGTAACTGCGCTGGAAGTTTTCATAGGCATAGTATGCTGCAGAATCGAGTTTCTTATCGAAATCCAAATTCCAACGTTCATATGCGAACACCTCAGAATTAAGATATAGTCGAATATTATTCATATCTGCATGTACAAACTGTGTGATATTCTTTGTTCTGTTGTTGGAATGGTCGTTGTTTTGAAAACCTATAATGATGTAGCGAGGTCTTTCGAGACTGCTGGTGGTTTTAATGGCCCATATGTCAGAAGCCGTATTACGCAGACAAGGAAGCTCATAGAGATCCCACATACGATACACCATCTTAACTTTGGCATTATTGCTGCTTTTTTTAATTCGATTCAAAAGTTTAAGCTTTTGTCGATCCTCAGGTACAATATGTCTTATCTTCCACTCAATTTTGCTAATTTCCAGTTCTGCGTCAACCTCCCCAATGTATGAGTCTTTGAAAGATCGGGCTATTATCAAAATTAATTCCTGTTTCGCGTTCAAAATACCTTTGGTATAATCTTCAGCAAAACCCATGAGGTATTTAAGGGGGAGCTTACCACTAAACACATGACTGGTGGTATCTAAAATATCTTGTTTTTGTTGGTTGAGGCCCCAACCTGATGTTAATAGTGAACATGCGTGTGTTTGTCCATATGACACCATAATTTTCATTGTGGTAGTAACACCAGGCTTTCGAACAACAGCCACTTGTTCGCCACCCATTTCCAAACGTATCTCTTCGAAAAGAAATGCGAGTGCATTGTTAGATAGATAACACCGCTTAGTGGCATCACTAGGTGTAAATTTTCCTTCTATATAGATGTAACTCTCTGTAGTGTCAAGTATGAGATCTTGAAAATTGACGGGAATGCGTATTTCATCTGAATTTCTGTAATATGGAGAACCATATGGTTTATATGTATGTTCATGTAAGCTAACTAGGGAATGATCAAAAACGGGTTCATCGAACACTTCAAGTTTTTCACTAGTTGCAATAGCAACCATTTTGTTAGAATCTTACTTTTAGTCCAATTGATCGCAAAAAGTCACGATCCTTAGCCGACAGTCTATGTCTTAACTGTTTGAGATCTACACGTTGAATGAATCGGTTTCTACACTCGGTCTTCTTTTTATCGACACTATTTTCTATAGCATTATATTGGTGGTGTACATACCGTTGTTGATTATATCGGAAACCCATTTAGCTAGTGGCATTAAAACTTCTTTAACTCAAGTTTTACAATAATCTTTTCACCTCGAAAGTTGATTAAATCACCGTTGTCGTCCAATATGCTTAGAGTAATATTATCGATAAACTGGCGTCCTTCAGGTCTGACAGGCAAATATATTATATTGGCTGGTTCCCTGGTTATTTTATAGCCAGGCTCAACATCCACATCAAATTCGAAGAGGGTGTGTGATTCATCAGCATTCAGATATGCTCCTGAAATAATATTGCAATCTACACGTATCATTCTCACTTTCATAATATCGACTGGGAGTGTTGATTCATAACTTTTGTTTGGATGTAAATGCACCGCTTCAAATCCCAACAGACTACCGATTGAATTCGGCTGCGAAAAGTCTATTTCATACTGTGACCAGATCTCACACTTTAATGTATTGTTATTTGCTCTCAACGAGAATATTTTTGCATAATCTTTTTCGTCAATGTTCATAGCTTTCAACAGTGCAAGATAGATTTCATCAATTTCATAGGCTCCAAGCGGTATGCTAACAGAGGTAAGTACAGCCTGATCGTTAATTCTATAATGAAAAATGTTATTACTTTCATCCACATTGAATATAGAATTGTAGAGTAAAATCTGATTAAACCCAATCCATGACGACTACCTATATCCAACTCAATGGGTGGATAAAAGTCTGTACTAAGCACACTAATGCGGCTTGATAGAGTGAAGGTGTACGACATGACTGATACTTTTAGAGGTTGTTACATCACTTTATTATATGCTACAACAATAGCTGTGTAATTTTCTCTTCTTCGGAGGCGATGGCGATATATTTATCTCATTACTGGATGCAACATTTACATCGCGCACTTTACAATAACAGCAAAATACTTTACGAGGTGATGGACCGTCATTAACATCAAAATTTGTCTTACAATCATTTACATAATGTTCTTGGCAGTATTGAAACTTTAAAATATCAATATCATTCTGGAGATTTGGGGGCAGCTTATCCACACTAAAAGCAATTTCGTGAGCAGCACATCCAATTATCACTTGTTTGGGCATATCTGCAAGTTGCTGTTTAGTCATCTTCGTCAGACTGCGTAGTCTAGAATATGCAATTAATGAATGACCCATTCGTTTAATGTCTTCTCTATCCATGGCCGGTGTGATAGTTGCTATCTCCATAGTAGTTAAGTTTTATACAGAGAAACTTTAAGCACAAATGACCCCACCACTGTGTTGAAATTTTGCTGGCGAACATAATTATAGTATATTCTATCAATAGTCTTTGAACCACTATGAGGTAATCAATTAACTCTATGGGTGAGGGTAAATCGCCGAAACTGTCAAAGTATGTGACTAAACCACCACGTTTTTTATATGCCACCCAATGTGTTTCAGAACCATCTGAACTATCCAAATTGATGATGGCAGATTCATTATAATGTGGTCCAGAATTAGGTAGATTATCACGCATAAATACACCCCAGAAATATGGTACCTTCATCATCTTGGTATAATATTTAAGATCGACGTCGGTGAGAGGCCTGAGGCAGGGGGTGTCTAATAGTTTTTTGAATTTTGTTTGAGATAAAGCCCCAACCCCTTACGATATGGTTTCATATACAATCCTTTGCCCTCTTTCCGAGGGCAATCGCCTCCATATGTCTATTATGACGTTGCTTCAGCCAATTCTGCCCTGCTCGCTTTCACAGAATCGACTGCTTTAACAATACCTGCTGCACTTCCAGCCAAACTACCTAACGCTGATAATCCAGCAAAAATAGGTATCAATGTAAAATGCCTCCGACTTCTTGGTATCGGTATTATG
>JANEYF010005042.1:0-23619 GCA_029963845.1 Rhamnusium bicolor | reverse complement strand
TCTCATTTACAAACTTTTCACTCCCAACAAGTAGTTTTTAGTAAACGTTTGGAGTAGTTATCTTAGATCGCATATTAGAATCCTATGAAATCAAAAATGTACCTAGAAATGGCGCTACCAGTACTAATCTTAAATTAAATAGCCAAGTTAGTCTGAGTTTAAAAGGATATAGATTTGTACAGAGGAGGACCAGGATTATTTATGAAAATTCCAGACCGTACTTTATCTAGATTAGTTTTTAAGATTAAATTTTGAGAAAAAATTAATTAATATGATTTTTTATTAATTTTTTAACTACGTAACTAGATATACAGGTGAACAAAAATGAGGAGATGCAGCCGAACATTTTTTTGGAACTTTTTAAATCAGTCAGTCTGATAGTACTTGACAAATTAAATTGACAATCCAAATGATTATATGCACGTGTCTAATAAGAGGAACACACATTTTTGGGCCAAAGAATATCATTATTTAGTTAAAGAGATACAGTTCCAAACGTGCACAACTTTCTAAATATGTGAAGTGGAATATTCAACAAACGAATCTATTATTTTTTACAACGATTCTTTGACGGGGAGAGGTATCTAAAATATCTAAGAACAAATATCAGTGATATTATTGATAATATTCCTCTTCATCATGTAAGACACATGATTTGGCAACACGAGGGCGCACCATGTCACAATTATCGACTGGTAACTCAATTTTTAAAAAAAGTTTTTTATGGTGGATTGGGAAAAATGGCACCATAAGTACAGGATTGATAAAAGAATGATTTAAAAAAAATCGAAAATCACGATTTAAAAAAATCTAAAAATTATGATTTTTTGATTTTTTATTTATTATTTTCCATAACCATCCTAATAATTGACATTAATAATGCATTTAGTAATTATGTTAACAAAGATAGTTTTGGTTTAGACTTATAAATGGAATAAATTGTGTACCTTATATCTATAATTGTTAAAATAAGCTAGAGATACGTGAAAATTCCTGTTAGAACTTGAAAATTCGCCTGTCTTTATAATGCAAGGAGATGATGCGAGTGCCATTATTTGCTAATCTGCCGCGTAACGCGTAACAAGTGAGAAACGTGAGTCTAGTGATTATATTAATAGTATTTAAATATTAAATATTTTTTACATGGTCCTCAAATACAAGTAGAAGGAGAAAGATCCCTATTTGGCAATATTTTATTGAAAAATCAAGTAAACTTGATGGAAAAAGTGGTAGTAGAGCTACATGTAAAGTGTAATGTAGAATGCAAGGGCTTGTGGGCCGATTGAAAGTTCACTGGAAAAAATGTGCTTCGCGTAATGTAGAAAGTGTAGAAACAAATAATGAAGGTCCTCTACTTCTGGAACAATGTCCAATGTAAGTGTAGTGTTATTTTATT
This sequence comes from Rhamnusium bicolor, assembly GCA_029963845.1. Lineage (NCBI taxonomy): Eukaryota > Metazoa > Arthropoda > Insecta > Coleoptera > Cerambycidae > Rhamnusium > Rhamnusium bicolor. The sequence goes on along the minus strand of JANEYF010005042.1, from coordinate 22,223 downwards.
TATAATTATAACTTCTTAGTAAGACAAAATATTAAGAGAACCTTTTTTTTTATTATTTACTTATTTAACGTCAGTCTATTTCTACGACCTGGAAGGGGTTGGAACCTTTGATGCGAAGATAACACTGACGTAGTTTTCCACGAAACACCAAAACACTATATACTGCACTAGACGCGCGTTTCGCCAACCAAGTCGGCATCATCTGGAGATGATTAAAACTGTTTCTAATCATCTCCAGATGATGCCAACTTAGTTTGCGAAACGCGCGTCGAGTGCAGTGTATAGTGTTTTGGTGTTTCCTGGAAAACTACGTCAGTGTTAGAATTCAAATTTAGTGTTAAAATGATCTAGTGCATTTTCTAGATTTCTAGTAACTTTCCCTGTGCAAATGTGACTTTCATTCACTCATAGTTTTAAGAACAAAGTATAGTATCTATGCCTGTCTGTGTGTAGCTGGATTTAAACGACATAACAATCTTGTTTTTATTACAGATACAACTGAACGCATTACAACAAGATGCAGAGGAAGATAGTGCCGTACAGCCGCTCTTATTTTCTACGCCATTAAGTAAAAAAAGAAAAGTAGTCTCTGACTACAGTTCTGGATCTTTATCATATTTTGTTGTACGTACGACCAAGTCTAATAAAGAAGAAATGGATAAACAAATTGTTAGAGCTCTTTATGCGACAAACAGCAGTTTCATGTGTATTGAATAACCTGATGTAAAAAAGGCAATAACGCTTTTACGACCTGGACATGATGTGTCCAACAGACTGCTCGATGAAGTGTATAACGAGGAAAAAGTAAATGTTTTAAAGATTTATCAGGAAGTTCAGTTTGTCTGTCATTGGATGGATGGTCCAACATACACAACGAACCAATAATATGTGCAACTGTAACTACGGAAAATGGGTCTTCCTTTTAGTAGACACGATAGACACATCTGGAAATCCACATACATCTGTATATTTAACAGAACTTGCAACAAATTAAAACTCTAAACACTGACTATACCTGTACAGTAAGCAGTTTTATGACGGATAATGCTGCCAATATGAATGCTATGAGAAACCAAATTAAAGAGTCAACAGAACTAAATGTTATTACTTACGGTTGTGTTCCACACATTTTAAACTTGTTATGTAAGGATTTGGAAATTAGTGAAATTAAGGAACACGTTACGTTCGTTGTGAAATACTTCTGAAACAATTATTTTGCCTCTGCCACATACGCAAAAGAAGGAGGAAAAAACTTACTTTACCTTCTGACGTAAGATGAACTCACTTGCCGACTGCTTAGAGGGTTTCGTTAAATCATGGCCCACACTTTAAAATTAGCGAGGAACATAAAAATGAAATTGACAGCATAGTAAGACAGAAAATTACAAACATTTATTTAAAATGAACTACTAAAACCTATATCTGTTGCACTTGATAGGCTTCAAAGAAACGATGCAATTTTATCAGACGCCGTAGAACAATTTAAAATTCTTGAGTCGCATTTTGACGAAACTGAAATTAACTTAAGGCAAATGCAAACATTTAGATACCGATACGATCAGTGTATCACCTCATACCATTTGTTAGCCTTCATTCTAGACCCTACGAAGACAAAGCATAAATTAACAGAAAGCGAAAAGAATCGTGCTTTAGAAGCCGCTAATGAATTATATTCCGAAAGTGGTTTACTACTACTGATTATTAAATTTCTGGCAAAATCTGATCCTTCTGCCGATATTATGTTTCACGAAGAAATTCTTAAAAACACAAAACCCTTGGACTGGTGGAAATCCCAAAGAAATATTGATATTATTGACAAGTTATTCCCGATTATCAAGCAACTATTTTCTGCTGCAGCTAGATCAGCCTAGGTTGAGAGAATATTCTCGACATTTGGTTTGATTCATTCTAAGATTCGAAATCGTTTAGGGACCGAAAAAGCAGCTGAATTAGTTTTTTGTACAAACTTTACAATAATTAACCTAATTCAAAATTTTTGTTTTGGAGTAAATCATGTTTTATTTTCTTTTAGAGTTGGTTCTGTTTAATTTGTTTACTTTATGTTTCTGCTTTTAAGTAGGCACCTAATTTATAATGTACATTTAAGAAGGTAACTTTTGTTTTATATGTGTAACCTAACTGTTCTTTTCTTCTTTTTTATTTGACTTTTAAATAAACTATACTTTTTTATTTGAATTTTCTGAAGTTTGATTTACTGGCTTTACACAACTTGATTTAAATCGTGATTTAAATTTTAAAATCAGTTGATTTAAATCATGATTTAAATCACGATTTAAATTAAATTGATTTAAATCGTCGCAACCCTGCCATAAGATGGTCTTCCCGTAGTCCCAATCTCACGCCTTTGGATTTTTTTCTTTCGGGGTACATGAAAAATGAAGTTTACAAGGGCCAAGTTAATAATGTGCTAGAGTTGCAGCAAATAATTTCGGTCGTTGTAGACAATATTAATAATAGTGAAATTTTGCCAAAACTGTCCAGTAGTATTTTAAAAAGAATAAGATTGTGTATTCAAAAAAATGGTACTCACATTAAACAATTTTTTAACTAATACAACAGTTGTGTTACTTGAGTTGTATTGTTTTATCATTATTAGTTTATTAAATTTAAGTGTCACAGTTTCTAATTATTTTGTTTTTTTATAATAAATAATGTTTCCTGTATAGTATTTTTACTATTTTCTATTCGAGACGGTAGCGCGGTTATTACCAAACAGTATGCACTAAACAATAAACATAATCAATTGTCATAGCCTATCGGGCGATACTCCATTATTTTAATTCAGAGACAAGTCTCCATAGTCTATAGCATTTTAAAAGTTTAATTATGTCGGATTCAATATAATATGCAATATTATGAAACTTTAAAGTTGGATCTCTCGAAAAGTATTAAAGATAATAGTACAAAGTTTTATATCACTGTATTCAGGGCAAAAAAGAATATATTTTTGAAAAAATATGGGGGTATTCCGTAAAAAAAAATCGGCTGCAGCTCCCTCATTGTTAATTCAAGTGTATATCTAGTTACGCATTTAAAAAATTCATAAAACATCATATTAATTAATTTTTTCCCAAATTATTATCTTAAAAACTGAGATAAAAGGGGGTCCATTCTCTATGAATATATACCGGTTGGTGTACGTTCGACGGGTACACGGGCACTGGTAAGAAAGGAGTCATTATAGAGGGCGACAGTACACCTCTATCGCAATCTAACTCATAGCCGCGTACCCAATGAAGTACACCAATCATCGCACTTTATTGCATAGCCGCGTATCCGATATAAATACGCCAACCTGTATAAGGCACACAATGGGTCCAGGAGCTCAGTATTGATTTTGAATTGTACGAGTAAAGAAGAAATAAGTTAAAGATTAAAGTAGTGATTTCTAAGTGTTTAATTATGATTAGAGTTATCATTTATTAAATATTACTGTTAAATATTAATTAGTTAAGTAGCGAGTAAGTGTTGCACAATCAACGAATCCACGATTTAAGGTGTCCAGCAAACACGTAACACAATTTACATTTTTTAATTCATTATATCGCACGTGGTTTATCTTGGTCGTTGGATTCGTCGCAATAGTGAATTTCTTTGACCAGCCCACGGTTCACATCTATCGTATACAAAAATTAAATTAATATCCGAGAAGAATTATGACCAAAAATTCAAGAAGCAGGAACCAAAACGAAACAACTATTTCACATAAGGCAGAATTATATTTGCTAAAAATAACTTTACGCTGATTGTTTAAAATGAAATTGTTATCTATTTTAACTAAGAAATTTACGCGCGAAGTTCCTCGTTAATTAAAAAAATTCCTAAAAATTAATTAGTGGGAATTATGAATTTTTTCTCAAAAAAAAAAACGAGAGTTTCTATTAAAACGTAAGCTTTTCATATATAATTGAATTCTATATTCGAATTTATTGTTAAAAGTTCGAATTTAGTAACAAAAAAATGTTATCACAAAAAACGTCAAATAGTAGTATTACCAGGGCCCACCGCCACCAAAACAAACAAAACTACTGTATTTTTCATATCTCATAAATTTCATATTGCATTGTCTAACAGTTTTTAATTATTGCAAAAACTAAATGTACAGGACCCTATGGTTTTGTTTTTTCAAAAACCAAGTTCTGCATATTTGGCTACATGAACCAATGATTGTCCCCCGTCGTCGGTCGTGTAGTCGTCATCGACTCTAGAATTATTTCAAATTGAACAAAATATAAAAGTGTTTACGCCTATTGTAATTTAATGTTTTTTTTTATATGGGGTTCTGGGGTCTCAATACGGGTAAACACTGTTGGCAGTTTAGATAATAATTGTCATCACATTGCGAATAATATTGTTACGCCACTGGACTGTGTAGACTGGTTAGATGAGACTGGAATTGTATGGGAACGGCCGGGAATATTCTGGAGTGCTCTAGACCGGGTGAATGGATGTATAAATAAGACGCACGGTGGGCCGAGACTTAATCTTAAGTTGGACGTGAACGAGTAAAGAAGAAATAAGAAAGAGATTTATAAGTGTTCTAGTGTGATTATAGTTAAGACATTAATTAATCTTTTGTTGTTAATTGTTAATTAGTAAATAAAGTAGTGAGTAAGTGTTACCTGGACTTTCAATCAACGAATCTACGAGTAGAGGTGTTTGTGTGGATAGCAAACACGTAACAATATTATTAGTAATATCACTTGACTCACGTCGATTGATTTACTTCAAACAAACTATCTAAGAAAAGTACGCTGCGACCCGCGTGAATGCCAGACATTGCCTCAAGTCAAGTTGCTTAAAATTTTAATACAAAGAATTATTTATTATAAGAACGTTTTGATAAAATAAAAACTAGCAATTTTATGGGCGACTTCTATTGAGAAACCACTGCGTGACAAATTAATAAAAGTTAATAATTACAAATTTATCTACATATAACAAAAGTATAAGGAAACATTACCGTTACACAATATTGACTATCATTCATTATCAATATAGGATCCACTATCTAATACAGGGTTCCAGTGAAAATACGATGTAAAATAATTAATGCTGTAGGTAACGTTCGAGTTTAATAGCCAGACAGCGAAAATAATTGTCATTTTTCAAAGCCACAGTTATATAAAAAAATCATATTTTTTAAAGGACCTTTATACCGTGTGTCCCAAATTCCATGATCACCATTGTGATCTCGAAAACGGTTAAATGGGATAAGTTTTGACAAATTTTAAGCTGATTCCATATCCGTTAAGAAATCACGGCTAACTGCAACAATTTTCGGCACAATTAATGCCAATACTTCAAAAAACAGTAATCAGTAAGCCTGGCCAAGGTCATTAATCAGACAGAGACGTACTGGGTATGCATCATATCATAATACTTAAATAAGTACAATAATAAAAACAAAAATATTTTATATATTGTGATGTATGTTTTTTGTACTATTTCGTTCGCTTTAAATTATTTTTTATGTATTTCCTTATATTTTGTAAGCTTAGTGCTGCACATTATTATTAAACTGTTAAATGATGTTCACACATGTACATTGTATATCTAAGTGATAACTAATAATAAATAGATAAATAAATAAAATAAATGGAGATAAATTTTATTAATACTGGTACACTTTATAAAAATATGTACAAAACTCACCTTAAGCAAATTTATGAAGTAGCTTGGTTGTCGTTATCACAAACTGGAGCACTTCTATAATAACTATGTAGCATCAGATATGTTTCTACAGTTGTCTCAATAAGCGATGTTCGCTGTGGTGAAAAAAATGTTTGTTTTTTTGAAAAAGACCGTTCGACATCTACGGAAGTAATACAGACATAAGTAAAAGATTCTGTGAACTCACTTAACGCAGCTGTAGATGCACCATCACAAATGTCTTAATTTGGTAAAATCAGGATCTTTCCGTAATACACTCTCGAATTTTTCAATAACGGGCTTATTTTTTGCGTCATTTATAGTCTGTAGCTGTGTATTTACGTCGTCCATTATTTGCAGCGATTCCACTAACGACAACGAAGTATTTTGCAATTTTTTTGCGTTGTGTAGTCCTCTACAATTGTTATAAATAGTTTTTAAATCTATTTCAAGGGAAACATCTTGAAAGCTTGTCTGGCTTTTCTTAACAGCTGCAGCCTAGTTAGGGTTGAACTGTACTATCACAGCTTTTATTTGTTGAAAATATTCAGCATAATAAAAAGCTGCCTTCAACCACGTTCCCCAACGTGTAAGAATCGGCTCTGGTGGTTCCGAAATACCAGGACACAGTGTGTGAAATGCTCGAAGCCGTTTAGGAGACATGACAAATATTTTTTTTGTATTTGCTATTAATGCATCTACCTCTAGAAAACATGTTCGAATTGTTTCTGCTATAAGATGGAACGCATGCACTTTACACGTAACATGTAAAAACTTACAATCGTCTCTTTGAAGAAAACGGTCCACCAAACGCATTGTCGCAGCACCGTCGTCGGTCACAAACATCAACACTTGCCTTGTTGACAGTTCAAATTTTTCGGAAGTCTCCAACACCACCCGCGTAATTGTTTCGCCATACACGCAGTTAGTCTTTTGCTAGCTAGTAAATGTGGAAATGTTGGTTTAACAGGGTCGAGTACACGTATTATAACATTTAAAATAGAATTTTTTTTTACAATCTGTCGACTCGTCATCACATAACCACAGCCGTGTATTTTTTAATGCACATTTAATCCTATTTACAATGTCTTCACGAACGCTTGGTACATATCTACGTAACGATGAACGACTTGGTAAATTCACCTGGGGATTGTATTTATTCCAGAACTCCCGAAATGCTTGTTTATCCAATATGCGCAGGGGAACATCACAGGCAATCAGCATTAACAGTAAATCAAACATAAACTGAGGTTCCAAAGAAGACACGCCATTTTTTTTATTTTTATGCCGGTTACTATTGACATGAATTTTGCAGCCGTATTTATTCCAGCACATTAAGTCTTGATCACAAACTTTACAAATTATTTTACATCCATCATAGAATAAATCCAGAAATTCATCGTTAAATTTATTCACTTTATCAGCGTACGGTCGTTTTCTACTCTTTACGCTCAACATTATTTATTATTTATTAGTACTCTATGCATCGACCGACAGATAACAACTGAAGTGTGTCGTGTCATCGTCATCGTAAACAAGCGCGCGATGGCATTGGTATTGCGCCCGACCCTTAATCTACCATCGCTTGGCCAGGCTTAGTAATCAGCTCAGTTAGGCGTAGATGCCAAAAATGTATTTAGTTAAATGGAGGTCATACTGAACAGTTTTATTAAATCTTCTTTCTTCTTTACTACTATCACTTCTTCTATTATGTTAATTTGCTGCCATTAAAATTTCTCCATATCGATTATGTTCAGTATTTTAACAGAAAATTAAAATTATTGAAACATATCAAACTGGTAACCTTAATATTACCGTTATTTTTTATGATGGTTGATATTAGGTATATCCATAATATCAAAATAACTTTTTGATTTTCCATGGCCTATTATTATGTTTTTGGTAAGCAATGGATAACTATTTTTAAATCAGTCCCTTGAAAAAAAATGTCCTCGGCATGTGATACATCATTTGAAAGTTCTTTTTAAGCGCAATCTGAAAAACGAAAAAATCCGATATGGCTGCCATAAGAAAAAACAAAAGTTACCTCGGATATCTCGAAAACAAAAGAATATCGAACATTCGTATCTACGCCAAAATATCGGTCTCCAAAAAGTGTCCCAATAATGTAAAAGTATAAAACCTGTCTGGCCAAGTATTATTACTTGGCTACAGCCAAAAAGAGAAATCACAAAATTCTCCAGTTTCCTCTCCCTGGAAATCATTAAAAACTTGAATTCCGAAGTTATACGAATGACCACAACAGATAATAGATTTATTATAGTTGCAAATTTAGTATCGCCACTTTATGTTATCACATACATTTTTGATTACTTATGTGTACTTTTTATCAATCCACATTTTACTTAGTACCGTTCAATATCTCAATGAGAATTTTATATGGGACACCCTGTAGATGTAACAATTTATAAACACTTACTCATACAAAGCAAACCGTGATAATGGATTAATTTATGGCCCGTTAGCGCTAACACATCGAAGTTGACACTCAGAACTGAGAGTACTGAGAGTTGGATTTGATGTAACCAGACATATGCATTGAATAAAAAGAAAGAATGCGCCACTTCCTAGAAGTAGCATTCACGGACAATATACAAGTAAATACTGAGAGGTGTGCCTCAAGGATAGTCCCTAAGAAATTAAACATTCTCTACTATCAAACATTCTCTACTATCAAACATTCTTTATTTATAAGTACGATTTATTTATTTATTTAGAAAACCAGTTGTGCACTGAATACTGTTTGAATGAGTAATAAAAATTGGAGTTTTTACATAATATAAATATTCTAAATTTAATAGATGCCAAATGTTTTTAAAAATGTGAGAAAAATTATAAAAGTTGACATTTCGGAATACAATCTGGTTCCGTTTTAAAAACTATGTCTCATGTGTATATTATAGAAATATATAAACAGAAACCTGTCATGTTTGACATTGATACAAAAGTCAATCTATTATAATACTAAAGAAATGTTTATTTAGTTTTGAGAACAGAATCAGATTGTATTCCGAAACGTCATATTTTTTTATGTACAAGACATTTTTGGATAGACAAAAACATTTTTTCAAAAAATGACTGACTAATCTTTTGGCGCATATTTTGTATGATTGTAGGAAGTGGCATAATAGAAAGATGCGATGAAACTCTTAAAGTAAAATTTGAAATATGTCACAATTTTCTAAGAAAGCATGCCACATAATGTTATCATTTTGGCGGAACTTCGGTAAAATTTAACCGGACATGCATACGTGGACACAATGCTTCTCATTATTGGTAGAACATACAGGACAATTTGTCAGCGATTCGACTGGAAGGGCCCACCTTCTATTGGTGTGTGGTTTCTGCATTCACTTTATTGTAATAGGCCAACCAGGGTCACATTATCGTTGTTGGCGGTGCTCTCACAATATAAAATATGAAAGATACCGAATTATTATAAAACGAATTATTAAGGCGTATGAGTTTTAGGCCTGGTTTGATCATAAGTAGAGCGTAGAATCTAACACTAGTTATAAACGTATGTAGGGAGGCAACAAACACTATACCCTGTGTATAGTATATTTGTCAGTAGGTTGAGGAGGAAGGGTTAAACTAGGGGTCATAGCTCGGGGCAGAGGGAGCGGTCATGTGACTGTTAAAATCAAATTGAAATTCACATCGGATTTTTAATTCCACTTTTTTGCTGTCCATTTGATACATGTTTCAAGATGTCCTAAAAAAACCAAAAATACCACGACTCCATGATGCTTTGTGTCCACTTTCTTTTGAATAGCTAGATATTGCTTAAACGTGGTTTTTATGAAGTTAAGATACTATTAACAGCATTTTTTTTGCCACCGAAAGGATTAATATGCAAAAATGTGTTTTGCAAAGTAACATGTTTCTCGAAGAGGGTGTAATATCAGAACCACTGGTCCAAAAAGGGTTGTTTTAGTCTAAAAATGTTTGTATGGCCTTAAATGCAAATTTTTGCACATTAAAGCATTTTTTATGTAGTCGTTTGCGTATTTAAAGCAAATTACAGCCATAAATTTGGTTATTTTGAAAATTTATCTGTTAAAACACGGAGTGAATATGGGGGCGAATGGGGTAAAACGACTACAAAAAAAATGATTTAATGTGCAAAAATTTAGTTCCCTGTGAATCAAAATCCTAGTGAGTCAAAAGCCTTCTCCAAAGCCCAAAACTATTTCAAAATTCCTGAAGTAGAAGAATACTGTCCAATACAGTGGTACTGGACAGTATTAAACTATTAGAAAATTTTTCATTGTCATTAGAAGACTCCTTACAAAAAAGATTGCCCTAGTATGCGAGTGAATAAGCGATATAATGACATTTTAAAAAGAATTCCTTTATGGGGTAAACACGTGTGTAAAGCTAGACATTTCTTTCAACAACAACCGAAGTAATATATGCCAACTCAAAACTTTCTGAATCACTTGTAGAAACCGATTAATATTATGTGAGGAGCTTATTTTCAAAACGAAATTTCTGCAAACACTTTTTTAGGAGTAATTGAATAATTTTCTATAACTAAAAAAATATGTCCCTTATATTTATCATTAGAGTTGGCATTTCGATCCGCAAATCATGGGCGGTTCCAAGTAGAGAATTACCCAAGTACGTAAGCGACACTTATTTACTATTTTAGTCTACTGTTACGCGTCGAGGTGTCAATAACGTAATTTATTTCTCTCCATTGTATTGTTGATAATTTTATTTTTTGTATTTTACCCTTGATATTAATTTAATAATAAAGTATGTCAGACCTGTCCAAGGGTAAAAAACTGCCATACAGCTGACAAAGTGAATAAATTTATCAGTGAATTCCTGGATTTATTCTACAATGGTGCTATAATAATTTGTAAGGTGTGCGAAACTGACCTGATGTGCTGGAACAAACGTGATTGTAAACGTCACGTAAATTATGTGCAACATAAAACTAAAAAAATGGCGTGCTTTCGACAACACAGTTTATGTTCGATTTACTTTTAATGCTGATTGCCTATGATGTTCCTCTGCATATACTCGACAAACAACCATTTCAGGAGTTCTGGAATAAACACAATCCCAAGGTGACGTTACCAAGTCGTACAACGTGTCGTAACTATGTACCAACTGTAAGCGAAGACATTGTAAAAAAGATCAAATGTGTACTAAAAAATACACGGCTGTGGTTATGTGTTGACGAGACGACAGATTGTAAAAAAAAAATTATTGTAAATGTTATAGTACGTGTACTGGACCCTCTTAAACCAACATTTTCACTGTTACTAGCTAGCAAAAGACAAACTGATTGTACTGGCCAAACGATTACGCGGGTGGTGCTGGAGACGTTAGAAAATTTTTACTCGTCAAAAAGTCAGGTGTTGATGTTTGTGATCGATAGTGCCGTAACAATGTAGTTAGTAGGCCGTTCTCTTCAAGAACGGTTAGTACATGTTACATGTAAAGTGCATGCTTTACACCTTGTGACAGAAACTATTCGACAAGGTTTTCCAGAGGTAGATGCATTAATACCAAATACTAAAAAAGTGTTTCTTAAATCTCCTAAACGTCTTCGCGCATTTCATAGCAAGTGTCCCGGTATTCCCGAACCACCACAGCCGATTCTTACATGTTGGGGAACATGGTTGGAGGCAGCATTTTAATGTGCTGTATATTTACAACAAATAAAAGCTGTGATACTACAATTCAATCCAGACGAGGCTGCAGCTATTAAAGAAAGCCAGACAAAATTCGAAGATGTTTCTGTTGAAACAGCTTTAAAAACTATTCACGAGAACTATAAAGGATTACATGACGCCATACAAAACTTACAAAACAGTGCGTTGGCGTTAGCGAAGTCACTGCAAATAGTGGACGAAGTAAATCGACTGCTACACTCTATAGGTGATTCAAAAAAAATGAGCCCGTTAGAGAAAAGTTCGCACGTGTGTTAAAGCACGATACCGGTTTTACCACGTTAAGACAAATTTGTGATGGTACTGATGGTGCATCTGAAGATCCGTTGTTAAGTGAATTCAAAGGTTATTTTAAGTATACTTGCATTAGATCAATAGATGTCGAACGGTCGGTCTCAAAGTATAACCATATTTTTTCACCACATCGAACATTATTCTCGGAGATAACATAGAAACATACATGATGCTGCAAAGTTTTTACAGATCTTTTCCAGTTTGTGATAACCAAGCTAGTTAAGAGGGTAAGTTGTGTATACATTGTTATAAATTGTAACAGTTTATTGCTTTCATTACTAGTTAATTTCTTTTCTTACACTTATTATGATGCGTACGCCTATGTCCTGCGGCGCATTTTTGCCAACTCTATTTATTATGTATTTTAAATTATAGAATTGTATTTTGCTAAAAATAAATATACGGTTTTTAAACGAGTTCATTAAAACGAGTTAAATGCCATCTATATCTCAATAAACTTTTTGTCAGAAATTGCGTTTTGAAAATAAGCTCCTCACATAATATTAATCGGTATATTAATAAGGAACATTCTACAAGTGATTCAGAAAGTTTTGAGTTTGCAAATATTACTTCGGTTGTTGTTGAAAGAAATTTTTAGCTTTACACACGTGTTTAACTGTTTACTCCACAAAGGAATACTTTTTCGGCAGAAAACATAGAAACTGTGTTACTCATGTGAATGTTTCTTGATGCGCAATCTCAGCCATTATGTTCGGTCGTTAATACGTAAAAGTAAGCAATGTTACTTATTTCATCATCCGCCATAATTATCAGAAACGTGTGTATCCACATGGAATGCTACTGAGAACCGTCTGATCTGCCACGCTCTAATCATAAGTTGTCCATATGGCTAGAGAAACCATATTATATTGAGGCTTAAGTAGTTCCTAGAAATTTTTACTTGTTAATTGTTTATGTTAGAGCGGGTCTGATTTAGGCAATGTACTAGACAAATAAATAAAGACTGTCTTGCTATTTGTAACTGTAAGGAAGTTTTGTTAACACTCAGTTCTTAAAATGCACACTTTCTGCATTTATATACAGGATGGGGCAATAGTGCATCCGTGTTCGATATATCGAGTTCTATGATAGCTAGAAACTTGATTTAAAAACATAAGTAAACTAGACAAAAAAGTCTATAACTGGAAATTGTTTTCGAATATACAGGGTGAGCCAAGACGAATTTACAGGGTCAAGTAACATTTTCTTAAATGAAATGCCATGTATATCAGAACATTTTTTGCAGCCTCTTTGTGGTCTCCTTTCGCTCCTGTATTATATATATATATATATATATATATATATATATATATATATATATATATATATATATATATATATATATATATATATATATATATATATATATATATATATATATATATATATATATATATATATATATATATATATATCTACTACGAATGGCATCTATTAATTCACTTGGCATTTTTGAATATTGTACTGTTAATGTTGTTACTAGAATAATATTCGGTAGTAAACGGGGCTATAAATCACATTGAATACACGTATTTTGTAAAGGGCGCCTGCTCCTTGTACACCAAAATCGGGAAAAGCGCCAAGCAATTAAAAAATACTTGAGAGTTGAAATATTGAAAAAAAAATTTTTTTGGTGGTGAATGTAATTATATTCTATGTCGCTGTGTTTTTAGTTTTTCAATTTTCATATTTTGAAACTTTGAAAAATTGTAGAAAAAAATCAAAATTTAAAAAAAAAAAATCCCGCACAGCGACCCAGATTGAACTGTTATCTATATGTCCTCCAAATTTCATAGTCATATCTTCTCTAATAACGTCACAGTTATTTGGCTGCACATTCATGTTTTTCACGGTCGCAGACGGAACTCTTAACAGTACACACGCTGAAACGTGATCTCATTTCACTCACTTTATATGTTGGCTGGTTTCCTCAATTTCACCCGCAGAACCCGTCCACGATTACGTGGCTTGTATTACTTTTTTTTAACATTAGTTCTGGTCTCAAATTATTTATCTGACTGGCCGACTATCTCACGTCTAATGATGTTTTTGAATGATATTAATAATAATTGTTTGTGTAGAAAAACAAGGACAATGTCACAAAATTAAATATAAAATTCACGTAGATATAGATATAGGATGGCGAAGAAACCGTATTTACGGTGATCTCCTTTTCTGGAAATACCCCGACTAATTTTAGAGAGAGGATTTACAAATTTTAAGCTAGTACTGTTCTAGTTCCATCATTACGTAAAATAAACTGCCTTAATATTATTTAAAATTGCAACTGTGTAATCGAAAATCCAAATTCTTTTTCATATTACCTGTGTTTCTTGTTGAATTCGCTGTTTGGTATTTTCGAACAATGGCACTGCTTCTATCTGAAAGAGAATGTATTGAAATATTAATAAAAGTTGGACGACGAACGTTTAAAGACGTTTGTAATATTTTTAACGATGACGATCCCAATCATCGATTTACAGTATCTAAAAAAAAGATTATATTCTAGAAACAGGATGCACAAAAGACAAGTCTGATCAGACAGAAAACTTAACCGATCCTAATACAACAGGTTTTGATACTGGAATCGTAGCACACCAACCATACTGTCCTATGTCTGTTTTCATTTAATTACAACTTACAACCTCGGTGAGAGATCATAATCTTGACTCAAGAATTTATCGCCTGATGATTGGGATCCTGAGCAAAATGTTAATGTTAATGAAAATGGATAATGATGTTAATGAATTTCTTTTTCAGATCAAGCTACCTTAGTTCGTTTTACTATTGTCAGAAAAACTTCCTTACTGAGTGAAAGATATTAAGTGCTCAACATCCACGAAAGTTGTTCGGTTGTACTGTTGGATGTGACTGTTTATACAAGGAATTTTCAAACAGAAGTTTAAAGATGATTTTGTCATGTCACATTCCCTGTTTCAAGTACCATTTATTTACTCATACGTAACTGAATAAGATGATGAATATATTTGACTACGTCACGTCACTTTCACTGCAAAATTTGGAAAAATGTTCAGTTTTCAAATAGTTGCAGAGGAACGAAGCAAACAAACGGCTATCACGTGCGCCAGATTTATCATCCATCGTATTTTTTTCTAAATATAAGCAAAGTGATATCGACTTGGCAACGAATCCAACAAGAAACAAATTGTACCATATATATAGATAAATATTTTAATGCAGTCTAGCGAGCGGATAGAGGGGCGGACGTACGACATGCGCCGAGGAACTACGCATATCAACAGCTTTCAAGTGACCAGTAGGTTATCTTGGTTTGTCGCTAGACACAGTAATAGAGTGGCCTCTAAGCGCAGCTATCCTAAGATTCTATCCCGCAGCAGTCAGTGTTGTAGCTGCAATTACAGAAATAGGTACGTTTTGTCAGGAAGTGTAAGTTTTTCTGTGGTTTTGTTTCGTGCGTTTACTGAGTATTTATATACATTATTAATTTTTTGTTTGGTTTTAATGTGGTGTGATGGAAGCGGTAAAGAAAAAAGCAGGCCACGTTTGTTGTTACAAAAGCTGTAAACATAAAAACACTGGAACATTGAAACAATTTTTTTCCTCATAATCCTGAAAGGTAAGTACTGTGCAACATATAAAATATAAATTTGTTATTTACACTAATCTTAACCTAATTTCTTAAAACAGGCCAGCTTGATCGCTGCCACAAATAATAACAGTGACATATGCAAGTAGTATGTAAATATAGTTCCAATTTAAGGTTTCGTAATAATCACGGTTTTCTTAAGTATTCTAATAATTGCTGTGGTAAACGAGCGACGATGGCTGATTGAGCCAAGGCGTTGCGTTGGCCCATATACGTAGTATAGTTGATGATTTTAAATGTATAGTAGATTTACAACATAGACTACTATGGATGTGGTATTATTAATGGTTCTTTTATGATGGGACCTTATTTGTATTAAAGATTTTCATGCTTTGTTGCTAGTAGAGGTAGAGTTTTATCCTCGACCGTGTCGAATGATTGCACAAACTGAGGACACCATGGGGCAGGGGTTACAATCACTTAAATAAAAGTTTCCATCGGCGTAACGCGAAACGAAACGCAAGCAAAGATGAAGAGAAAATAAAAATAACTGCAATGTAAGGGAGATATTGGGGTCAGCTAGTATTTTCTTTCTGAATTGCTTTTGTTTGAGCTTGCTCGAGTGAACGAGCTAAGATCCCGTCATCAAGTAATCATAAATTAGTAATTTATTTCGTCGTAAGTGTAGTAAATATAAATAACGTTAGGTTCTTCAATCTTTCTCTACAATTTTTTAATTCTCACATTACTTTTGTCACATACAAAATTAAAAATTCGCCACATATAATAGCACCTATAAAATCGATTTGTCTCTTCAGTATCTACACTAATGACGACACAACGACCACACATTATTATTTTTTAGAGTGCAGACAGGTTGCTAAGCTGAACACACGTGAATGTGTTGTAAAACGACCCATTATCGTACCTAGACCAGACATCCGACAACTGAGATAGACATAATGCATAAGGCAAAGCGCTGGAATACCTACAGTTTAAATGAAAACAGTGATGTTTTTTTGCTAATTTCCTTGGGTAGGTATAATAGATATAATTACAATTTATAATTATAATTTAATTTTCTCCAGGACAGTATAATTATTTATATCTACTTGTACAGGGTTATCATTTTGTTTGACACACATTTTAAATTGAGTTTGTAGAGTTTGTGTTTAAGAGAGTAGAAAAATATTCAAGCCTCCGGTCGAGGTCTTGGTAAATAACACGTGAACGGCGTCTTTTTCAGATATACCGTGATATCAAAAATTATTTTGGTCAAAGTGGTCATGGAATGGACAACTTCCATTTTAGCTTATAACATCCTTTTGTAATAATTTTTGTCAAAGTTTGTCAAGTTACCTCCCATACTTTTTTGAAAATCAAAAAATGATTGATATTGATGACAATTTTTTAGAATCCATTACCACCTTTTACCAAGATAATTTTTGATATCACGGTAATTATGTGAAGTTATAAACTAACACCCTGTATATCTGTATCTAGATAGATGTTCGTTTCTATTTACATTGAAATAACATTAATTCTAGTCATTGCTTTTTGAATTATTAATGCCCAGTCAATAGATACATAAAAAAGGCCCGACCTTTTTTTAATATGTTGTTATGACCTATGGCAATAGTAAGAAACCAAATTTGCTACTTCGAAAGACTTGTGCTAGCTGCGCAATACGCAAAAAACTCCTAAAGTATACATCCTACAGAAAAAAGTAATTTTACTTTCTTTTTTAAAGAATAATCATTTTGGTCATGTATCTTGCCAAATATCGCGAAAAGTACTCATCCCACTAGAAAAGTCATACGGAATGAATTTGTACCAAATTTGTTTAGCTTTAATTTGAAGAAGGACGCCCGTAGGCCCCAATAATTACCTAGATAATGTCAAAAAACCAAATTTCGGAAAAATGGATTTTGGGAAAAATCAATGTAAACAGTTCCCGTAGTAATTGCTTTATTTAAAAAAAAATTAATCACCAATTAATATTTATAAGTTAAAAAAACTATGCTACTGAATGCTACTGAGTGTACATCAATTTTATTTCGTTTTAAATGTTAATACGTAAACTAGTTTTATCGGAAAACGTATGACAAAATACAAAAGTTATATTTTTCCACTAGCTAGAATCAGGGGCAATGTCCACTATATTTTACTTTGTAACTCGTTAACAGTTGGAAAAATCTAAATTCTGTAATGACATTTGATTGTTCCTTGTTAAGGACTACTAAGCGACAAGGATTCAATCCCGTAGATAATACCTTTCTGGTTCCTAAATTTTTGTTTATGCAAGTAGATAGAAATACCCAGCAAACTTGTACTTAAGCGAATTACTTAAAGTTATTAAAGCTTTGCTTATACTAGGATCCCCATGCAAGGGCCCAGATCTCTAGTGTGAATGACCGTAGAAGCTAAAAAAATTACAAGGCAAGATATATTGTTTCATACATTCGCATGAACATATTTTGGCGCTGACACATAGCCTACAGCCAACCCCTGGTTTTTTGACGTCAACAATACCTAAATTCCGAGCTCTACTCATATCAAACATTCTTTTTGCCTCTGCGATTGCGCTTCGTCACTCGAGTGGCAAATAAACGAATATCACATTTACACTCGAAAACAGAAACAAACACTTTAGGTTGGAAATCTTTTTGTTGCAGACACTGTACGTGAGTAAGCACTGATGAAAGTGATGTGATGACGTTCCAGCCCAGGAAAACCATAAAGATGAACTATTCGCATATGCATGCACAAATAATTACACATTAACAAATTATTACGATAAATAGACGACTTCTGTTTTTTCTTAGATCATAATTAAAGCTGTAAATCGTTTCTGTGTATCATGGTCGTAGAGTACAGATGTACTTACTGTCACAGCATTCACCTTGACCGTGAATCTCTTTCTCCAGTCCAGTCTCTTATTTGCTTTCGAGTTGTGTATACGTTAAGTCACCTGGGTGTATTGCATATTGTTTTTGTGTTTTTATTTTATTTGTTGTACTGTTGATATTAATTAAATAAAAAAGCATGGCAGACGTACGCAGGAGTGGAACACGGCCATTTGCTGACAAAGTAAATAAATTCATTCATAGGTGAATTCCCGTATTTATTCTATGATGGTGCTAAAATAATTTGTAAAGTGTGTGAGAAAGATTTATTGTGCTGAGATAAGCGTGATTGTGGACTTCAGGTAAATAGTGTACATCATAAAAACAAAAAATGGCATGCCTTCGACAACACAGTTTATGTCTGATTTACTATTAAAGCTGATTGCCTGTGATGTTCCGCTGCACACACTCGATAAACAACCATTTCGAGAGTTCTGGAATAAATACAATGCCCAGGTGAAGTTCAAGTCGCACAACGTTATGTAACTATCTACCAACTGTACACGTAGACATGGTAAATAAGATGAAATGTGAATTAAAAAATACACGGCTGTGGTTATCTGTTGATGAGACAACAGATTGTAAAAAAATTCTATTTCAAATGTTATAGTACGAGTACTGGACCCTCTTAAACCGACAGTTCCACTGTTACAAGCTAGCAAAAGACTAAGTCAGTGTACTAGCGAAACAATTACCAGGGTGGTGCTGGAGACGTTAGAAAAATTTGAACTGTCAAAAAGTCAAGTGTTGATGTTTGTGACTGATGGCGCCGTGACAATGCGTTCGGTAGGCCGTTCTTTGCAAGAACAAGTACGTTTATACATGTTACGTGTAAAGCGCATGCTTTACATCTTGTGGCAGAAACTATTCGAAAAGGTTTTCCAGAGGTGGATGCATTAATAGCAAGTACAAAAAAAGTGTTTTTTAAATCTCCTAAACGTCTCCGTGCATTTCATAGCCAGAGTGTCGCCGGTATTCCTGAACCACCACAGCCGATTCTTAGACGTTGGGGAACATGGTTGCAGGCAGCTTTTTATTAAACTGAATATTTCCAACAAATAAATGCTGTGATACTACAATTCGATCCAGATGAGGCTGCAGCTATTAAGGAAAGCCAGACAAAATCGAAAGATATTTCCGTTGAAACAGCTTTAAAAAAATATTGCGAGGAACTATAAACCATTACATGAAAGCATAAAAAAATTATAAAACAGTGCGTCGTCGTTGGCGGAGTCACTGCAAATAGTGGACGAAGTAAATCTACTGCTACACGATATAGGTGACGCAACAAATGAGCGCGTTAAAGAAAAGTTGGCAAGTGTGTTAAATAAAGACACCAGTTTTACCAAATTAAGACAAATATGTGATGGTACAGCCCCAGATACGTTAAGTGCGTTCAAGCTATTTTATGTATACGTGTATTACATCAGCAGATGTCGAACGGTCGTTTTCAAAATATAAGAATATATTTTCAGCAAAGCGAACATCACTCATGGAGACAACCATAGAAACATACCTGATGCTGCAAAATGGCTACACATCTCCAGTTTGTGATAATCAAGCTAGTTCATCAAGCTAGTTGGAAGAGGGTAAGTTTTACCAGAGGCTACACATATAGTCTCTGGTTTTACAAACATTGTTATAAATTGTAACAGTTTATTGTTTCTCGTGTTAGTTAATTTCACGTAGGCCGCCACTGTCCCACGGAACTTTTCTGACAGCCCTAATCTCATGATTTTCATTAAAACAGTTTTTTAAATAAGTATTGCAAAATCCTACCAAATCACATGCTGTTTTTAAATTCGTTCCACGATATAAAACGTGAATTTTAGAAAAATGTTTATTCTCTCGCCTGAAGTAACCGAGCAATTTATTAAAAAAGCGTGGACTATGCAAAATACGTCAAAGAGCTCTCAGCTCAGCTCTCCACCGATGCGAAGATGAAGTTGTTAGATCACACCTCATCCTCTTGAATGCTTTTCACGTTTGTATTTGCAGAATGATAGAAAAGTCATCCAAAGAAATACAATAGCTGTGTGTCGGCATTCTCACATTGGCATCGACCGAAAACCTTGGCAAGGTCTCTTACTCGATGTTGCTGGCCTGAAGTGTAATTATCACTTATGAATCGCTGGGAAAAACGGTTTCAAAATACCTACATTAGAATAGAGAGGTTACTGCACTAGATATACAGTGTGTCCGTAAGTATGGAATAAATTCATGATTTCTTAAACCAAAAATATTTAGAAAAAATCCTCGGACAAGTCGATTTTTAATTTCAATTGCGCTTTTATATCCTTTATTTTTTTTTTTTTGGTTATGGCGTCATCACAGTTTTCGATATAACTTACATCGATATTTCTTAAATGGAACGCCCTGTATATTTCTCCATTTTTTAGATTCTGCTTCAACAGCTGATGATTCCAAATGTGTATCATACTTACAGTCTAAAATTGATGTTGGAAGATACGGTCATTTAAAAAAAACAAGTCAAAAGTAAAATAAACAGGTTTTTTAGTAATTTTTTAAAGTAAGCTAGTTTTTACTTGTTTTTTTGTTTTATCATTATCGTCTGTGACAGTGAATCACTTAATAATACTTTACCCCAGTGGTGGTTCCTCAATAACTGTTGTCGATTTAGTTTAATTTATAACATCACTCAATCGACAACGAGTAAACCTAGAAAAGAAATGTAGTGACTGGTACGGTGGAAGATTTACCCAAAACAGGTCGCCCAGGTGTTGACGATGATACAGAATTAAACATTCTACTTGCTGTTGAAGAAAATCCACATACCAGCATTCGCCAGGTTAGTCGCGATGATGATGTTACTAAAACGTTAGTACATATAGTATTAAAATTAAAAAAAATGGCATCACGTTAAAATTCGGCTTGTGCAAGAACTAAGTGATGATGATCCAGATCGGAGGATACAATTTTGTGAAACAATGATGAATATGTGCAATGGTGATCCTCTTCTGATAAAAAATATTATGATGAATGCACTTTCAAATTAAATGATGAAATGAATCGTCAAAATTGTAGATACTGGGCAAGGGAAAACTCTCGATGGATGCGGGAGCAGCACACACAGTATTCACAAGAGGTAAATGAGTGTGCGGGAATTGTAAGAAATAGAATCATTAGACCCTATTTTTCGGTGAAACTGTAAACGGACCGGCATATGTCCAATTTCTAAAAGGGCTATCTCAGCCCAACGTTATTGAATTTGTAGTTTTATTAGTCAGTTTGGATAAAATTAGTAAAGAAAACCTCAAATTCTCATTT
Source organism: Rhamnusium bicolor (assembly GCA_029963845.1). Taxonomy (NCBI): domain Eukaryota; kingdom Metazoa; phylum Arthropoda; class Insecta; order Coleoptera; family Cerambycidae; genus Rhamnusium; species Rhamnusium bicolor. The sequence continues at coordinate 786 of JANEYF010005042.1, read as the reverse complement.
AGTCGACGTTTCGACAAAATTTATTGTCTTCCTCAGGACTAATGAGGTCTTTGGTTTTCGGTCAAAATAATCATAATCGTCAAATAAATAAATAACGTCACCTTATAATAAACGGATTCTTGGGTTAAACAATGACCAATGGGCAATGAATTAATGGTTTTTTAACTAGTTTTAATGCAGATCGATATGAAAGAGTGTAAAGGCAAAACAGAATCCGTTAAGAGAATCCATTAAGAGATTGTGGATACGAAACTCCTTAGCTAAAAAAGTTATTAAATTTATTCCCCAGTAGAATTAATCCTAGAAATGTTGACGAAAGCATGTGATTTCAACACGATGGTACGCTTTTCCATTATGCAGCAGACAGGTATTTTGACCAAATATTTCTGAACAGGTGGATTAGTAGACGTGGACCCATCGAATGGCCACCAAGGTCATCGGACCTCAATTCATTAGATTATTTTCAATGGGGGCCATTTAAAAAAACTTAGTTTATAAACCAAACTGGAAAACATTGTTGAATTAAAAGAGATAATCGGAACGGAAATAAATAACATTTCTCAGAACTATAAACAATGTTCATCAACACTATTCATCGTTTGGCGTACTGTCAGCTACAACAAAGCTGTACTCCTTGTTGTAGCTGACATTACTATAAATTGTTTTTATTATTAACTAACTGTTAGTTCTAGTGACTATTATTTGTTCAAACAAAACATGAAATATTAGTACATTTTTATATTCAAAATGGCCGTATCTTTCAACATCAATTTTAGACCCTAAGTG
>JANEYF010005041.1:37500-403893 GCA_029963845.1 Rhamnusium bicolor | reverse complement strand
TTCTTATTTGTTAATCCTAATATAAAAACTTGTATTTATTGCCTCATAAATCGTGTTTAAAATGTCTCATTAAAATGTGTTTTGATTTAAAAAAAATTATACACTTTTTATTACTCGTCTAATTTTCACTTTATTTGTTATTTTTACAACTAGTTTTGTTCTATTCGGACACTGTCAAGTAAACTAAATTATGCACAGATTTTACTTTCATTTAAATATAAATGAACTGAATGGGGCACTTTATGGTTGATCATATAATGCAAATTTGTACAGATGTTATGTTTTTAAATGTAGGGGTTTTTCAAGCTAGTAAATTATATTATGGTGTGATTTTTATTAGCAGTAGTTTATCTGAACAAGTTTAATAACGGAGAATTATTTAAATCTTTTCGGTCGTTTAATATGTTGTAATTTATATTCCTATTTAATTTATTTATTTCTAACGTTTCTAATAAATTAAGTTTTTTTACTTTTCCCAAAAATAAGTAATATTTTAGGTTGATGGTCATCAGTTATTGTATGACCAGAATCTGAATGTTGTTTTTGTGTGTGAATATGTTCTCTATATCTTACCCCAAACGATCTACCTGTTTGACCTACATATGAGGCGTTGCATTCTGGACAATCCAAATGATATTCACCACATTTTTTAGAGATATCAGTTTTTTTGTTTTGAATTGCCTATATTTTGTTAGAACTAAGTGATGTCTTGATATTAAATTTGGAAAAAGTGTTGCTAACTGAATAAGAGAGTTAACCTGAATATGGTAATGAAATGTATGTTTGAACTTTTTTTCTCGTTAATAGCGGGGTATAGATCTTTTAAGAGGGACTTGTTGTTATTTGTAGAATAGATTGTTGATTATATTTTGAGGGTACCCGTTATTATGTGCTATAAGTCTTACTGTGTCTAGTTCTTCTTTTAAATCTGTCTCGGATAAAGGTAAGCTGAAGGCTCGGTGTGTCATAGATTGTTGATATGCGGCTAATTTGTGGGTGAGAGGGTTATAGGAATTAAAGGGAATAGTGGCGTCTGTAAAAGTTGGTTTGTGGAAAATTAGACAAGTAGTAAAAAGTGTTTATAATTTTTTTTAAATCAAAATGGGTTTTCACAAAGTAACTTCATATTCAATCAACTATTCAAAATGTGATTTATTTTATTGTAAGCATTTTCTAATTTATTTCTTTGAATTTTAAATCTAAGAACTATTCTCATTATCTTTTTCACAATAGGTACATGAATTCCGCTGGGTTTTTACCTTGAAATTTCGTTTTCCTTTAAAAAAAAAAAGAATGGGGTGCGTTTTACGACTGGCAACCCCGTTTTTATAGGAAGCCCTTACTAAACATTAAAAATAATTTGGCGATGTTATTACCAGTACACTGGTTCGTCTGGACCAGCGGTTGTGACGTCACGTAGCAGCACTGAGGTCTTATTTTTAGGTGGTAATGACTAATGACTAGAGCTGTCCGATGTGCCTGGAGTACAGCCACGGTCTTGCGCTGTCGTCACACGTGCCGATTTAGAAGTGATTTAAGCTGCAGTTTTATTTGAAAGGTTAATGCGTGAGGTTGTACCTATAAATTATACATAATGTCAAACGCGCCAAAGGGTAAAAAACGACCGTACGCGGACACAGTGAATAAATTTATGCAAAATAATTTGTAAAGCTTGCAATCAAGACTTAATGTGCTAGCACAAAACAGATTGTCGTCGTCATATCAATACCGTGCAACATCAAAATAAAAAAATGGCATGCCTTCGACAACTCAGTTTATGTTTGATTTATTGTTAATGTTAATAGCCTGTAATATTCCGCTACACATACTGGATAAACAACCATTTCGGGAGTTTTGGAATAAATACAATCCCCAGGTGAACTTACCAAGTCGTACATCGTTATGTAGATATATTTCAGCTGTTCGTGAGGACATTGTAAATAGGATTAAATGTGGATTAAAAAATACACGGCTCTGGTTATGTATTGACGAGACGACAGATTGAAAAAAAATTCTATTTTAAATATTATAGTACGTGTACTGAACCCTCTTAAACCAACATTTCCACGGCTTTTTATTATGCTGAATATTTTCAACAAATAAAAGCTGTGATACTACAGTTCAACCCTAACGAGGCTGCGGCTATTAGGGAAAGCCAGACAAGCTTTCAAGGCGTTTCCCTTGAAACAGATTTAAAAAGTATTAATAACAATTATAGGGGACTACACGACGCAATAGAAAAATTGCAAAATAGTTCGTTGTCGTTAGTGGAATCGCTGCAAATAGTGGACGACGTAAAAACACAGCTACAGCCTATAAATGACGCAAAAAATAATCGCGTTAGTGAAAAATTCGAGAGTGTATTACAGAAAGATCCTGATTTTAGCAAATTAAGACAAATTTGTGATGGTGCATCTACAACTTCGTTAAGTGAGTTCACAGATTGTTTTACTTATGCCTGTATTACATCCGTAGATGTCGAACGGTCACTTTCAAAATACAAACATATTTTTTCACCAAAGCGAACATCGCTGACAGAGACAGCTGTAGAAACATACCTGATGCTATTATACTATAGATCTTCCCCACTTTGTGACGACGACAACCAAACTACTTCATAAATCTGTTTAAAAGGGTGAGTATTATACAAATTTTTATAAAATGTAACATTATTGTTAAAATTTATTTCCATTTAATATACTTATTCAAGTATTATGATATGATGTAAACATATGAGTCATATGACGGCTCTGGCGGCCAGGTGACCTCGGACAGCTCTACTAATGACTGATTCGCATACGACGGCAAATATAAAGTGATACTAATACAAATTGCAATAGTCATCGCTATACTTCTATGAGTGTGTGGCTGGTACTAACTTGTTTAATTTTTATTTAAAAAACGTGTAATGTGTGCATCCAAAATACGAATTTTTTTACGTAAAATAAAAAATAAAAGGTATTTTTATTTATAATTAATAACCTTATTTTAATAGCAATGGTGCCAAGCCCCGGGGCTGTGGTCCCGTCTACACCCTCGTCAGCCCTGGGTAACTACATACATTTACAAAAATAATTCTTTAATATTTTGAATTATTGTTTTGTAGAGAAATTTAAAATATTGCTTTACGCAATGAAGCATGTAATTGAAGAAATGTAAATATACAATAAACAATTTATTTTTTATTTTTGATCATCTTCTGAACTCTCATCTCATCTCAAACATAAAATAATTAATTAAAAAATTAATTAATTCATCTAAAAGAAGAATAGTTATATTCTTATTCTGTTTAGATACTTTTCCCTACACAAAATTTTATTGTTGCTATGCTAAGATCAATATATTTTTTTGGTATTATTATTACGATGACCATTGGAAACTTATTAATTTATTTATTTACAACTTCAGTTGTTAATGAGTTTTTATTTTAGTATCCATGACTACAAAAATCAATACAAACGAAATATATAGGGTGGAGCACTGGTGCGTCCGACTTCAATATGTCGAGTAGCCAGAAACTTGATTCAAAAACAACTAGACAAAAAAGTCTATAACCGGAATTTATTTTCGAATATACAGAGTGAGCCAAGACGATTCTACAGGGTCAACTAACATTTTTTTAAATGGAATACCATGTATATCAGAAAATTTTTGAAACCTCTTTGTGGCCTCCTTCCACTTATTTATTATTATTAACTCCCTCCCAACCGCTTGGATGCAATGATTTTTTTTTGTTGCAATTATGTCATTTACCCGTGTATATTAAAAAAAACACTAGTCACAATTATCGACTTTAAGAAAAAAATATGTTCGTACCAGTTATAAGATACCTGTGTGATGACACTCAGCCATTTTCACTTCCTAAAGTATACAGGGTGGCCGAAAATAATTTTTAAATTTACAGCTATTTGAACTGAGTTTTCTCAATTTTTTTTATCACATCGCCTAAAAATAGATAGGGTGTTCCAAATGGAACATCCTGTATATTTTTGGCGATGTGATGTAGAATTGAAAACGAAAATTTTTTGTACATAAATCCCTTTGGCTATTTGTAACCATTTTCGATTTATTGAACGTTAACTGCAAAATTTAGCAATAAACCTTATTATTAATTTTTGTAATTCAAGAGAAGATTATAAAAAAGTGCTCCACATGTTGTCCATTTTGATTGACACACATTTCTATGCGTCTTTGGAATGAGGTTTCTACTGGTCATAAAATTGCAGGAGTGACACTTTTCCCACATTTTTAATTTTTATTGCTGAATTTTGCAGTTATTGTTCAATAAATTGGAAATGGTCACAAACAGCCCTAGGAATTTACGTACAAAAAAATATTCGCTTTTCAATCCTACATCACATTGTTCAAAAATATACAGGGTGTTTCATTTGAAAAAATTGAAAATTCAGTTCAAAAAGTAAATTTAATGATTCTTTTTGGCCACCCTGTATACTTTTATGAAGTGAAAATGGCTGAGTGTCATCACACAGATGTATCATAACTGGTACTAACATATTTTTTTCTTAAAATCGATAGTTATGACTGTAGTGATATTTTTAATCTACACGGGTAAATGACATAATTTCTACATAAAAAATCATTACATCCAAGTGATTGGGAGAAAATCAATAATATAATACAGGGCTGAAAGGAGGCCACAAAGAGGTTTCAAAAAATGTTCTGATATATATGGCATTTCATTTAAAAAAAATGTTAGTTGAACCTGTAGAATCGTCTTGTCTCACCCTGTATATTCTAAAACAATATCGACTTATAGACTTTTTTTGTCTAGTTTATTTGTGTTTTTAAATCAAGTTTCTAGCTAACATAGAACTCGAGATATAGAAGTCGGACGCACTATTGCCCCACCCTGTATAACCTGTGTAACTAATAAAACAGAACAATTATTATAAATTATAACTGTGCGGGAGTAACATCGTCATCAATAAATGAACACATTATAATAAACGGTATATTAGGGCTATAAAATAAGGTTAAACAGTATTAAATGTCTAATAATAGAACATCATTAGATCACAACTCAAAGTCTGCAGATGGGCTGAAATTAAATTGCCCCAAAAGGTCAGACCAGCGTATTATATCTGCCATGAAATATCAAGGAATTTATTTTTACGTTCGATTTCATTACTTAGCACTATTCTTAACAAATACAAATTATTAGTTACAACTATATAAACTATAAAGTCATAAAGTGAGTATGGGACTTGCATCATACAGGATATTTCCTAAAACACGTGTCAAAGTAGCTTTATAAAAATGTCTAGAGGTGTCAGATCAGTCAAACATGCTGGCTATATTATCCATTCAAATGTTGAATTAAAATTAATTTCATAAGTTTTCTTCACCAAATTACTTGATAGTAACCTACACCTTTTGCAGAGCTAAATAACATTTTCTTAACCCACTGGTTGTATGACTACATCAGAAATATTTCCCAAAAAATTCTATGAATTCAAACTTTCTGGTAGCCCGTTAACAGCCAATATTACACAAATTAGAAAGCATAACGTGCCGTTTAGGATAAAATACAAATTACCATACCAGGCGTTGCCAATCCTTCGGCAACCCATCTAGGCACTAATCCTGTATCACAATTCAAAATTAAAATCTTTTCTTCTTTTCTTTTTGTGTATTTTTGTTTGATTTATTTCGGCCTTTAAATTTGTTATAAATTTCTTCCTGAATCTATTAAAAATTTTAAATTCACTAGAAATTAATACATTTAAATAGACATGGCGCTCCAGTTCAGTTGAATTGTCTGACGTGGGTTTTCTATTTGTGATTTTCCCGCATTTAGCATTACCAAAACGTTTTAAAATTGTTTATTTATACAACTATACTTTTTACTCTTTATTATATACATTAATTTTTTAAAACCATTTATGTGAAGATGTTTGATATATTTTATACATAGGTATTTTTTTATATTAAAATTTCAAATATTTTCTTATATAGAAAAGGAGTTGATATTTAGTAATAAATTAGTTTTAAGTCCCCCTTAACCAACCCCTCAACTGCCACGCTGCCCCTAGGCACGTGGATGTTTGGCTGGCTCTGAGCTTGAGTGTCTGGATGGATATTTTGTTATTTCTTAATGTTAAATAAAGTTTTATTTGATTTGATTTGATTTGGTTGTATGACTTTTACTTCTCGCTGTATTCGATGCCCATTCACAACCAAATTTTGGGTACATTCATAAAAAAATACGGAGGTATGCCAAATCAATCAATATTTTCATATTTTCAATCTGGAGAAATGTTTAAGGTTACTCCCAAAAAAAAAAAAATTATTTTCAATTTGGGTATTAAAAACTATTTAAAATTCTGATATTTTCATAAAACATTATAATGATAATAATACCAGATAAAATTTGTTGTTAATTAATATGACACTAATAAATGCACTACTGTGGTAAAATAATAACATATTTATGTAATTAATTTGATACGTTTATATGATATAATGTCGTAAACAATATGTTGATACGGTTTGATTAAATAGAAAACATGTAGCAAATACCAGTATCGCTTACGACTCGGCAATAAACGATAAGGAAAAATAATTAGCCAGGGTTGCGACGATTTAAATTAATTTGATTTTTTAAATTTAAATCATGATTTAAATCAACTTGTGTAAAGCCAGTAAATCAAATTTCAGAAAATTCAAATAAAAAGTATAGTTTATTTAAAAGCTAGATACTAATTAAACTGAATCTTAGAATGAATCAAACCAAATGTCGAAAATATTCTCTCAACCGAGGCTGAACTAGCTGCAGCAGAAAATAGTTGCTTGATAATCGGGGGAATAATTTGTCAATAACATCAATATTTCTTTGGGATTTCCACCAGTCCAAGGGTTTTGTGTTTTTAAGAATTTCTTCGTGAAACATAATATCGGCAAAAAGGCTCAGATTTTACCAGAAATTTAATAACCAGTGGTAGTAAACCACTTTCGGGATATAATTCATTAGCGGCTTCTAAAGCACGATTCTTATCGCTTTCTGTTATTTATGCTTTGTTTTCGTAGGGTCTAGAATGAAGGCTAGCAAATGGGTATGAGGTGATACACTGACCGTATCGGTATCTAAATGTTTGCATTTGCCTTAAGTTAATTTCAGTTTCGTCAAAATGCGACTCTAGAATTTTAAATTGTTCTACGACGTCTGATAAAATTGCATCGTTTCTTTGAAGCCTATCAAGTGCAACAGATATAGGTTTTAATAGTGGTAAGTAATCTTCAGCAATTCTTTTTAAATAAATGTTTGATATTTTCTGTCTTGCTATGCTGTCAATTTCATTTTTATGTTCCTCGCTAATTTTAAAAAGTGTGGGCCATGATTTAACGAAACCCTCTAAGCAGTCGGCAAGTGAGTTCCATCTTACGTCAGAAGGTAAAGTAAGTTTTTTCCTCCTTCTTTTGCGTATGTGGCAGAGGCAAAATGATTGTTTCGGAAGTATTTCACAACGTACGTAACGTGTTCCTTAATTTCACAATTTCCAAATCCTTACATAACAAGTTTAAAATGTGTGGAGCACAATCGTACGTAATAACATTTAGTTCTGTTGACTCTTTAATTTGGTTTCTGATAGCATTCATATTGGCAGCATTATCCGTCACAAAACTGCTTACTGTACAGGTATAGTCAGTGTTTAGAGTTTTAATTAAGTTTGTTGCAAGTTCTGTTAAATATACAGATGTACATATGTGGATTTCCAGATGTGTCTATCGTGTCTACTAAAAAGACCCATTTTCCGTAGTTACAGTTGCACATATTGGTTCATTGTGTATGTTGGGCCATCCATCCAATGACAGACAAACTGAACTTCCTGATAAATCTTTAAAACATTTACTTTTTTCCTCGTTATACACTTCATCGAGCAGTCTGTTGGACACATCATGTCGAGATAGTGGTACATATCCAGGTCGTAAAAACGTTATTGCCTTTTTTACTTCAGGTTTTTCAAAACACATGAAACTGCTGTTTGTCGCATAAAGAGCTCTAGCAATTTGTTTATCTATTTCTTCTTTATTAGACTTGGTCGTACGTACAACAAAAGATGATAAAGATCCAGAACTGGAGTCTGGCATTACTTTTCTTTTTTTACTTAATGGCATAGAAGATAAGAGCGGCTGTGGGGCACTATCTTCCTCTGCATCTTGTTGTAACGTGTTTAATTGTATCTGTAATAAAAAACAAGATTGTTATGTTGTTTAAATCCAGCTACACACAGACAGGCATAGATACTATACTTTGTTCTTAAAACTAGGAGTGAGTGAAAGATTTGCACAGAAAGTTACTAGAAATCTAGAAAATGCACCAGATCATTTTAACGCTAAATTTGAATCTAACACTGACGTAGTTTTCCACGAAACACCAAAACACTATACACTGCACTCGCCGCGCATTTCGCCAACAAAGTTGGCATCATCTGGAGATGATTAAAAGCTGTTTTAATCATCTCCAGATGATGTCAACTTGGTTGGCGAAACGCGCGTCGAGTGCAGTGTATAGTGTCTTGGTGTTTCATGGAAAACTACGTCAGTGTTATCTTCGTATTAAAGGTTCCAACGCATTCCAGGTCGTAGAAATATACCGACGTTAAATAAATAAATTTATAAAAAAAGGTTCTCTTAATATTTTGTCTTACTAAGAAGTTATAATTATAAATAAAATAACACTATACTTACATTGGACACTGTTCCTTAAGTAGGGGGACCTTCATTATTTGTTTCTACACTTTCTACATTACGCGAAGTACATTTTTTCCAGTGGACTTTCAGTCGGTCCACAAGCCCTTGCATTTCTACATTACACTCTTTACATGTAGCTCTACTACCACTTTTTCCATCAAGTTTACTTGATTTTTCAATAAAATATTGTCAAATAGGATCTTTTTCCTTCCACTTCTATTAAAGGACATGTTAAAAAATTATTTAATATTTAAATACTATAAATATAATCACTCAGACTCGCTTTCTCACTTGTTACGCGTTACGCAGCAGATTAGCAAATAATGGCAATTTGCATCATCCCCGCGCATTATACAGACAGACGAATTTTCAAGTTCTGACAGGAATTTTCATGTATGCTCTAACTTATTTTACAATTATAGATACAAGGTACACAATTTATTCCATTTGTAAGTTTAAACAAAAACAATCTTTGTTAATGTAAGTACTAAATACATTGTTAATGTAAATTATTAGGATGTTTATGTAAAAAAAATAAATAAAAATCAAAAAAAATCATAATTTTTTGATTTTTTTTTTAAAATCATGATTTTTATCAACCCTGTAATTAGCCCTTGGAAAATAAATATCTGCCATATTATTATTTAGATAACTACGTCTTTAGATGTGGTCCACTAAACTCACGTATTAAGCTTCTGTCTCAATAAGGACAGGTTTAAAAAAAAAAAGAAAAGACATTGATTAAAGATATGGCTGCAAATAATGGATAATCTGTAAGTTTAACTTTGGGGGGGGGATTTCGGTCAGGTATAACTAATTTTATTATTTTTTTCTAACGTTTCGGTTTATTACACCATCATCAGAGAAACTATTAATTATTAGGTATTTGTTTTAAATTTTGTTACATGTTATTGGATTGTCTCTTTTAACGACGTTATAAAAAAAATACACATTTTTCCGACTAAAATATTCATATTTTTTCGATTAACTCGGCATCGCTACATCAAAAACCAAGAATCTGGAGGTCGTTGAAAATGTAATTTTTCGTTGAATTTAAAAACGGAAAATGTATAGGGTGTTCCATTTTAAAAAAATTACCTAAAACATGCTCCGCCGTAGCCAGTCACCCTGTATATTTCAAAATATTTTTAAAATGTGCGCCTTTTGACGCTATACCCCTTCCATAAAAAATAAATTTCTAAAGTCTTCTAATAAGGCCAATATTGGACTTTTCGTTCTATTGGGACAACCTGTACACTGATTTGCAGCTCCAAATGAAATTATTTGTGTTAGATTTAACGAAAAATCAACGGAAATTTATATGCTGATAAAATGTACAGTTTATTTATATGATTTTCACTTAACTACGTCATTAAATAAACGAAAACTAACTTTATTGGCTATCTACTGAACTTTCTATTAGCCCTGACAAATCATTAATCAATATTGCAAAAGGTAAGGGTAAAAATGTTATACCATGACGGTAACAGTACACGAACGTTTAAAATCGACACGCATATAATAATCAATAGATAAGTTCAAGTTCAGTCGAAAAAAAACTAATTATTGGAAAATTTAATGTGTTCCTATGATGGGCATATATGTTATTGTTTTCTCATACTATTAAACTGTCATTTGTTAAATAAACCTTAGCATTTTAAACTGCCATGTCAATTTTTAGTCAATTAGATAGGTATACTATTTTAGTAGCTGTAATATTGTAACAAGAATATAAGAACGACCTGAGCTAGGAACGATGTAATATGATAAGAATCAACAGATTTTCCAACCCTTAGAACAAGTTTTTAAAACACAAATATGACTGTATTTACAAATACCTAATTAATTTTACACGCACTTTTTTGTTATTATTTTCTAATACCCGATTGAAAAGTTAGTGTAACCGTAAATGAAAAAAATAATTATTTCTAATATACCATGAGTTTTAAAAAAACTATGTCTGTGACATCCGCTTGCTTTCAACGAACTTGTTAGTTGCAAAAAGCACTTACAAACAGTGCGGCATTAGCAAAATAATTATCGTATGTATTGTTCAAAATGACCCCCACCGACTTCCATACAGTAGTATAATCTGTCTTGAAATTCTGTCGAACATTTCTGAACACATCTGGAGTCATAAACGGCATTCTCGAACAATTCTTTCACGTACCTCTTTTCCAGAGATACGGGTTTTGTTGCAAATACCTTCGATTTCAAATGTCCCCACAGAAAGAAATCCAAGGTAGTTAAATCGAGTGACCTACCGGACCACTCCACAGGACCTTTTCTTCCAATCCATCGCTCAGGGAAACCGATTATCTAAAAATTGACGGACTGCTATAGCAAAATGTGGAAGTGCCCCATCCTGTTGAAAAAACAGTTCGCCCTCAAAAGATTATCGTCTTCTTCGAGGATTTGGGTAATCATTGGGTCGATGTTATTTTCTAACAGATCGAGGTACCTTTCGCCATTTAAATTGTCAGGAATAAAAAACGACCCGACAATATGATCCCCTAAGATGCCAGCTGAAACATTTAACTTCTGAGGCCTTTGGGTATGAGTTTCCATGAACAAATGTGGATTGGTTTCACTCCAATACCTACAATTGTGCCTGTTTACCTCCCCATTTAACTGAAATGTCGATTCATCAGAAAAACACGTATTGTACAGTAGATTGGCATTACCGTTTAATTGTTCACTAAAAATCTCACAGAATTCAAGCTGTGTGTACCAATTTAAATTTATATGGATGAAATTTGTGGGCCTTTACAATTCGATGAACACTGCTTTGTGATACACCGGAAGCCTCATCTACTTTCCTGATCGATTGAGTATTATCCATCTGCAAATGACCCAGAACTACCACTTCGACTGCTTCATTCCTAATCGGTATCTGAGGTTCATGCTTTTTGTTTCCTACAGAACCTGTTTCCATAAATGTTGTCAATAATTGTAAAACATACTGAGAATCAACCCTTTTATCTGGGTGATTTCTATTGAATATACGCTCCATAGCTCTAGCACAATTACCGTTTTTAAAATAAATGCTGACAATTTCTATTCTCTCCTGAAGGGTATAAACCATTTTGAGAACTCACTCTGGTAAAATGTATCTCGATTTAAAATTGGTTGTGAACAAATTAATGTTCAAAGACTATCAAATACTTATGAGTCTTTTATTATTCTAAAACTAAACGGATAAGGAAAGTGTTTTTTGTCGAAAAAAACTCGTGTTGATTTGAGAGCACTAAAAAATGTAGTTTTTTTATAAATTCCAATACCCAGTGACGTGTATTTTAGATTTTTTAAACGATTTCGATTGTGTGCAATCATCAAAAATAAATTTATTTTCCTTACGAACCAATCGATAAAAGTTAAAAAAAAATACACACTTATGTAGGGAATTGAAAGACCTTTCAAAAGATGTATCACTCGACCCCCCTTGCCATTTGAATTTTTTGAGGGGGTGGCCGTGTAGGGTAGAGGGATGATGATAGGTATACAAGTATTACATTAAAATATGTCCGCCTTGGAAACAAGATCGACATGTTTCACCAATTTTCCAAAAAAATTTTATCTCCAAAGTTATTCAGGGTGCCTACTTTTAGTTGGTATACCCTGTATATATAAGTTGTAAGGGTAGGCACAACTTAGGTTCAACAACACAAAGGAAACCACTGACAAGAAGCCAGTCGCTCATTTGTAGCTGCAATTGAGAGACCCTGTGTTTATAGGGCAACAGACAATATTGCCACGGAGGCAACTATAGCCACCTGCGTGGTATTCCCTACCCAAGGTTTAAAGTAACAAAGTCTAGAAGGTTACTGCGGGACGAGATATAATAGGAAGAAAAGGATCATGGGTAAGGCCCGCAAAAAAGATTTCCTTTGTGTTGTCGAACCTAAGTTGTGCCTATCTTTACAACTTAAAGCCGTCTTGATAACAAGTAGTGACTCAGAAACACGTGTCGGCGGATTCATCCTTTTTTTGCGGGCCTTACCCATGATCCTTTTCTTCCTATATATTAATGACAAACAATTATTACTGTTTTGTATTTTACAACTTTGTCAACAAGATAATTCTTTGGACAATAAAGTATATTTCTATCTATCTATCTATTATCACCACGTAAATGGATTTTCAATTAGAAGCGTCGGAGATTAACTACGGAACATTTACAACACATATTAGTAATATACTTTTACACTTATGATCGCTAGTTAAAAATACATGTGTTAGTTAGTGTTACATTTACCAATACTTGCAGCCCTCTTGGTATTAACTTTGGATGTTACCGAACTCGTCAAAATAACCACAAGGTAAGATAATTGTGTCCTATACGCATGAAAATTTTACGCGGTAACACATCACCTGGAAGCAACTCTGGAATTGACGTCATTTATCGCTGCCTCCCGGTCTCTATCATGACACCAAATGAAATATTGGTATTTCTTTTTACCAAAAAAATACGCATCAGTATTGCCTGTAATTTTATATATTAAATCCATATGGTAATGGTGAACTATTTGTTTTTATGTTTCGTTCTCGACAATAGAAACACAGCGATTTAAAATTTTATGTTGACGAGGATTTGCTAATACCGTCTGAAAGCTTCTAAACGGGTAACAATTTTTAAGTTAACTTGTCCTGATATACAACTTCCACGCAACCTTTTTTTAACACTTTACCATTTGTATTTTCAATGAGTAAAGGATTTCATTCTACAGTTAAATCCTTATGAATCAAAAGCCATCACCGTGGCCCAAAATTATTTAAAAAATGCTGAAAGAGAAGCAGCAATACATATAATTCACAACAATTTATACAGTGGTATTGCCATTGCCCCTTAATAAAATAAATACCGCTTGAAATTTTTTGTTGAAATTTGGTACAAAGGCATTTTGAGGAGTCCTGATTAACGGCTATCGTGTCAGATTTAAGATAAAAAAATGGTTTCTCGATTTTATGGATACAAAAAAATCGTAATAAGCCGTGCGTGGTCAAATCTAGTAAAAAAATACAGATTTTGACGCTGTTCATAGCAAAAAAAATCGATTATCTCAAAGAATAATGATTTCTTAGGATTGTGTCCACCTTAACATGGACACACTGAATCTCGGTTTTAAATAGAGAATAAATTTATTTCCATAATATACAGGGTGCGGCCATAGTGCGTCGGACCTCGATATCTCGAGTTCTACGATAGCTAGAAATTTTTTAAAAAATTGCAAGTAAACTAGATAAAAAAGTCTATAACTGGAAATTATTTTCGAACATACATGGCGAGCCAAGACGAAATTACAGGACCAAGTGCCTTTTTTTAAATAGAATGCTATGTATATCAGTACATTTTTTGAAGCCTCTTTCTAGGCTCTATTCATTCCTGTATTATTATTGGCTATCTCCCAACCACTTTGATGTAATGAATTTTTTCGTTGTAATAATGCCATCTGCAGAAGGATATTAAAATAATCACCACAGTTACAATTATGGGTTTTAAGAAAAACTTGTGTGAATACCAGTTACGAGACATCTAATTAATGTTTTCGAATCATTTTCATTTCCTAAAAATGTACAGGGTGGCCAAACATTAGTATTCAATTAAGAACTTTTTAAATTGAATTTTCTCAATTTTTTTCAAATGGAACACCCTGTATATTTTTCAACGATGTGATGTAAAAATGAAAAACGAACATTTTTTGTAAGTACTTCCCTATGGCTAATTGCAACAATTTTCGTTTTATTGAGCAATAATTACAACATTCAAAAATAAACTTAAAAAAAGAGGTTTCTTCAAATAACTCAGTAGAAAAAATTATAATAAATGTTCCACATGTTGGATATTTTGATTGACACACATCTCTATGCGCTTTTGAAATGAGGTTCCCACTGTTCCTAAAACTGCCGGTGTGATAGATCTAAAGGCAGTTATTATTCTTTCCTTCATATTTTATATATAAACAATTTCCTTCACGTATCCCCATAAAAACAAATCCATTTTTGTAAGATCTGAGGATCTAGCAGGCCATTTAGTGGGTCCATTTCTTCCAATCCATTGATGAGGGTAGGTATTATTTAAGTGGTCTCTAACTGCATTTAAATAATGTGATGGAGCACCATCTTGCTGAAACCACATCCTATTTCGGATTCTTCCAGGGAGATTTACCAATAATTGTGGCAGATAGTTTTCCAAAAAAATGAAGATAAATAGCTCCAGTCAATGTACCATCAAAGAAATGTGGCCCTATTACATGTTCTCCAATAATTCCTCCCCAAACGTTTATAGACCATCTGTGTTGGTTATCAACTTGCATAAAAAGTGAGGATTTACCGAAGCATAATAATGGAAATTGTGCCTATTAACAAATCCATTTTTATGAAAAGTTGCCTCATCAGTGAATAAAACATTATTGAAGAAGTTGACATCAACTTGCATTTTACCTCTGGCCCAATTACAAAATTGTAGGCGCTTTTGAAAATCGTCATCAGATAATTCCTGGTGCATTTGAATATGATATGCATACAACTTATTTGTTTTTAAGATTCGACCCACAGACCGTCTACTTATTCCTACTAATAAGGTCACTTCTCTTTGACTAATACGGGGATTCTCAACCGTTGCCAGCACCACAGAAAACTCATTTTCTTCGTTCACAAATCGTTTTATTCTTTCACTTTTTTTATATTCGACATTTCCAGTTTCCAGAAATCTATCGAGAAGGTTTTGGAAGTTGCTAACATCAGGAAGCCTTCTTTCAGGATAACGTTGGTGATAAATTCTATTGGCAAGTAAACAATTTCTGTCTGACTCGCCCAAAACAAAAGTCATGTCTACAAGTTCCGCTTTATTAAAATTCATATTGTAAAATTCCAAATATTTTAAATTCAATAGAAATTGTAACTAACGACCGATAAGTGTGAAAATGCTCCTTTGTAGACGACAATTTATACCAAACTGAGGTTTTATTGCTTGTCGAATAACGAAAACAGCAAAAAAAATTTACAAAAAAAACATTACAGTAAAGGACTGGTTAAATACTATTTACTCATTTCAATTGAAATGGTCCCACTAAATGGCCTCATTTCAAAATTGCATAAAGATGTGTGTCAATCAAAATGGGCAACACGTCGAACACGTATTATAAATTTTTCTAATGAATTATTTGAGGGAACCTCTTTTTTTAAGTTTATTCTTGAATTTGACACTTATTTATTTATAAAACGAAAATGGTTGCAATTAGCCATAGGAAAGTACTTACAAAAAATGTTCGTTTTTCATTTCTACATCACATCGTCGAAAAAATATACAGGGTGTTTCATTTGAAAAAAATTGAGAAAATTCAATTTAAAAAGTTCTTAATTGAAAAATAAACACTTATTTATTTATAAAACGAAAATGGTTGCAATTAGCCATAGGGAAGTACTTACAAAAAATGCTCGTTTTTCATTTTTACATCACATCGTTGAAAAATATACAGGGTGTTCCATTTGACAAAATTGAGTAAATTTAATTTAAATAGTTCTTAATTGAATACTAATTTTTGGCCACCCTGTACATTTTTAGGAAATGAAAATGATTCAAAAGCATTAATTAGATGTCTCGTAACTGGTATTCACATAAGTTTTTCTTAAAACCCATATTTGTGACTGTGGTGATTTTTCTAATATCCATCTGCAGATGGCAACAAAAAAATTCATTACATCAAAGTGGTTGGGAGATAGCCAATAATAATAATGGAATGAATAGAGCCTAGAAAGAGGCTTCAAAAAATGTACTGATATACATAGCATTCCATTTAAAAAAAAGCACTTGGTCCTGTAATTTCTTCTTGGCTCGCCCTGTATGTTCGAAAATAATTTCCAGTTATAGACTTTTTTATCTAGTTTACTTGCAATTTTTTAAAAAAATTCTAGCTATCGTAGAACTCGAGATATCGAGGTCCGACGCACTATTGCCCCACCCTGTATATGTGAAACAAAGATATATTTCAATTAAATAGTTATGTTTTCTTTCAATTAAAATATTATTTTGTATACGTGGAAATAATAACAATAAATGGCTAAATTACAAATAAAAAAATCCTTCGAGCCGGATTTGAACCAGCGACCTATGGATGTCTACAATATGAAGTCCACTACAGTCCACCGCTCTACCAACTGAGCTATCGAAGGTAATAATAATGATTTCATAATAATATCTCAAGTGTTAAAAATTGGAACAGATATTTAATAAAATCTTGTATAATTAGGTGAGCAAGCAACCCAACATACACATAACTGAACTGTTGATCCTAAATTTTGTAAAAATAAATTAATAAATCTATGTTGTATCAAATTTATCACCATTTGATACAACTATATAGTTTGAAGCTAAAACTGAATTTCATATGACTGATTTGTAAAATTAATTTGACAGTGCATTTAGTATCGAAAATCTTGGTTGGTCTGTTTTTACTTGTTAATTTATATTTACACGATTTATGACTACTATGAGTTATGTTATGACTGAGCAAAAATTCAGTTACTTGTATGTTGAGTTGTATACAATGATCAAAATTCTTTTATGATAACTCAAAAATTATTCAAGGTGTTCTGAATGAAGTCACAACAACTTTTCTGTGGTAATTTATGCACACAAAGTAGACACTTGAGGTGACTCATTTTCAGGAAAAATATACCTAGGCATATTTTATTGTGTTATGCCATTATATTGTGACTATACAGTTGCCACTAAAAAATTTACCTATTAAAAAGCAATCGTTAATTAACTTGAAAGGACAATTATGTAATTACGCTTAAATTGATTAAACATTTTAATTGCGTGAGAACTAATTAGATACTTTTTAGTTTTACTAATAGTAGGTGTCAATTAACAATGCATTATTGCAAAAAAAAATAATTTAAAACAGATTTAACGTCAAATATTTAATGTAACAACCCGTAATACCTAATTATCAAAATTTAAAAATGTTTGACAACATGTTTAATTTAATAGGGTGGCTAAATGTTTTGGTCGTGTCGAGATATATGGGATTCTCATATAACTTTTATTGAGTTATTTTCATGCAAGTGTGTGTGATTTGGGAAGTTAAGATTTTTTTCTGGTTGAGGCTATGGACAGAGGCGGACTGGCCATTGGCAGAAGTGGGCAATGTCCCAATGGGCCGCCATTAACTCAGACGAAATCATGAAGTAGCAAACGCGACGAACGATATTAATAATTATTTTTCACTTTTTAGTTTGATGTGCTTTAAAAGCGTGTTTTTTAGTTTTTTTAAACTATATTTATTTTTACTCAAGATGTCACTAATAAGTTAAACAACTTTAAAAATTTCCCGACAACGTTACAGGAATTTTAAATAAAACACTTTCAGTTATTATTACTTTGAAGTGATTTGTCGGCATTGCTATAATTCTCACTTTGGAGTTGAGAATGCTTTGAGGTAATGCAGAGTAATATCCGCGACGTTGCACATATTATAGCAGCACTAATTTCCCGACACTGTAACGTTGTCGGGAAATTTTATGAATCTTTAAAGTTGTGTAACTTATTAGTGACATCTTGAGTAAAAATAACGTTATTTCTACGAACAAAAAGACTTTAAAGTGACTTTTACTACTCCCCACTAGTTCAAACTGACTAAAAAGTTGCGTGTACCTTGAAAACCTACTAAAAAGTGATATAAACTTTTAAGACATTTATGTCAACACTTTTTTATTCGGAACCAATCAAACATGGCGTCGACGATCAGTAAAAATTTGAGCCTTTATTGAACTTAGGACATCCGCCTTTATGTGAAAGTCACAATGAATTTTGTTGGTATTCAAGGTTATTCATTTATTTGATTTTCGCTAATAATACGTCCGGGGGACGTATTATTAGCGAGGGTTGACGTTTAGTCAGTTATTAACGTGTTGTCAATTGCAAACAACAAAATTATCTTTACCTAGATCGGATCAGCCAGCTCTATCAACTTAAAAGTGAGGATCGTGAAGTACGTGAGAACTTTGCAGTATTCTATTCGTGGCAGCGTAGTAGACGCCAGTTGAAAGATGCCGAGAAAATGCCGTCGTTCGTCGCGTTTGCTACTTCTTGGTTTCGTCTGAGTTAATGGCGGCCCAGTGGGACGTTGCCCACTTCTGCCAATGGCCAGCCGCAGCCTCAACCAGAAAAAAATTTTAACTTCCCAAATAACACATACTTATATAAAAATAACTTTAATTAAAAGTTATATTTTGAAAATTCTGTACTTTCATCCACCATTACAGGAATAGACATAAGGTTATAAAAAGATTTAAAGCAATTTTACAAACAATATCATATGGACACAGTATAAATATACAAATGTTTGAAACCATGCTTTGACGGCAGCCACATTATTTGCAGAAAAATATTCCTTGTATAGTATGCCAACAACTGTACACAAGATTCTAATACACAGCCCTACTATAACAGCGTCTGCAATACTGCCAATTAGGCAGCTTTCCGAAAAAGCCCAAGAAGCATTAAATAAACACATAAGGAAATATAGTGAGGGATATTGAAGAAAATACTCATGCGAAAAGACCTTAGAAGATGTTTTTGATCGACTTTTATTGTACTCAGATCCTTACATATCAAGTCTTCGAACACTCCCAAGGAGACATGCAAAACCGTTCGACAAGAAAGTTGTGGCCTTGCTATTATCTGCAGAAACTGGAATAGAAGATTCTAAAGAAGACACTGCTAGTGACTGAAAAATATCTCTCAAACTAAAATTTCTTCATAGTTTGCACAATCCCTGTCAAAGACTTTTTATTTATAAATACTGACATATAGGTATGCCTAAATATAAATTTATAAATTTTATAAACTAGATTTTTTTTAATCGTCACTCGTCAGACATTTAACAAGTATTATGCATTTTATAAGAATCTGAAGTTTTAGAATTTTACTCAGTTAAGTTTTGAAATTTTACTCAGTTCTTTCGATTTCCATGTCTTAAAAACCACCCTATTTCATCAAAGGGATTTCTTCAATATTTTTTCGTTAATTCGTGCACGAATTCTACAAGAATCAGAAGTCTCTGACTTTTGCTCAGTTCTTTCTATTTCCACCCCCTAAAAACAACACTATTTAATCAAAGAGATTATTTTCACTATTTTTTTCGTTAATTTTCGTGTCGAATTCCATAATAATCAGAGGTTTCAGAATTTTACAAAGTTCTTTGGATTTACACCCCCTAAAAACCCTATTTCATCGAAAGATTTTTTTCACTATTACTTCCTCACCCCTGTAACGTAACGGTTAGCTGAGTGAGTCCGGCCTGGTAATCAAACACTAATATCGGAGGCTTTTGTTTTATTTTAAACTTTTTTCACCTTAAAAGATAATGATGCCAATGAATTCATAACATTTAACAAGTAAGACACATTTCACCATAATAATTTAACAAGTGACAAATAACTTATTTCAGAGCAAATGTATAAAGTTACAACACAATAAATATAATTTAAGACAAACCAAACAATGTACAATAATTACCTTAAAAGACCAGGCCACACTTTTCTATGCAATAGAAAAATTGGGAATCCAAAAGGTTCTTCACAAGTTGCAAAGTTTAAATGGGTTGATCAAGCTCTCATTAGCAAATGTCTCTCAAAAAGTCTATTTCTTATCCGAAACAGCATAAGAATTGTTATAAAAAACTTACTAGGAATCCTTAATCCTCATTTTAAATTAAATTAAATTTACTGCCGATCCCGCCATCTATTGTTGCAGTTTCAACCTTGGTGCTAAAAGTTGCAGGTATCCTGAGTTCAAATTAGCGGTCATTGATCATAGAATACAGAATTGACAGAATACATTGATTAACATGTAGATAAGATAAGAGATCTGTGGGATCTTCATCTGTGCTTAGAATGACCAGTTCGCACCATTTATTTGTTCTATGATTCGTAAAGTGAGGTTAGACAAATAAATAAACCGTTGACCTTAGGTAAATGAAATAGACGTGGAGACTAATTTAGTAAGTTTGCCATTATAGAAAATAACACATGGTTGGTATTTTTTTTGTGTTCTGCTACACCTCTCAAAGTGAGGAAGTTACGTATTCGTGAAAAAAAGTTTGAAAATCTCCACGAATTATGACGATACACAAAATTTCAAATTTTCTGTCTGTGTGTCTGTGTTCGCGATAGTAGCTACAGTTTTTGAGATAAAGCTTTCAAATTTGGTACACACATTCTAGAGGTCAAGGAAGGGACTGAGTTCGTTGATGAGCGAAATCGCTCCCAATTTTTGAAACGTCAAAATATGTGACTTTTTTGAAACGTCAAAGTGACTTTTTTGAAACGTCAAAAAAAAGTGACTTTTTTTGAACCGTCAAAATGTGGCTCTTTTGAAACGGCAAAACGTCAAAAATTACTTTTATTATAAACTCCACCACACGTCAAGTTTTACTACGGTGAGGAAGTTCTGATCCTCAAGTAATTAGCAGCGGTTTTTTTTTTCATTAATTCGCGGGTCGAATTCTATAAGAATCCGAAATTTCAGAATTTTACTTTTTTTTTTCAATTTCCATCCCCTAGAAACAACCCTATATTATCAAAGGGATTTTATTCACCATTTTTGCCGTAATGACGACTTCATTCTGGACCAGTTCTATTACTTTGTCAGCTTTTCGGGGATTTCACGCCACTGTGCGCCGTCTTCATAGCTATTTACCTACTGATCTAGTGAAAACGCAGCCTTAAATGTAAAATAATTCGGAAGACTGTATGTACAGGGTTAATATAATAGAAACGTCTTAGAAGTTATGACAACTGATAAGTTAGCAAAAACAAAAAACATAATGTTAACAATCCTTGCCTATTTAGCATATTCTACAATTGTTAGTAGCATGGGAAAATGTAACTGTTTCATGTTGAACATCTATTGTTATGTAAAACGAACTGCAGTACATTTAGATTTGAATGGGAATGATGACTTCGATATGTGTGTCGACGACATGACTAATCCACTAATTCAGATTTAATAGTCTTTGTATGACGCCAGGTATTAGGTTGTTTACAGTTAATACCACGTATTTAATGATTTGTAAAAATTACAATCATATAAAAATGTTTGACCTAAATAGGCGAATGCAGAAGATGACGGTAACCTAGAAGTAAATATGCTGATGACAGTGATGGCCCAGTTGATATTATACCAAAGAATATTTACGTTTTTAAACGTAAATATTCTTTGATTATACTCCCTCACTAAAGACGGTTGAATCTGTGAAACTCAGGTGCAGCGACCGGGGCAGCCTCGCCTGCGCACACACACAAGTTCGTGGTTATGCTAAGGATTTAAGTAAACAATTACATCAGTGGTGTAATTATAAAATTATATCCTTATCAGTGGCGTAATTTTAAAATTATATCCTAAAAATTGTTCAATGGCGAACGTCCCGTGTTGGAAATATTCGGATTAGGGTTCATTTAACCCCGTCGGTGGCAACTTTCGAATCGGAAATGTTAGTCCAATAGTCCCCATGCAAAAAAAATAATTTTGACATTTTGGAATCTCTACTTAATACTAAAAACAGCGCGTGAAGGATTTTTTTTATTTTATCTTTTACAAAAGTTAATCAACATCAAAGTTTGATTTAATCCATTACGCGCTCAAACACCGCCTGCCGGGAAGATCCAACCCGTGACGACAGAGTACAGGAATTATCATAGTGCAAGTGAACACAAATCAGGCAAAACACGTTGTTAAACGTAAACAGGTAGTGTTATATTTTGTGTTGTGATTGTTGTGAAATTTTAAGTGAAGTAATTATATATCTATAATGATGAACTCCTCAAAATCATTATATTACTGGTGTATCATGCCGATGTGCAAAAATACTTCAATAAAAACACCAGAAAAAACTTTTATCCAAGTTCCAAATAACGAAAAACGTAGGAAATTTTGGTTAAAGATGATTGGACGGGATCCAAAGAAGTTTTCGAAAAAAAGTTGCGTTTTTGCATGCGAATATCGTTTTGATGTGAGTAATTAAAAAAAATAAGATCAAAAATAAACATGAAAAGGCAATAACAAATAATATATTATGAAAATGCATGGCAGGGTAACAAGAGGGATTCTGAGTTTCGAACGATTTTTCAGATTTTTTTATGTTGTTTTGATACCCTAAAGAAGATATTTTCCATCGTGGAATATTGTGTGACCTATTGGGTGTTATTGAAAATCATCGGACACAAAGTTGTCGATTATCCCATTTGGCTAATATTAATTTTTAAATGGATTTCAATCGCCAATTCAAAGAGTTTTACTTAAAAACGATAAAGGAACGTCCAATAATACTTTTTCTAAAAAACTTTTATACAGGGTGTATTTAATATTCTCACACATATCTAATAAAGGTACCTATCTAATTAAAAAAAAAAACCATTTATATGGATTTAGGGACATTAAACCTTGGTAACTGGAGGAGTTCGAACTGCGAGTCATTTAATTTTTATACAGGATCAAACAGAAAATCACATGACAACTGGCATTATGAATTGGGTTGAAATAATTCAAATTAGCTACAGTTTTACCCACAGTCAAAAGATTACTTTAATTTGTATACAGTGACTGAAATAAATATTTGGGCATATTCTTATTTCAATATACTAATACATTCTCTATTTTTGTTTGAAAGCATTAACTATTGTGCTTATTGTGATTTTACTTCTTAGTTAAGTAACTCAAGTCGCGGAAGCTTCTGGTTTGTTAAATATAATGTTGTTGCATTGTGTTGGCATATAAATACAACTTTATTTTTACTTTTTACTCTACTTTATATACAATTCATATAAATAAACCAAAATCCCCGCAAAGCCAAGGCCGTCCGCGGTTAATAAGTAAAAAATAAAAATAAAGTTGGATTGATAAATATTATTCATCACTGTAACATTTATTATGAACAAGAACAAACGTTATTATTATTAGCTATACAAACATATTTACCAACGTAACTTCTTCTAACCTAATTTATTTAAAATATACAAGTTATAGATATTAAACTTACGTACCTGTTTGCTTTTATTCCTCTAATTTCTGCAGAAGAAAACAAAACGCTTTTTGAAAAAAACTGTGCGATCATCGTTGGACAATTTACCGATACATAGTTGATATCGGTAAATTATCCGATTGAGCTTTGGAATAACCTTGTTCAGTCATGTTTAAAACGTATTAATAAGTCACATTTAAATAACACTGCAATATCAATAACAGACAGGACATAACCAAATAATTTCAGGAAACAATCACCCGTACTTAATTAATGCATGAACTATATAGGTACATATCGTACCGGTCACCACCAGGTGATATCCCGGTTTGTGACTTCGCGCCAATAAGACAGCGTCCTCAGACACGCCTCTAGCATCTGATATTCAATTAGTAATTTAGTCATTTTCTAGGTAGAAATTATTAAAACAGATTTGATAATTGCTAATGTTTAATAAGTAGAGCTGTCCGAGGTGGCAGGAGTACAGCCACGGTCTTGCGATGGCGTCACACGTGCCGATTTAGAAGTGATTTACGCTGCAGTCTTATTTGAAAGGTTGATGCGTGAGGTTGTACCTATAAATTATACATAATGTCAAACGCGCCAAAGGGTAAAAAACGACCGTACGCGGACACAGTGAATAAATTTATCTGTGAATTTCCGGATTTATTCTATGACGGATGCAAAATAATTTGTAAAGTTTGTAATCAAGACTTAATGTGCTGGCACAAAACAGATTGTCGTCGTCATATCAACACCGTGCAACATCAAAATAAAAAAAATGGCATGCCTTTGACAACTCAGTTTATGTTTGATTTATTGTTAATGTTAATAGCCTGTAATATTCCGCTACACATACTGGATAAACAACCATTTCGGAAGTTTTGGAATAAATACAATCCTCAGGTGAACTTACCAAGTCGTACATCGTTACGTAGATATATTCCAGCTGTTCGTGAAGACATTGTAAATAGGATTAAATGTGGATTAAAAAATACACGGCTCTGGATATGTATTGACGAGACGACTGATTGTAAAAAAAAATTCTATTTTAAATATTATAGTACGTGTACTGGGCCCTCTTAAACTAACATTTCCACTTTTACTAGCTAATAAAAGACTAACTGCGTGTACTGGCGAAATAATTACGCGTGGGGTGTTGGAGACATTCGAAAAATTTGAATTTTCAACAAGTCAAGTATTGAGGTTTGTGACTGATGGTGCTGCGACAATGCGCATGGTAGGCCGTTCTTTTCAAAGAGACAATTGTAGGTTTTTACATGTTACGTGTAAAGTGCATGCGTTACATCTTGTGGCAGACACGATTCGAAAATGTTTTCCAGAGGTAGAGATGCATTAATAGCAAATACAAAAAAGTTTTTCTCAAATCTCCTAAACGGCTTCGAGCATTTCACAGACAGTGTCCTGGTATCCCTGAACCACCAGAGCCGATTCTTACACGTTGGAAAACGTGGTTGAAAGCGGCTTTTTATTATGCTGAATATTTTCAACAAATAAAAGCTGTGATACTACAGTTCAACCCTAACGAGGCTGCAGCTATTAGGAAAAGCCAGACAAGCTTTCAAGACGTTTCCCTTGAAACAGATTTAAAAACTATTAATAACAATTATAGAGGACTGCACGACGCAATAGAAAAATTGCAAAATAGTTCGTTGTCGTTAGTGGAATCGCTGCAACTAGTGGACGACGTAAATACACAGCTACAGGCTATAAATGACGCAAAAAATAATCGCGTTAGTGAAAAATTCGAGAATGTATTACAGAAAGATCCTGATTTTAGCAAATTAAGACAAATTTGTGATGGTGCATCTACAATTTCGTTAAGTGAGTTCACAGATTGTTTTACTTATGCCTGTATTACATCCGTAGATGTCGAATGGTCATTTTCAAAATGCAAAACATATTGTATCACCAAAGCGAACATCGCTGACGGAGACAGCTGTAGAAACATACCTGATGCTATTATACTATAGATCTTCCCCACTTTGTGATGACGACAACCAAACTACTTCATAAATCTGCTTAAAAGGATGAGTTTTATACAAATTTTTATAAAATGTAACATTATTGTTAAAATTTATTTCCATTTACTGTACTTATTCAAGTATTATGATATGATGTAAACATATGAGTCATATGACGGCTCTGTCGGCCAGGTGACCTCGGACAGCTCTATTAATAAGACTATATTAGAATATGTGAATTACTTTTAAAAATTAGGCGAGTGCATGGAGCCTATTATTGCTCTATATCAACCAGACCACGTCCACAACCTTTTAGACTTGATCACTGCTCGTGACGCAGCAAGGTTACGGAATCTAATTGATTCACTGATTCGTTACTCAACAGCTTGGACTATCTTAATACACCATGCCAGAGAGAATTTAATTATCAACCGCAAGATATATTGGCAAAGGAAATCTCCTAAAGTTAAATATAACAGAGTAAAGTTAAATATCAAAGTAAAGTTTCGAAGTTAATTAAACAAGTAAGTCCATGTTTCTCACCTGTCTTGATAGAATGCCTCCAATTCTTCGTCTTTGCCAATGAATTTAATTTCAAAGTAATTAAATGCCAAAATAAAATCCAAGTTCAAAGAAAAATTATATACGTGGACTTCACCTCTGTCGAATTGCACTTTAACAGTTATTTGATCAATATTATTTTGTCACATTTATTGTTACGACCAAGGAAAAGTTTGGAAAAGTTTGTTAGTACCATGGAAAAGTTGGAAATGTTGGAAAATTTAATCGTAGCGGATTCTTGCACATAATTTCAGAAATTCTTCACTAATTTTGGCTAATTTTTACTTAATGCTGAGTATTTATGTGATTTATTGTTCTTTAAAAACACTTTCAGGCTTCAAATATTATTGGCATCCAAGAGCACGATATAACTTACAAAGACTTACATACCTCTTATATCATGTCAATTAAAAGTTGTTTATGGTTGTCAGCGTACCCTTGCATCACTATAGTATGCTCTGCTAATCTTCTACGCCGGGATGTAAAAAGGCGTGTTTTGAAAATTAATGTTCTACATCCAAAGACGTAATATTTCCATACGCTTAACATCAGTCACTTGCATGTCCATCACTTTGGCACCTGTTAATATTACGCAACTTGACAATATTAGGATTTTTACTTAACTTTAAATCGCTGTTAGCATTTTTTTATTGATGAGACAAAAAAATTAAAACAAATAATTCATATTAAATACCATATGGATTTAATATACAGGGCGGTCCATATGGATGGATTTAATTCATTTTAAGCGTAACTGTGAACTTTTAGGAAAAATACCGAGACAGGTCGATTTTTAATTTGAAATTGCCATTTTTTAGCATGAAAATAATAAACCCTCTGAATTATGACTACCTCCGAAAATTTTAAATTAGTTAGGGAGGCGTGGGGCACCTCATTTGAAAGTGATTTTGATTCTTTATTCAGCAGTATAAGGTTTTTTAAATTTGGGGCATTAATTACTGAGAAAATTCATTTTGAAAATGTAAAATTTTGTGAATATCTTCTAAACTCAGTTGAGGTATTTTTTGCTAAATTATGGGTTTGAAAAAAAATTGACACAGATCTGTTGTTGTTTTTAATACCAAATTGTACCCACCTCAACCCTTTACATAAAATGTAGCGCAGAATCTCACACAATATTAAGAATGTGTTTCCAATTTATTTGAATGTATTTCCAATTTATTTTATAATTAAATTAAATAATCAAAATGACTGGCAGTCACCTCTTGACAATAAGCAACGAGATATTTGAATTTTCGGATGACATTTTGTATGACCCCATGGCTCATTTTGTGAATTTCTTCGGTTCTACTACTTTTTAAATCTGCAATATTATCTAGTCTATTAATATACACTTTTGATTTTAAACAGTTTCATAAAAAGCAATCAAGAGAGATCAAATCGGAAGGTCGAGGTGGCCATTCAATAGTTAAACGTCTTCCAATCCACCTGTTAGGGAAAACTTCGTTTAAATAATATCTCACTCTACGTGAATAATTTGGTGGAGCTCCATCTTGTTGGTACCAAACAGACCTGTCTATTTCATTTGGATAATTAACATCAAGAAAAAGTGCTTTTAATGTAGGCACTAAAAAAGTTCATAAAAAAAATCTAGATAAATATCACAATTAACTCTGCCTTCAAAAAAATAAAGGCCAATAATTTGATTATTGATACCAGCCCAAACGTTCACTTTTTGAGGAAATTGTGTGTAAGCCTCATCACATCATCCAATGAGGATTTTCTCTACTCCAATATCGACAGTTCTGGCGGTTTACTGTACATCAGAAAAAACAATATTGTTTGTAAACTGCAAATCTGCTAGCATTCTGCTCATCATTAATTCACAGAATTCTTGCCTTCGATCAGGATCATCCTCATTTAACTCCTGAACCAACTTAGTATTTTTCTTTCTTTAAAACTCGCAGAATCGATAATTTACTTACATCATTGTCGGCAGCAAGCTGTCTAATTGGCTTATGCGGATTTTCCTCAATCTCTACCATTGCATCTCTAATTGTTTTTCCTCATCAAATCGAGAAGTTTTACCTGGTTTTTGAATGTTTGTCCAGTTTCACGAAATTCGTTTTTTATTTTATTTTTTTATTTTCTTGCGAGAAGGGCCGACGGTATGCTTTCTCCGCATAATACTGAAGAATTTTAGTACAATTTTCCTATTTTTAGGCAAGTTCAAGTTCGATGACAATACAATGGTAGGCCTCAAATTTTAAAACACCGTGTATAAGGCAAAAATTTGTTGGAAGAAACTTCAGAGCACTCTCAAAAAGCTTCCCTATTTTACATAATATTAGCCTGTCAGTTTACCCCAATCTTAAACAAGAATTCCCTTACATATAAAGATTTTTGTGAACACCAATATTTTCTCTAGTAACAATCCGATTGGCTTTGACCCAAATCAGATTTATGCGAAAAAAAGGAAAAAGTGACACACACTCACACAACGGAATCAAGGCTGTGTAGCTATAGAAAATAGGAGTATATCAAATTTATTGTTACCGGCAGATTTGACGTGAATAAGTGTGGCATTGGGTTAATTCAATTTATATCCGTTTGTAAATGACATCGAGAATAGATACAAAAAAAAATCAAGAATCTGTATAGCTTGAGAGGATTTGCCAGAAAATATCCGGTGTGACATAAGGTTGATTTTATTGAAAAACAATGGATATTTTTTAAGAAATGTTACATAGTGGTCACACATTTCATCACATCACCAAATTCATAATTAGTGTGTCCACCATTATAGGTG
Source organism: Rhamnusium bicolor (assembly GCA_029963845.1). NCBI lineage: Eukaryota > Metazoa > Arthropoda > Insecta > Coleoptera > Cerambycidae > Rhamnusium > Rhamnusium bicolor. Next base: position 374,839 of record JANEYF010005041.1, on the reverse strand, counting down.
AGTGTTGCAATAACTCGTTACACTCTTATAATTCTCAAAGAATCATTGTAGCAGAGATTTTTTTTTACTAAATTGATAAAAACGAAATTGAACTAAAGTATGTCACAACATAATAAAAACAACATTGAGGAAAATATAAGGATTTATACAAAACAGTATTACACATTTTTAACGATCGTCTTAATAAAAATACTAAAAAAGATTTGTTCTGTTCCGATATAAAGTCAATATTTTTAGGGGATTATGACAGCAGTACAGCATAATTTCCTGATTTCATACTTTCTAATAGTCTATTAATATTGGAACCAAAATAGTCGAATAGAAAAAAAAATTGTAAAATGTTGCTTTATACGCGTTAAGTGAATCAAAAATCAAAAAAGTTCCAAAGTAGAAAGTGGTCGCTTCATCCCCAAAAAGCACCCCAAACGCACCATATCGTAGCTGTTTTCGGCGGTTCTCTCAGAAACTGTTCGTTCCACAAAACATTTTATGCTGAAAAAAATATTCCCTATAAAATTTGCTACAAAAAAGGTTATATTACTAAAGTCGATAAATGCAATGGATTTCGAGCAATTACCAATTATTGACATGAGGGGTGCCTTCGAGCTTCGACTAATAATGCAACTGTGTGGGCATAATACAACGGTATTGAATAATACCTGACGTTTCCTCTTAATGTTCATTTTTAAGAGAGATAAGTATCTATCATACAAGAAGTTTTAAAAAATTCCAACACCCTTAAAAGAACTTTCCAAAAATATACTCCAAGTGACTTATTACATATTTTTAAATACGTGTAATAAAATTGTTCACATTTTTAATCTGTTACTTGAAAACGAAATTTTTGGTTGAATAAAGATGTGTTCAAAAATCAAAATATTCACGTCGGTAAATTTACCTGGGTAGACCCTTCCACATTCATTTGGTAATAGGTGAGGGGGGCGTCCTTGCGCATTGTCAAGGCGACGGAGGCGACACTGGCTACCGGGGTTGTAATTTCTATTGTACTAGATTCAGTACATCGGCACCTGTGTCAAAAATCTAGTACATTATCATAATTTGTTCCTCCATTTAATAAACAAATGAACAACTAATGCTCGTCTTAAAAACATGATTCACCTGTCGTTGCCTTGTCACTTTTTTGTGCTCTAAATGTAAGCAAACAGTTTAGTTTAACCAATCACGGAAGAACAGGAAATTTGTATTCAACCAATCAGCAATCAGCATTATTTTTTAGTAAACAAGTTTCAAGGCGTTCGTAGCGCAAAAATACTCATTTTGATTACGGAATTATTTTAGAAAAAGATAAACTACTCTTATATAAAACATCGGTATCGAGGCTTTCGATACCTATATTAAGTCGAATCTAGTCAGCACCATAAATCACGATATTGGTATACAAATGATACACACAACATAAGTAAAAAATTTACAAATAAAATCTGATTCTATCTGTGGTCCGTGTTTATAAAGTGATGGTATACTTATACAACCAATTAGTCAATTTACATTAATCATGACACATATCCGACACATCTGTCAATGATCCTCTAGTACTAACAGCAGCGGTTGAATAACTTCGCGGACATCTGTGGATAATACACCATTTAATTCGGAGCCATCTAGTACCAAAGGCCTCAACTTTTAAAATAAAGCAGGTCAATAGAAATTGTTTTTAGGGAGTTGTAGTATTTTATGATAAAGGGAGCTTGGAAAATATGTGTGATTACTGTGAATTAGGGGATTTTGAAAAATTTAATGTATTATATTTTTCAAAATGTTATTACTTCCTAAAAAATTAAATCACCACTTTATAAATGTTCATGCTTTGTTTGGCACCCAGATAAAATCGATAATATCGAGTATCAATACATATCAATATCGATACTTTATACTCAAGTATCGATACCTCCAAATGAATATGTCATATGATACCGGATACTTTCGTTCGATACTAACATCCACATCCCTAGCGGTACCGTCTTCGCTTTCACTGGTTGCTTGTGTCTGGCGCCAAACCTAGACGAATGACATCATAAGGCAAATTCAAAACTTTGTTATTTTGTTAAATCCCATTCCGGGACTCAAAAAAAAAATCCCGAAAAAAATTCTCTTTATAAATACTATCGAATAAGCAAATAAAAAAATATGTAGACAATTTCCATTGTATTCTGCTTGTCGCCAGAATAATTAAGTCAAAAATGTTTTTTTTTTATTTCATAAAAGAACGCTTCCAAAAAAAGCATTCTAGTACAATTTTCTGATTTCTAGTACAATTTTGTATCAATAGTTGGTATGATTTAATTTCCGATAACAGCCCTGCTGGCTACAGTCGGTACAGTTACTTCAAACGCATAGTTTGACGAGACATTAAAAAGGATTATACGACTCCTGGGGTGGTGTGCAAATGAGCTCCAACTTCAAAAAAGCACCATAATGCAAAAAAAGGTTAAAAACAATGCAAAAAAAGTCCCAGAAGCATAGGTTTTACATTTATGTCATATTTATTACGATCGTAAATTCATGTTTCATCAAAATAATACGAAACAAGCATCGGGTTTCATGTAATCCCCTTCTTTAATGGCTCATTGCTCGAAATCCATTGCATTTATTGACTCTAGTCTAGACTTTTTTTGTAGAATATTTTCTGCAAGTATAAAATTTTTTGTGGGGTCCACGGTTTATGAAAAAAAAACGCCGAAAACTACGACAGGGTGCGTTTGGAGTGGTTTTTGAGGGCGAAGCGACCACTTTCTACTTTGGAACTTTTTTTAATTTTGAAAACTATCCATTTGACGCGTATAATCCCCAAGCGGCAAAACTTTATAATTTTTTTTTCCTATTATATTAATGGACTATAAGTAAAGACACAAAAATAGAGTTATTAATATTATTACTCAAGTGCCGAGCTAGGACAGTTTATTTGTACATGTGCTACAAGTAAGACAATTTTTGTTGGTGCAATGCAATGTGTTTTCAGAACACGGTACATAACATTTTTTTATGTTCAATTTGATTTGGTTTGTTATATAATATAAAATATTGCTTAAACAAAAAATAAAAACGATCTTCACATTAAACACCGACAGAAGGTTATATTATGTTTTGTGTACTTCTTCCTCGTCCTCATTTCAAAAATAATAAATAGACTGCGCTGTTGTCAGATGCAATAAAGATACATGTGAAGTCATATTATTGAAAAAAAGAATTACTCCTTTAAAAAAATATTTTAAAATCCTGATATTGTCTAATTTTTTTTGCTCCATCATATCCATCCATCCGCAAAAATTGTTCGTGACTTTCATACATTGTTTGCATTGGTTAGAATTTAAGAACAAAATATCATTTAGAGTTCACGAACACAACGTTGGCGTTGGTTTGGGCATTGTCTAAAAATATTTGGTTATAAAAATAACGTTAGAACCAACCAATTAAACATCACCATCTTTAAAACAATTTAAAAAAACGTACTGTTGATATATTTATCTAGAAATATTTACAAACAAGGCGGTACTTCCCTAAATAATTTTGATTTTAACAACATATTTGTATTGGCTTACGCCATCTACTATCATTTACCAAAACCTTAATAGATATCGATAAATTACTTTTATCTTTATCTGTATTTGCTTTGGCAGTAAAACACAGCCACAACTTTACACAGAATAAAAACAAACATCGTAACGTGAAACTTAATATTTACTAAACACTAAGCCAAGTATCATATTTCTAACATATGGTCGGTATTATTCACTTATACGTAAGCTATAATGAGGCTATAAATCAATATTTTCAGATATAAAAAGTTGCTCTAGAACGGTACGAACTCCCGTCTTCTAAAAATCATTTCATAGGTCATAATAAGTGTATAAGTGGTAGAGGTACTTTAATTCTTTATCTTTGCTAACCCTCCGAAATCTATACTTGTGTGAGAACAGGAACGGGAATCTACAGTTATAGTGGAGTCCAAACTACGGTTTGAAGATACTATTTAATGGAAAATTATTTCTCAGTAAACGAAGCTACTAGCGGTATGTCCAGTTATGTAGTTAGTAAGATAAGCTAACCACCGAACTTTCATTTTCGTAGTGTACCAGGTGATCCCCTAATTTCGATCTTTACTTACATATCTCGATATTTTTAAACGCAACTTATACGCGATCAGTCGGTAAGGCATTCGAACTCGGTTATAGGAGGACATGTAGGGTCAGTAGGGGTAAATATAATTGATATTTAAGTACAAATAAGAAATATACATTAATACAAATCAAAATATAAGGCAAATAATTTAATTAAATGTCACTTTAAGCTAAAATAAATTATTCTGAAAATTTCTATTAAGTATTATAGGCCTCAAAACTTCGCCATACATATTTATAAAAAAAAGGAATAGAAACATTTTAAATTCTTAAAAAGCTATAATACTAACAAAACAAGATATTCGTTTGGCGTTATAAACAAAGTAAGACATTATACCTGTTCATTCATATATGTATTTCATTCTATCACCTGACTGGATAATTTCAGGATATGGTAGCTTTTCTAAAATATTAGAAGCAACAACAACAAATATCTGTTTCCTTCATCTGAAAGTATTTTTTTTTGTCTTATCCACACATCTCATACCCATAATTTCAAAATCTGTATGTAAAATACGCTGCATAACACAAACATATCTAAAAGTCACAGTATATTTTTTCCGCCATAAAAAAGTACAAATCACCTGCTTTGTAATTAGAGATTTCTATTTCCTGAAATTATTCCTCCGCATCACATTCAAATAAATCTATATCATCTGTACTATCTCCACTTTAATGCCACTCATCTTCCGAAGTAGAGCTTTCATAATCATTTCGTGTCTTTTTTTTTTTTTTTGTTATAGCACACCAACTATTGTTTTAAAATTCCCCACGAACCTGTCTCATATTTGCCCCACAGATATTCTTGTCATTAACACACAAACTATATAGTTGAAGTATTTTAACACAATGAAAATTACTGTAGAAAGTTTAGTCAACATCAAATAAATATTAATTCTTATTTGATTATAAGTTGCAATGAAAGTTGTTTCATAAAAATAAAAAGTTTTTCGACCCAAAAAAACATGATTACTCTTAACAATTGTTTTATGGATAAAATTCTTTATAGAATTTGAATAAGATTTGCAGGAAACAACTACTCAGCGGACAAAAGCCCCGACCTGCATTGAATTAGACCTGCAAATCTTGTTTGGTAGCTAAGATCATTTGTCAGTTCCTCACTAGACATAGACCGGTCTCGAACTTCTTATGTTCTCGTCAGTATGCCATAAGTAATGGAAAAGACAAATAATAATAGCAAACCAGGCTAGCCTAAAGCAGACTAAGCAAAACAGACATAGTGAGTAATAAGTTTATCCCTCTGGTGATCAGTGCTACTACCAGTCAGATATCACTGATGTCTTATTGACTGAAAACGACCTGCAGAGCAGGTGCCAAGAGCTTCGACCGCTAACCCTGGTGGGCTAAACTATATACTGAATAAGATTCAATGCAGGTCGGGGCTTTTGTCCGCTGAGTAGTTGTTTCCTGCAAATATTATTCAGTATATAGTTTAGTCACCAGGGTTAGAGGTCGAAGTTCTTGGTACCTGCTTTGCAGGTCACTATCAGTCACTAAGACATCAGTGATGTCTGACTGGTAGTAGCACTGACCACCAGAGGGATACACTTATTACTCACTATGTCTGTATAGAATTTGATAAGACGTAAAAAACGTCTTTTGAGAAAACAAAAACATATTGTTGTTACTTCTGATTGCACATTTTTTTAAAACAAAATATACTGTGCAGTAAATATCTGGCTTATAATAACCCCACTTTTGTGGCATGTACGTAATTCGTTAGAGAAAATACTACTACAGAACGGTAAACCAGTAAAAAAAGGCTCTCAACAAACAATAGTACAGAAGTAAGAGTCTGCCCATACAGCATGTGGCGGCCATGTTTTTCCATTTGTGCAATGGTTAGCAGTCCAAGAAAATGCGGTGAGAAGCTGACAATTAATTAAGTAGTGATTGAAAATATTTTGCAGTTGTTCAGAACTAAAAACTGAGTATAATGATCCAAAGTTTTATTCGACTAACCGGACGTATGAAAAAAAAATTAAAAAACATTTTAAAAAAGGTGCGTCGCGATCCTTCACCCAAAACGCTGAGAGAACTGTAACAGATTCGTCAACATTTTATAGAATCAAAGTTGTAGAGGACAAAATTCTCCAAAAAAAAAAAGTCTGTGACGGTATACAGTGGGGGCAATAGTGCGTCCGACTTCGATATGTCGAGTTGTGTGATAGCTAGAAACTTGATTTAAAAACATAAATAAACTAGACAAAAAAGTCTATAACCGGAAATTATTTTTGAACATACAGGGTGAACCAAGATGATTCTACAGGGTCAACTAACATTTCCTTAAGTAGAATGTTATGCATAGGGCTGTCAAAAATGTTCTGTGGGACAGCTTTAGTTATGTATATCAGAACATTTTTTGGAACCTCTTTGTGACCTCCTTCCACTCCTGCATTATTATTGATTCTCTCCCAACCACTTGTATCATGGTCGTAGAGTACAGATGTACTTACTGTTGCCGGCATTCACCTTGACCGCGAAACTCTTTCTCCAGTCCAGTCTATTATTAGCTTTCGAGTTGTGTACACGTTAAGTCACTTGGGCGTATTGAATATTGTTTTTGTGTTTTTATTTTATCTGTTGTATTGTATTGTTGATATTAATTAATAAAAAAGCATGGCAGACGTACGCAGAGGTAGAAAACGGCCATTTGTTGACAAAATGAATAAATTCATAGGTGAATTCCCGGATTTATTCTATGATGGTGCTAAAATAATGTGTAAAGTGTGCGAGAAAGATTTGATGTGCTGGGATAGGCCTGATTGTGGACTTCACGTAAATAGTGTACACCATAAAAATAAAAAAAAAAATGGCGTGCCTTCGACAACACAGTTTATGTTTGATTTACTATTAATGCTGATTGCCTGTGATGTTCCGCTGCACATACTCGATAAACATCCAATTCGAGAGTTTTGGAATAAGTACAATGCCCAGATGAAGTTACCAAGTCGCACAACGTTATGTAACTATCTACCAACTGTACACGTAGACATGGTAAATAAGATGAAATGTGAATTAAAAAATACACGGCTGTGGTTATCTGTTGATGAGACAACAGATTGTAAAAAAAATTCTATTTTAAATGTTATAGTACGAGTACTGGACCTTCTTAAACCGACAGTTCCACTGTTACTAGTTAGCAAAAGACTAAGTTAGTGTACTAGCGAAACAATTACCAGGGTGGTGCTGGAGACGTTAGAAAAATTTGAACTATCAAAAAGTCAAGTGTTGATGTTTGTGACTGATGGCGCCGTGACAATGCGTTCGGTAGGCCGTTCTTTGCAAGAACAAGGTTGTACGTTTATACATGTTACGTGTAAAGTGCATGCTTTACATCTTGTGGCAGAAACTATTCGAAAAGATTTTCCAGATGGATGCATTAATAGCAAGTACAAAAAAGGTGTTTCTTAAATCTCCTAAATGTCTCCGTGTATTTCATAGCAAGTGTCCCGGTATTCCTGAACCACCACAGCCGAACATGGTTGCAGGCAGCTTTTTATTATGCTGAATATTTCCAACAAATAAAAGCTGTGATACTACAATTCAATCCAGATGAGGCTGCAGCTATTAAGGAAAGCCAGACAAAATTCGAGGCATTTCCGTTAAAACAGCTTTAAAAAATAATGCGAAGAACTATAAACCATTACATGAAAGCATAAAAAAATTATAAAACAGTGCGTTGTCGTTAGCGGAGTCACTGCAAATAGTGGGCGAAGTAAATCTACTGCTACACGCTATAGGTAACGCAACAAATGAGCGCGTTAAAGAAAAGTACGTAAGTGTGGTTAATAAAGACACCGGATTTACCAAATTTAGACAAATATGTGATGGTGCAGCTCCAAATCCGTTAAGTCCGTTCAAAGACTATTTTACGTATGCGTGTATTACATCAGTAGATGTCGAACGGTCGTTTTCAAAATATAAGAATATATTTTCACCAAAGCGAACATCACTCATGGAGACAACCATAGAAACATACCTGATACTGCAAAATAGCTACACATCTTCTCCAGTTTGTGATAAGCAAGCTAGTTCATCAAGCTAGTTAAGAGGGAAAGTTTTACATACATTGTTATAAATTGTAACAGTTTATTGTTTCTCGTATTAGTTAATTTCGCGTACACCACTGTCCCACGGAACATTTTTGACAGCCCTAGTGATAACACTCATTTTCACTTCCTGAAAGTATACAGGGTGGCCAAAAATGATTTTTTAAATTTACAACTATTTGAACTGAATTTTCTCAATTTCTTTTCTTTTTAGTCTTTACATAAGGAACTCTAAGTAGTTCGATCGACAGACGACAGACGCATGAAAATCGACGCAGATCATATTTTTACAGACATTTCCTCAGACAAGGTGTGCAGCAGAACCGGTTTCTCATAGATAATAGTTTTGCAGGAACGAAGGTTAGTCGACTGATTTATCGATAATTTACGATTACTACCCAATTATAGTTGGTGACATATGACACATTGGTTTACGTATCGTAGTCATACTGGATAATTAGCCTAATTAATCATTTTACAGAACGCTGGCTTTTTGAATTATTATGAATTTTCACTAGTTGGACACATGCGGTAAAACAAGCTCTTGAAATAAAATATTCAAAGCATATTTGAAGGAAGAAGAAACATGCTGGACTACCCACTTTTTATATAATATTCTTTACGAGATTCTTTACGTCCGACTCTCAGTCCGGATACTACATGCATCTACGTTTATTCCAGTAGTGTATTTTATTGACTGCTTAGGACATTAATTCTCTTCTCTCAATGATATACAACGAAGTTGAGGATCAACCCGCTTTGCTGGAGCAGTGCAGAGTGGTCTGAAAATCCAAGATAGTGGAAAATTTTCAAACAAACAAAAACACAAATAAATATTATTTGGTTCTATGTCAACAGAAAAGACAGGTAGTCACCTCTCCATGTAGCTATGCAGTATGGTAGTGTTCTTGGTTACAACAACTGGTGATGCCGAGTACAAAGGGAGTAATTACGGAGTACTTACCGGATAAAATATAAATCGATTAATTTAATTTTAAGTACTGTACCAGAAGATTTCTAAAAACAACTTTTTTTAGATAGGAATTACAAGTGCAGATTTAGGGGGGCGAATGGGTGTTCATCCGCTCATCCTTAGAGCAGTTTCTATTTTTTTCCATTTACAAACACAAAACAATAATGTTTACCATCTAAAACCGCGTACACATATAAGCACGCACATGCTGAGCACGCACGCATGCTCAAATTTCGTCTCGCTCAGGATGCTCGTTTTGTGTGTGAAGGAGCACGCGCACAAACGCACGCATAAGAATTTGAGCCACAGCTTGTCGGTTTTTTTTTACATGCTCAAAGAAAATGATTTATTCGTGCGTGTTCAGTGTGGGCGCCAGACCAGGTCAGTTTGGGATGTTGTGTATCCGCGTATCCGGAATAGTCTGTGCACACAGAGATGCTCACAAAAACGAACGTTTCGCACATAAACTGCGTGCAAACGCCTGTGCTTGCGTGCTCAGGCTGTGCGTTTCATATGTGTACGCACGTTAAAATATGAGAGATAAAATTTGCCTCGTTTCCTGACTTTAGCTAGCATTGACAACGTCGCGCGGTTGGGGCAGCGATCAAGCGATGGCGGGAGCAGCGTCCAAAGTAGCCGCGGCGGGACATAATATGATTTGTCTATTGTCAATTCTTATATACAGGGTGGGGCAATAGTGCGTCGGACCTCGATATCTCGAGTTCTACGATAGCTAGAAATTTTTTAAAAAATTGCCAAGTAAACTAGATAAAAAAGTCTATAACTGGAAATTATTTTCGAACATAAAAGGGCGAGCCAAGACGAAATTACAGGACCAAGTGCCTTTTTTTTAATGGAATGCTATGTATATCAGTACATTTTTTGAAGCCTCTTTCTAGGCTCTATTCATTCCTATATTATTATTGGCTATCTCCCAACCACTTTGATGTAATGAATTTTTTTGTTGAAATAATGCCATCTGCAGATGGATATTAAAAAAATTACCACAGTCACAATTATGGGTTTTAAGAAAAATTTATGTGAAGTTACCAATTTTTTCAAATGGAAACAGTGGGAACCTCATTTCAAAAGCGCATAAAGATGTGTGTCAATCAAAATGGCCAACATATGGAACATTTATTATAATTTTTTCTACTGAGTTATTTGAAGAAACCTCTTTTTTTAAGTTTATTTTTGGATGTTGTAATTATTGCTCAATAAAACGAAAATGGTTGCAATTAGCCATAGGGAAGTACTTACAAAAAATGTTCGTTTTTCATTTCTACATCACATCGTCGAAAAGTAGGTGTTTCATTTGAAAAAATTGAGAAAATTCAATTTAAAAAAGTACTTAATTGAAATAGAAACACTTATTTATTTATAAAACGAAAATGGTTGCAATTAGCCATAGGGAAGTACTTACAAAAAATGTTCGTTTTTCATTTTTACATCACATCGTTGAAAAATATACAGCGTGTTCCATTTGAAAAAATTGAGAAAATTCAATTTTAAAAAGTTCTTAATTGAATACTAATTTTTGGCCACCCTGTATATTTTTAGGAAATGAAAATGATTCAAAAACATTAATTAGATGTCTCGTAACTGGTGTTCAGATAAGTTTTTCTTAAAACCCATAATTGTGACTGTGGTGAATTTTTTAATATCCATCTGCAGATGGCATTATTTCAACAAAAAAATTCATTACATCAAAGTGGTTGGGAGATAGACAATAATAATATAGGAATGAATAGAGCCTTGAAAGAGGCTTCAAAAAATGTATTGATATACATAGCATTCCATTTAAAAAAAAGGCACTTGGTCCTGTAATTTCGTCTTGGCTCGCCCTGTATGTTCGAAAATAATTTCCAGTTATAGACTTTTTTATCTAGTTTACTTGCAATTTTTTAAAAAAATTTCAAGCTATCGTAGAACCCGAGATATCGAGGTCCGACGCACTATTGCACCACCCTGTATATATAGACGTATACATATTGACATCAGGCACCCGCTCGATAAACCGATTTTCTAAAGAGAAGCGAAGGTTGAACTTTGTTTTGTATTTGTGTGCTACTATAATTAATTTTAAGTATAAAGTGTAGTCTTAAATATTTTAATTTTTTAAGTAGTAAAAAATTTTAGTCATTAAGATTAAATAAGTTCATAAAGAACAGGTGTTAACTGTTTTATTAAATTATTTTCTATCTCTCTCCGGCCTCTCCACCCTCCAGCCATTCAATTGCCACGGTGCTTGAGGTACGAGGATGTTTGGCTAGCTCGAGGCAAGAGGACTCGAAAAAGAAATATCTGCAATTTTAATGGTGAAATAAATTGTTATTGACTGTCATAGAATTGCTTCGAAAATACAATGGCCTTGAACACCGCCTGCCTAAAGCTTACGTATATATACTAAGGGGCATCCAAGTAATATCTGGCACAGGGCCTACTTAGGAAATTACACCATTGCTTGAAAAATTTTCGAAAGCATCCACCCCCCGAAAAATATTCTAGATCCGTGCCTGGATGATGATGTAACCTGTTCAAGAAAAAAGTAATAGATATTTTTGCTACGCATGACGTCTATCCAACATTCAAAAATACCCCTTCGTTTAAAAACTTGTGAACGATAATGAATTTGCCATTGGAGTCTCCTTAATCGAAGGACATAAAGCGATTTATTCCTTTGGCTTCTTATAATTCACATAACAGGCACGGTATCGGCACGCAATATTGAATGTCTAGTTCAATATGACGACACTGAAACCGACCGGCAAGCAGACGCATAAATCAGAATATCCACTGAAAATTATTTAAAAAAATACTTTGGTACATAACAGATTTTATTATACAGGGTGATTTACCTTATCATGCAGAAAATAAAAGGGCGTAAAATTCTACCAAGTGGGAAAACCCTTGCAACATTTTTTGAGCAATCCGAGGTAATTTATTATATTTTTTTTGTGGTAAAACCTGTAATGATACGCCACTGAGTCGCGAATTTAAAACAGCAGACAAATACGTAAACAATGTAAACATGTAAGTGCATCGCGCTAGGCAGAGGGTCGCCTGAGGTAATCCTCTCCTCCACTCTTGGCTGCTTCCTTCCGTTCTCAGTCAGACTCTTTGCGACATTAGTTGAGTGTGTATCAAATTGGATTTATTTTCTTAGATCAACAATGCCAGCGTTTACGCAACAACTCCTATATATGTATTTTAGGAGGTGTTGGTTTACGTCGCAGGAATAATGTGATATGATACTGACATAAACGGCGCATTGCTACAAAATAAATAAGGTAAATTTTTTTCACATATTTTTTTAATTTTACATTTTTTAACTACTTTTGGTGGGGACAACCTACTGAATAATTATCCGCATGTTAAGGTAAATCATATTGTACAAAAAAAGGATAGAAACCGATATAGAAACTAAAAATGATACCTTGCATTAAATCTCTTTGGAGAATAACGATTCTCTCTGAGTGGAAGCGTATACGTGCGAACTGTGGTACGCACGAATACGCACGACTACGCCGTTCGGATTCAACTGCTGGCTTTAGATATATCCTCGCACATTGGTTGCAGACTGAATCAGTTTGCGAGGATATATCTAAAGCCAGCAGTTGGAATTAAACGCGCGTAGTCTTGCGTATTCGTGTGTACCACATTTCGCGCGTACACGCTCCTATTGTGACAGAAGCCTAAAAGTTAGCGCACATTTGCACGCTTTGGACGAACGAATCGGACGGGAATGAATTTTTCCATAATTTTAAACGGGACAAGGCACACTAATTCGGATCAGATGCATCGCATGAGAGGAATTTCGTTTAAGATTTCTTAAAAAAGAATCAAATCCGTATGCGCGTTAACGAGCGCGATAAATATTAATGACGTCATTGGGAAATCCGCGTAAGTGTGCGACATATCACAACATAAATCAGCTCTGAATAGTCGTTATTTAGTACAGACTACCCTACTATTAACACTATTTTCTTCGGGTCGCCTAGCAGATCACAATGACTGATGGTTTATTAATAATAATCTTGCATCATCCTGCACTAAATCGCAAAATAAGGTGTGAAATTCTCCATACAGTTTTCTCCTCATATTTATATTATTAACATCGCGCATGCAATTGCAAATAATATCTCTTTGAACTGCTCATCTAGTCCACAACACAAAACCGAGCTTGAGGTGTAATAACGCGCGATTTGACTGTAAATACCTAACACAAATCTGAAATAATATGCGATGTTGTCAAAAATTATACGATTTGTACGATGCATCCGATCCGCCCGATGCGTACAAATGTGCGCTTACCTTAACAGCTTTCGTCTCACTGACTACCTCCCCAGATTAAGAACGTATCTTTCTTAATCTGAGACAAGGAAAATAATAAATAACCTGAGGCGCCTTTGTAGTAATGCCGCATGTCAAGTGTCACCTTCGCTTTTACTGTTAACCTCGCCGTTCACAAACAGGGTACAGGGTTTTCAAAAAAGAAGAAATAAGATATTTCGTTTAAACGGATATCTGCTTAGCATTTTTATACGAGAATGACTTCTCTAATTCATTTCTTAGTTTTTACTTACCTTCTGAGTTTAGCGGGGTAATGGTGGTGGTTGAGGTGGGAGCCAGTGCAAGAAACTTGGGGCACAGCAAGCCCCATCCAACAATCTAAGGTCTCGAAGTACCTTTCCGGTCCTCAATCCTACAAAAGAAAAAAGTTGTACCGAGGTAAATACCAATGTAAACTCGGATAAAATAATATATTGTCAAAGTAGATACTGTACATGTGGCGCTATAAGTTAATGAAATAAGCGATCAAACTATGGAGATACCTATAATTTCATTATTTTCTTAAATCAGCTTTTTCTCCATACCTCGTATATTTGGCAACAATGAGCGTTTAGATGAAATAACGAGGAATACCGACTAGAATTATTGCACTTAAAAACGCTCACTTCATACTAATACAAGTAGTGATGTAAGATAAGGAACGTTCTCGTTCATGCTCACGTATATTCGCGAACGTTACCCTACCTTTTCGTACTCAAATGTACTTTGAGCTTATTAGAGAACATTCCCGTGTAAGTGTGCAAATGTCTCTTCACAATTCTCAGTCTCTCTGGTAAATTCAAGAATATTCCTCAACATTCTCTAAAACTCGCGATCGTTCTCGCTTTTAAAATTCCCGCTTCATGAATGTTGGAGGAAAATTGGCTATAAACGACGCGTCGAAACGTTTGTGCTTGGACATTAACATAAGTTAAAGAGGGGCATTTATTTAGTAATAATTATTTCATGCATGAAAACAAGTAATAACCTAACATTATCACCATTTTTACATACTACAAGCGACAGACGTTGTCTGTCGCCCTGTAAACACGGGGTCTTTCAATTGCAGCCACAAATGAACGACTGGCTTCCTGTCAGTGGTTTCCGTTTGTGTCGGTTTGCCTAAGTTGTGCCCATCTCTTCAACTTATCCATGCTGTGATGATGAGGACCAACAAATCCAAAACGCATGTACGGTATAGTTTATACGAGCACAATTGAAATCGTATAAAAACTAAAAGCCAGCAAAAACAGTCGGCATCTCTTATTCTATATATTATTGTATATGTACAATAAAGAGATGCCGACTGTTTTTGCAGGCTTTCAGTTTTTATACGATTTCAATTGTACTCGTATAAACTATATGCATTCTCACTCGTGTTATATGACAACCGTCTTGAGCTATACATATACGTACATAGGCCCCACTGCGCGTCATATTAGGACTACCGTTTTGAATTTTGCATTTTTGACATCAGATTCGGCATCAGCGACTTCAAAAACACCTACCTATGTACCCATTTTCATGAAATCCAACGAGGCCCTAAATTTATACCAACTTATGATGTTGTTTGTCCCTCAGATTAATAATATAAAGATAAGTAACACCGCTGATTATTATGACCGATACATAAACAACAATTTGCATGTTTACATATCAACGTATCCAAAACAAACCAAGGGCGGCTCAGGCTATATCGTTTATTTTAATGCTCTTGCATAACTTAAAACTTAATAGGTATACAAAATTTGTTTGCTTGAGCAATGTATTTTTCACTGCTATTCTGCTGTTGTTATTTTAATCTCTGTTGTTTTTTAAGTGATAAGTGATAAACTTTAGTTTTGTGTTATTGGGTACTGATTAATAATTGATTTTTAGTTATAAAGATTTATTTATTGAATATTTTTTGAGAAAGAATGAAAAATAAATGTGTAGTGTGCACCAAAGAGGAAAACAACGGGGTTTTTTATCTTTTCACAGGTAAGTAAACAAAACAGATCAGGGTCCGCATAATGAGTGAATGTGACAGTGTGAAAGCTCAAAAATAACTAAAATTAATGTTAGCTTTACAAAAAATAGAAAACAGCATTTGACTCCATTTGAACAGTATAAAATCCACATTTTATTAAAAAAAGATACTTATACAAAAATATTTAGTTTAACTTGAATGGAAAGTTCATTCTTATGATAACTCACAAACTGTTGATGTTTCAAAGTCTGTTGATATTTTTTTTACTTCAATTTTAAAGGTTGTTATTAAAAAAATGTATTTATTTTCAGATTTCCCGAGAATCTGGTGAGAAGAGAAAGTTCGCTGGAAGGTCTCAAAACGGAAAATGCCAGTAAGTGGCACTGCGTGTATTCAGAACACTTAAAAAAAAGTACTGTTCTATTTTTCCCCTGGCAACACTATCACCAGGTTCGTCACACGTACTATCCAGGTTATTAGAAAATTATACTGAAAATTAATAATATACTGAGTAGTCACTCATTCATACCTCATGAAATAATATCAAGTAGATACCTACAAAGCATCAACAATTTTCAACACTTTTAATATTGTAATCAATTTTTTTTAAAGTGTTGTGAACACACGTAGTGCCACTTACTGGCATTTTTCATTTTGAGAGCTTTCAGCCAAATTTCTCTTCTCTCCAAATTCTCGGGAAATTTTAAAATAAAGACATTTTTTTAATAACAACCTGTAAAATCGAATTAAGAAAATATCAATTGACTTTAATACATCTACAATTTGTGAGCAACCTTATGAGTGAAATTTCCATTGAAGTTAAAATTAATATTTTTGTATAAGTATCCTTTTTGACAAAATGTGGATTATTTACTGTTCAAATGGAATTAAATGTTGTTGTTTTTGTTTTTGTAAATCTATCATTAATTTAAGTCATTTTTGAGCATTCACACTGTCGCATTATGCCGGCCCTGATTTGTTTTGTTTACTTACCTGTGAAAAATAAACAACCCCGTGATTTTCCTCTTTGACCGCACACTACACACTTATTAGTAGAGCTGTCCGATGTGCCTGGAGTACAGCCACGGTCTTGCGCTGTCGTCACACGTGCCGATTTAGAAATGATTTACGCTGCAGTTTTATTTGAAAGGTTAATGCGTGAGGTTGTACCTATAAATTATACATAATGTCAAACGCGCCAAAGGGTAAAAAACGACCGTACGCGGACACAGTGAATAAATTTATGCAAAATAATTTGTAAAGTTTGCAATCAAGACTTAATGTGCTGGCACAAAACAGATTGTCGTCGTCATATCAATACCGTGCAATATCAAAATAAAAAAATGGCATGCCTTTGACAACTCAGTTTTTGTTTGATTTATTGTTAATGTTAATAGCCTGTAATATTCCGCTACACATACTGGATAAACAACCATTTCGGAAGTTTTGGAATAAATACAATCCCCAGGTGAACTTACCAAGTCGTACATCGTTATGTAGATATATTCCAGCTGTTCGTGAAGACATTGTAAATAGGATTAAATGTGGATTAAAAAATACACGGCTCTGGTTATGTATTGACGAGACGACAGATTGTAAAAAAAATTCTATTTTAAATATTATAGTACGTGTACTGGACCCTCTTAAACCAACATTTCCACGGCTTTTTATTATGCTGAATATTTTCAACAAATAAAAGCTGTGATACTACAGTTCAACCCTAACGAGGCTGCAGCTATTAGGGAAAGCCAGACAAGCTTTCAAGGCGTTTCCCTTGAAACAGATTTAAAAAGTATTAATAACAATTATAGGGGACTACACGACGCAATAGAAAAATTGCAAAATAGTTCGTTGTCGTTAGTGAAATCGCTGCAAATAGTGGACGACGTAAAAACACAGCTACAGGCTATAAATGACGCAAAAAATAATCGCGTTAGTGAAAAATTCGAGTGTATTACAGAAAGATCCTGATTTTAGCAAATTAAGACAAATTTGTGATGGTGCATCTACAACTTCGTTAAGTGAGTTCACAGATTGTTTTACTTATGCCTGTATTACATCCGTAGATGTCGAACGGTCATTTTCAAAATACAAACATATTTTTTCACCAAAGCGAACATCGCTGACAGAGACAGCTGTAGAAACATACCTGATGC
Organism: Rhamnusium bicolor; assembly: GCA_029963845.1. Taxonomy (NCBI): domain Eukaryota; kingdom Metazoa; phylum Arthropoda; class Insecta; order Coleoptera; family Cerambycidae; genus Rhamnusium; species Rhamnusium bicolor. The sequence goes on along the minus strand of JANEYF010005041.1, from coordinate 357,197 downwards.
TATTATACTATAGATCTTCCCCACTTTGTGATGACGACAACCAAACTACTTCATAAATCTGTTTAAAAGGGTGAGTTTTATACAAATTTTTATAAAATGTAACATTATTGTTAAAATTTATTTCCATTTAATATACTTATTCAAGTATTATGATATGATGTAAACATATGAGTCATATGACGGCTCTGGCGGCCAGGTGACCTCGGACAGCTCTACTTATTAGTCACTGTTTCTCAATTAATATTTATAAATAACTTTTTTTATAACTAAAAATCGATTACTAATCACAGTACTAAATAACAAAACTTTAAAATCACTTAAAAACACAGATTAAAATGACAGACGTCGTCTTACAGAACACTCTTTGTTGTCAAGACGGTGATAGATCGAACATCGATCGGGTTTCTTTGTGCTGTGTTCATGATTCTGACCAATAGGAATAAAACCAGCGATAATATTTACATCTCGCGTGGGATGTACTTAAATCGGACAACTTTTTATGTTTTGTTACTCATCTTCTAGTATTATTAATCTGAGGTTTGCCCCACTGTGTGACGGTGACGTTTTGTGCGTCGTCAACATTATTACTCCATCCATATTATACTGCTGATACGACGCGCCGCGCCGTTAGCTGTCCCGTCACGCAACGCGTTGTGTAATTCGTAGTTAATTTGTGCAGATTTTAGTGATTAATGTTATGATTTCAGTGTTATACACTAACAATATACGTAGATGATGGAATCGTCATTTTTTTACAAAACCGTGGCTCACGAGACCGTGGCTGTTTTCACACTTGTGTTAATAAGACGTTGTTAGCGCGCCCTCGTTGCCAGGATTACCAACATAAAACCTTAAATCGCTATTAATATTTTTCTATTGATGATAACAAAAAATGAAAACAAATAATTCATTTTAAATACCATATGGATTTAATATATAAAATTACAGGCAATTATGCATATTTTTTTTATAAGAAATACGAATATTTTATTTAAACTCATTTTATGAAACTTCCTATTAATAAAAAAAACATACGCATCAGTATTGCTTATAACTTTATTGTAAATTAAATATGTATAGCATTTAGGACGAATTAAGCATTTGTTAACAGAAAAATGTTAACCAATTTATAGATTTTAATTGGATACCTATCTGGTGAAAACGCAGTTTTAAGTTTTATCTGAGGCGATATAAAATAAAGAAATGCATATTTATTAAATACTATTATCAAAGATTATAATCTTTGCTATTATGAACAAAAAACGGTACAGGGAAAATTTTTGATCCTGAAGTTTTATCGATGAAGAAATGGAAGATAATTGAATATTGTGTGATGCATTATGTTTTATATATTATGTACAACTGCCGCAGCATAAAGGTTTTCGATTTAAAACTTTAAATATTTTTTTCGCAGCTTGGCTGCTGGACTGTATACGTTTACTTGAATCAATGCACGGATTATGCGGAGGGAAGTAATGTCTATCTTCAGATTTTATTCGTTACAAAACAGAGAACAACACGTGTTCTCTTTCAAATCACAAATGACCTAGAAACCTTTATGTTGCGGCAACTGTACAAGTTACAATGCGAGTTTAAAATTTAATTTTGTTCTGTTCATAGCTGTGTTTATAGCGTTAATATTTATTTTATATACATATACTGGGTGTTCGGGGCTTTAACTTCCCAACATATCGCTTATCTTAGATGATGATACTAAGTGAACGAAACATTATATTAATTTTATAAAAATCATATAAAATCTCGTACAAAACACAGAAAGTTGTCCTAAGAATGTTTTTACAGAATAAAGATTGTATGTCAAATAAGCAATATATGGGAGCAAAATAAAATATGAATTTTTAATTACTTCCAGATATCTGAAAAACCAAATCAGATAATTCAGTTCTGTTGACTACAAGGTCTTAGCAAATATATCACGAAACTTTTTTTCTAATTTAATCAATGTTGTAACTCGCAAAATCTCCATGTTGGGAAAGTTAGAGCCGAACACCCTGTATATAGACATTATATTTTAATCACATAAAAACTGTTTTCTTAATAAAAATTAAAAATAGTATTTAATTTCTTGTATTTTTAAAAACATCGTCAACTGAGATCTTTGAGATATTCCCTGAAAAGAGAGAAAAATTGGCAATTCGAGAATTCTCATAAAATTTTTTAATAATTGGTCATGTTCAAGAAAAATATGATGTATAACCCACATCCATAATCATAATACATTTTCGAGTACAATTTTTTGGGATTTTTCGTTTGTTCTCTGTTCGTGCTCGTTTATTCTCGTTTTTTCCCAGGGAACTTTCTCCAAAAATAAATTCTCGAGAATTATATATGTATCAGGCCCGGTTTTTTCAATGCTCTGTTAGCTCAATTATCTGTCAGTTAGTGACCTCTCGTCCAATAGAATTTATCCATTTCACACTAACCGGCGGATAATTTTGCTAACTGGGCATTGAAAAACCGAGCCTTAATACAAAACTGCAAACATACTGCACTCTTTCTGCACTCATGCACTTCAGGAACTCCAAAGCATTTTCCGAAGCATTTCTGTAATATATTATTATGTTTTCCACTAATTTAATGATTATCCTTTGATGAACACGACAAATGCAATCATACAATAAAAAAGCCAAGAAAAACCTACTACATGGGTATACACTACATAAAAGAAAAAAAAAAGATTAATAATTATTGCACTATTCGAGACATTTATTCTTTATTATTTCTGCTACAGTTTTGAATGAAAGGTTCCTATGTATGTTTTAAGAGAATTAAAACCATATTTATATGAATCGTATAAAAAACCGCAAGCATGGAATTATATTATTCTAGGGCATAACGGGTCGTTAAAGTTGAATAAAACGTAGGAGGTATAAAATTATACACTTTCTTAAACCACAAGCAATATTATGTAGGTATCTACACTACATTTATAGTCATTAAGTCATTATTTTATGTTACGGCAGCAAATACATGTACTTACAATATTTAATTAAATATATACTGAATTGTTTAAATAATTTAACACAAATTTTACCCTGTTTATTGGGGCGATGTGTGTACAAAACAAACATCAATATTATTATCACTACCTATTACAAAATTTGCACAAAACTTTATAGCTCAAAAGTTAAATAAAGAAGTCGAAGTCTTTAACTCGACAAACAAGAGACGATAAACGATAGTGAATTGTTTTTTGCACACATAAAGTCGACTTTGACCGAAAAAGATAAATATTCTACATTACCCACAATACACAATAATTAATTGAATTATTGAAAGAATTAGCATTACCTATTTCATCCGTCTACAATATTAATTTACCTAGCAAGCAAAACCAATTTGATTAAGTATGTATGTAATGTTGCTTTTCTAACAAAAGTTGAGTTTGAGACAAAAAGGCCACCAACTGTGAAAGTACACTATTTTTTAGGAAAGAATACTTACAGGTCCTACGTAAATTAATCTTATGGAAATATCCACACTACTGCATAGTCTTAACTCCAAAAAATATCACAAAAATTCACTAAAATAAACAATTATTAACGTTTAATTAAAAATTTACTAGTCCTGTTTAAAACAAGAAAAACTCCACTGGCACGGATTTATGGTAATTTACGCCTTGAAAAGTATTTAAAATTTGTAACACTAGAGTAAAGTTAACGTACATCCGATTTTCATGTTGTTTTTATTAACATTTGGTTTAATTTTCGAACAATAAACAAAATTATTGTCAAAGTATTATCGTGAAATATCGACTGAAATCCGACACTAGCGCTGTCTCCGGATTTGGCATAAACGAATGTAAGTAGAGCTTTAGATTATTCCAACTAGTTGGCGCTTCAGCCCAGCAAATCTTCCTCTGGTTTTGAACTTTTTCTGTTCTGTGGTTTTGGTTTTGAATTTAAATTAGATTTAAAGCAGTTTAAGGTAAAGATAATTATTCTGAATAAAATCAGTAATCAATTTAGTTACTTAAGAATGATACAATAAAATTTAGTTTCTCTACATTTTTAAGTTTCTGTAATATATTTTATATCTAAGGATAATTTGATGTAATGATTATTAACCTTACATTAAGCTGTCAATTTTCTAACCTACAATGTAAATTAAAATAACATTTATATTTTGAGAAAAGATTTTTTAAATAGGCGAAATGGAAAATATTTTAAGTAAAGAAACCGACCACAATAATATTAGGGCATTGGAACAATTGAAATATGACTTAAATAGCACAAACTCAGATGATGAACATATGGATGACGATGAAGACTCAAAGGAAGCCTTGGCTATAGAAGAGAATATTTTAAAAGAAGAAACAAATGGTGGTTCCGACTTTACATTTCCCACTGATATTGTCGATATTAAACAAGAAGACATATTAGATCTCGAATCAGATATTATTTTGCCTCAAGCTTCACAGAGTCAAAATATAAATCCTCCAAAAGTTAAAAAGGAAACTAAATCTAGAAGGGAACTGGAAGAAGAAGAGAGAGAGAAAATGCAGTAAGTATTAGCTAGGGTGTTAGATAGAATTAAATTAAAAACTCAGTGATTTACCTCTGATACTGTCTAATACATAATACGCACCAGATTGATCAAAGTTGACACTTTTACCCATAATATTTATCGCTCTCATATATTTGAACGTTGTAGCTTCCCTGAGTTTTTCATTTGCTTGATTCGCCAATAGGGTTCATATCTTCTTCGATCCAGAATCTTTCGGTTTGGTGTTAAATCTGCTTGCTCTAAATTGGAAAATTATATTCTATTTAAGAATTTTGTTTCTTTTGGTTTTACGAAAGTTATTTATACCATAGATAGTCAGCTGCTTTATAAAAGTTAGACCTCATAAATGCCAATTCAACTATCATAAAGTGGGAACACAAATGTTGTTAATGGTGGCTGGGGCACCTCAGTGGGTAGCCCAAAAAATTTGCACTTGAACCTACCTTTACATATCGCAACTTTCGGGATACCTGCTATTTTACAAATCCAAAATAGTTTTTTTCACTCCACCTTAGGCTATGTATCATATTTAATGACTAGAGTTGTTTCACTCTCAGTGGTATCTCTTTTAAAAAATTTTAGGGTTTTGGTTTCTAATTTCACCGAGGACCAGTTGGATAGGTACGAAATGTATAGAAGATCGGCATTTCCAAAAGCTGCAATAAAGCGATTGATGCAGACAATTACGGGATGCTCAGTTTCTCAAAATGTTGTTATCGCCATGGCTGGTATAGCCAAAGTTTTTGTAGGAGAAGTGGTAGAAGAAGGTAGGTCATTTAATTTAATTTTTGATTATTTTTATCTTCAAATTGCACGTCTAATAAATTTCTGACCCAGTAGTAATTGCATGATTTCGTAGAAGTTTAGCGTTCTCTTAAAGCGATTTAAATTTTCTTTAACCTACAGTTAATTGAATTTGACACAAATATCCATAACATACCACTCGACTCTAGAGAAAATGAGCACGTGGACATTTTAAGTTACATAATACACTACTTCACACAAATGTAGCCACAGTATTTTCTTTTTAATATGTGTCTTAAATATCATTAACTTAGGAAGTAATGTTTGTTCGATTTATGTGGCGTCGTGGTCGAATGGTAAGGAGACTCGCCTTTCAGCCTGGAGTGCCACTTTCGATCCCCGGTCGAGGAGCTAGGATTTTTTCTAAACCAGAAATTAATCCTAGCATACTAGGACATTGGGTGTGTGTCCATTGTCTCTAAATGTGTAACCCTCTCCTGACAAGGTACCTTAGGGATGCAGGGGGGGGTTATATTACCTGTTGTGTTTAATTATTACATGTTGACATTGGTAATTGTTAATGCTTAATCGGAAGCTAAATATAAACAAGTATTTCCAGCTATTATGTATGATAATATGGTAATTTTAGAATATGAAATTATAATTGCTTAGAAATCTGGCAATGGTGCAACGACTGCTTCACATATTCTGACAAGCACAGGGGCTAGAACGCAGCGCTGCGGAATAGTGCAGCATTAAACCAAACAATAAAATATTTAAAATGGTTTAAGGACGTTACCATTGTTCTAATAATGTATAATATAAATTGTTAGTGATTAGTGAATAATTTTTGTTATAATTAAAATTTGTGGTTTGTCATTCTGTCAATGAAAATACTTACTATGTTCGACTCGAAATATGCATAGTACACAGTTTTCAATTTTTGTAAGTTTACATATTTAGATAGTACTCTAATGCTGCATTTAGCTTCTTACAAAGATAGTGTATGTGTACTTGCCAATTAAGTTGATCGTCAATATCCAGGGTGGGGCAATAGTTCGTCGGACTTCGATATCTCGAGTTCTACGATAGTTAGAAATTAAAAAAAAAATGCAAGTAAACTAGATAAAAAAGTCTATAACGGAAATTATTTTCGAATATACAGGGCGAGTCAAGACGAGATTACAGGATCAAGTGCCTTTTTTTTTAAATGGAATGCTATGTATATCAGTATATTTTTTGAAGCCTCTTTCTAGACTCTATTCATTCCTATATTATTATTGACTATCTCCCAACCACTTGGATGTAATGAAATTTTTTGTTAAAATAATGCCATATGCAGATGCTTATTGAAAAAATCACCAGTCACAATTATGGGTTTTAAGAAAAACCTATGTGAATACGGGTTTACTTTCTAAAAATGTACAGGGTGACCAAAAATTATTTTTCAATTGAGAAACTTTTTAAATTCAATTTTCTCAATTTTTTCAAATGTATGTTTTTTAACGGTGATGTAGAAATGAAAAACGAACATTTTTTGTAAGTACTTCCCTATGACTAATTGCAACCATTTTCGTTTTATTCAGCAATAAGTACCAAATTCAAGAATAAACTCGAAAAATCCATTAGAAAAAGTTGTAATAAGTCCACATGTTGCCCATTTTGATTGACACGCGTCTCTATGCGCTTTTGAAATGAGGCCATTTAGTGGGACCATTTCTTCCAATCCATTGCAGTGGGTAAATAGTATTTAACCGGCCCCTTAATGTAATAGTTTTTTGTAAATTTTGTTTGCGGTTTTCGTTATTTGACAAGCAATAAAACCTCAGTGTAGTATAAATTGTCTTGTACAAACGAACATTTATAGCATTTATCGGTCGTCAGTTATCATTTGTATTAAATTTAAAATATTTCGAGTTTTACAAAATGAATTTTAATAAAGCGGAACTTGTAGACATGTCTTTTGTTTTGTGCGAGTCAGGCACAAATTGTTTGCTTGCCAATAGAATTTATAAGCAGAGGTATTCTGATAGAAGGATTCCTGATGTTAGCAGCTTCCAAAACCTTCTTGATAGATTTCTGGAAACTGGAAATGTCGAATATAAAAAAGTGAAAGAATAAAACGTGTTATGAATGAAGAAAATGAGTTTTCTGTGGTGATGGCATCGGTTGAGAATCCCTATATTAGTCAGAGAGAAGTGCGCTCATTAGTAGGAATAAGTAGACGGTCTGTTGGTTGAATCTTACAAACAAAATAAGTTTCATGCATATCATAATCAGATACACCAGGAACTATCTGATGATGATTTTCAAAGGTGTCGACAGTTTTGTAATTGGGCCAGAGATAAAATGTAAGATGTCACCTTCTTCAGTAATGTTTTATTCACTGATGAGGCAACTTTTCATAAAAATGGATTTGTTAATAGGCACAATTTCCATTATTATGCTTCGGAAAATCCTCACTTTTTTTATGCAAGTTGATAACCAACACAGATGGTCTATAAACGTTTGGGGAGGAATTACTGGAGAACATGTAATAGGGCCACATTTTTTTGATGATCATTGACTGGAGCTATTTATCTTCATTTTCTGGAAAACTATCTGAACAATTATTGGTGAATCTTCCTGAAAGGATTCAAAATAGGATGTGGTTTCAGCAAGATGATGCTCCACCACATTATTTAAATGCTTCAATGAATTGGAAGAAATGGACACACTAAATGGCGTGCTAGATACCCAGATCTTACAAAAATGCATTTCTTTTTATGGAGATACGTGAAGGAAATTGTGTATAAAGACACACCAACAACAGTACAAATAATGAAGGAAAGGATAATAACTGCTTTTAGATCCATCAGACCGGCAATTTTAGGAACAATAGAAACCTCATTTGAAAAGCGCATAGGGACGTGTGTCAATCAAAATGGGTAACATGTGGAGCACTTATTATAATTTTTTCTAATGAATTATTTGAAGAAACATCAATTTTTTAAGTTTATTCATGAATTTTGTACTTATTGCTCAGTAAAACAAAAATGGTTGCAATTAGCCATAGGAAAGTACTTACAAGAAATGTTCGTGTTTCATTTCTACATCATCACGTCGTCGAAAAATATACAGGGTGTTCTATTTGAAAAAATTGAGAAAATTCAATTTATAAAGTTCTTAATTGAAAAATAGTTTTTGGTCACCCTGTACATTTTTAGGAAGTAAAAATGTATCAAACGCATTAATTAGATGTCTCGTAACTAATATTCACATAAGTTTTTCTTAAAACCCATAATTGTGACTTTGGTGATTTTTTTCAATATGCATCTGCAGATGGCATTATTTCAACAAAAAATTAATTAGATGCAAGGAGATAGTCAATAATAATAAAGGAATGAATTGACTCTAGAAAGAGGCTTCAAAAAATGTACTGATGTACATAGCATTCCATTTAAAAAAAGGCACTTGATACCGTAATTTCGTCTTGGCTCACCCTGTATATTCGAAAATAATTTCGGGTTATAGACTTTTTTATCTAGTTCACTTGAATTTTTTTTTTAATTCCAAGCTCTCATAGAACTCGAGATATCAAAGTTCGATGCCCCACCCTAGAAATTTTACTTCACAAGATATTGTATAAAAATATCATTATTAATATTAAAATCCTTTGGTGCTTCAAATCTAGCGTGGTTAGTTTTTAACAAGACAGTATTTGTTTTGTCTTTGTTTAGTATTAATTTGTCTTTTGAGAAATAATTGCATGCTGAATCTAGAACACGATTTGCGTTATCTAATAAATGTGGAAAATCTACTGAGTATATTTGAAATCTACTACATACATGGTAAGTGAACTTTCTCTGTTTGCAGCATTAACATTAACAGATCATATATGTATATTATAAGCAATGTAATACTCTCTTGAGGGATGCCCATTTTTATAGATTTTATGTCAAATTTTACCTCTATTCCTGCTTTTGTAATAGAAACCCTCTGTTTCCTATCTGATAAATATGAGCGAAACCACTGAAGTGCATTTCCAAGTCTTAGCTACGAACTTGATAATCACAGTACAGTATTCCAGGCCGAAATATATGCAGTTCTACAATGTATTCGCAAAAACTTAAGGAGAGCTTACACAAACAAGCAGTTCCATATTATCTCAGACAATCAGGCAGTACTGAAGGCACTAAAATGATGTCAAGACTAGTATGGGAAAGCCTAGAAGAACTCAAGGCCCTGGCAGAACGGAATACAGTCAAACTGATCTGGGTGCCAAGACATAATTGGGTACTAGGAAACGACAAAGCTGATAAACTTGCCATACAAGAATCAGCCACAGGATTCATTTATCGGGAATCAGTACTTGACAGGTTAAAAGGGCACCAGAAACAGGAGAACACATACTTTGTCAATGCATGGTGCTGGATCGCAAAAGACATTTTTGGGGAAACAATGGACCCGAGACTACTTGCACACACATTGGTGATAGAATTGTATCAGCTAATCAGCAACACAGGAATCACTGGTAGAGTATAGATAACCATGGAAAGATAGAATAAGCCGCTTTGGCTGCAGTGTCATTTCGACTGGAGCAGGCAGGCGGACCTGGAAAGATTAAAACAAAAAGGAAATGCAGTACAAGTGTGACTTTAGAAAAAATCAATATTTTTTTATGAATTTTGAAATTATCAATATATTTTTTCAGCTGATTCTGAAAAAAAAATGTTTTGCAAATATTTTACAAATTGTCTAAAAAGTAACCTGGGAGGTACACAATTTTTGCAACTTTTTTATGCAAATTTCAATCGCAATTTCTTCTCTGCAAAACTTCTTCGTTTAGTTTTGATAGGTAAGCTTTATAGTATCGCTTAGGTCCCATGGTACAATACTAACTAGTAAATACTTGGTTCAGTAAAGTACTTTGTGATTATATTATACTTATTATTTTTAATAATTATGTAGTCCATAAAAATATGAAATGATGGAATTATAAATCGACAAAAAGACATCTGTTGAAACTATTGCAGAATTATGATCTGATCCTAGGTGTTTAACGGATAAACAGCATATTTACTTTTCTCTGCCGACATATGGCCTCGCAAATTTTTTTTTTTTTATTTGCAGAAAATGAATTGTTATCTTCCTATTTCTTCTTATTCTATAAATAACTACCAATCATTTCAGTAGTTTTATATGTATACTGGACCAACTTGTATTGTAATAAAATAAGAAAAGAAATGAGTACAAACATCTGTTTACCATGTGTACGGGATACATTGGAGATGTTTTAGAAAAACTAATAAAAGTATCATGTATATAATATAATCCTCGAGTTGATTCATTAATCATTAAAATTAGTATTAGGTTTATTTTATCATTTTTATGGTTTAATTATGGAAATAAATTTCATAAGAGTCTCTGAAATATAAACTGTTTATTAATTATTATTATACATTATGTTCTGGCCCTTAAATGTTTTTTTGCTGACAATAACAAACTTACGTTTTTCAAATTGCACGTGTCTTTTTTTTCTGACGGCACTTCTTTTTACGAACTTTATTAATATTATGTTAGTCCAGGATACAGGAAGTTTTACCTGGAAAGTTTTATGGGAGTTTTAATATATGGAATTTTTATAAATTATAAGGTGCTCTTTTCAAATATTTACTTTGCCACCTGTATCTTTGCCGCTCGCGTCGCCATATTGAAATAATAGTGCCAAAAGGAATTTTTTGGACAATATCTCCTTTGCTGCTCATTTTACGATCAAAATAGTTATGTTAATTTATTACACAACGAAATTTCCTATAATTTATGTTATCATTATTTCTAAAGTAAGTAGTTTCGGTGTACGGGCAGTACAAAGTATAATCCATCATGTATATTAGCTAAAAAGACTCATTTCCACACAATCAAGAGTATGTGACTTTTTTTGGTGGTATCCCCAATACGCCTAATCCACATGCTCTAATGTAATTTAGTGCAGTCTCCTCAAACCGATGTTCCTGTTGGACCAGGTTTTGCAAGTTTCTCATCGTCAGAATCGAGTGAAACTTTATAAATAGAAATAAACTATTCCATGGAATCAGCTTTTGCTTCGATTTTGTCATAAAGAGTTCAATTACCGTTTCCGTTTCTTTCTCTTCATCACTGTATTCTGGTCGGTCTTTATATTATCATCATTGCAAATCGTGCAAAAAATGGAGCAGCACTTAAGTCCAGCCTTTCAACGTCCACATGCTTCCCAACATCCCTTCTTGCATTTGCAAGAAATAAGTTTTAGTGGTAAGTATTTCAGTCAAATAGGAACAAATATCGATGTTTGACGGAAATAACTGGTAAAGTTTTGAATCCTTGCATAAATGCTCATTTGGGCGTACCTACCATTAAAACAATCTATTTAAAAATATAAATATTATTTATGTTATATGGAATACTATCTCTATTCAAATCTAGAGTAAATTATACTTAGTACTGGTCTAACCCGGTAAAGTGACATAAGGAATTGGTATAGTATATTTCATTACGAGTTCAGAAACTAGGCTTATCCCGTGCGCGCATGACAGAAGTATTGTAAATAGGGAAGGACGTTTAATGAAAGATATTTTTCAGTATACCTCTCTGAAAACGACAAATAAGAATAAATAAAAGTATATTATGAAGCATACATTTATAATAAAAATTGTAAATAAACAAAAACAATGCCAAGCAAGCGTTGCTAAGGAAATTTCAATCGTATGTTTTATTATGATTGACAAAGTAGGCAACTCCAATATATTTATGACAGGTTAATGTCATAAGAAAAAACAAATATTGACTTAATAATTATAATATTTAGGCAAAAATTTGACAATTTAATGATAGAATGCAACACAGTGTGCTATTAATTGATTTTATTTTATTTATTGAATATTATGCTTATTTCCTAACTAAATGAGGGTTACCGCGCTTGATTTCACCGCGAGAGGCGCTAGTGTAGGGTACGGTAAATGTTTATTATGGCTTTTTAACGCGGGTTTTTAGTGATTTTTATAAAAATTAGCTGAAAAACATTTAACACAATGATGGCAGAAGAGGAAAGTAGTAATTTACTTGCTCAGTAGGGAAATTGTAGTACCTATCATCAGAGCAGAGGTGTCTTATGTCATTAAAGTTAGGTTATATCAAGCATGAGCATGATGAAAACAACGAATGTGCATGATTATTACTTACGATTTTCTGTAGTAGGATCCTTTGGTAACGCATAATCGTGAGGATTAAAATGTTTTTTACAAACACATGAATGTTTCGAAAAGTTATCCCTGCGAATCGCTACCAATCACCGTTTTAAGCGAGTTTTGTCTCTCGGAAACATATGTCCGCCTTTTAGTTTCCTAACAAAATGGCACTGCACTACACTAAGGCATAATTAACAAGTTTTTTTATTTACTGGTGTATGAAATAATTATAATCAAGCCCTATAAACTTGTTCCACGCCTAACAATAACTTTTGTATATGTCGATTTCTATTATAGCTAGAAACTTGATTTAAAAACATAAATAAACTAAAAAAAGTCTATAATCGGAAATTATTTTCGAATATACAGGGTGAGCCAAGACGATTCTACAGGGTCAACTAACATTTTTTTAAATGGAGGAATGCCATGGATATCAGAAAATTTTTTGAAACATCTTTGTGGCCTCCTTCCACTCCTGTATTATTATTGACTCTCCCCCTAACCACTTGGATGTAATGGTTTTTTTTTTTGTTGAAATTATGCCATTTACACGTGTATATTAAAATCACTACAGTCACAATTATCGATTTTAAGAAAAAATATATTAGTACCAGTTATGAGGGGGGATGAGCTATGGACATCCGTTTAATTTGCGATATTCGATCAGTGAAGTTAAACAGCATTTATCGAGTCCGGCAATTGGATGGATTAACGATAGCTCGTCTAACAATCGGTAGGCCCTCAACAGACAATCTCGGGAAGGTCGCTAGTCTGATGCAGACGGAGACGCGAGCCCGGGTGGAAGGTTGAAGAGACCTACCCAGGAGGTTTGCCACTCTGCCAGCGGTGCAGGCGGGCAGACCCAGGCAGTGGATTAGTTGACAGTCGAGGACCGTGGTTCGGAGTCTACGCTAAACTGTAGGTCCCTAAGTAAATAGGGCCCATTGTGGCCTACTTGCCTAGTAAAATAAGTAGCTACTACTACTACTACTACTACCAGTTATGAAATATCTGTGTGAATGACACTCAACCAGTTTCACTTCCTAAACGTATACAGGGGGCCAAAAATAATTTTTAAATTTACAACTATTTGAATTGAAGATGATATTTTACAAGTTGTTGGCTGTTAAAGTAGAAATTATTTCTTCAATAGAAAACAGAAAGACTTTATTTCCTATTTTTATTTTTAGAGGACTTCCAGCCAGGTATATGGACAATTATTTATCCTACGTTTCGTCCGAGTTTTCGAATGAGATAAAGTACATATTACAGAAATTCAATGAACAATACAGAAAAATAAAATACACATTAGAAACAGAAAATGAAAATAAAATAAACTTCTTAGACCTGACTTTAATTAGATCTACCAGTAGAACTAAAACTAATTGGTATCAAAAAAGTATGAGTTCGGGACGATATACCAACTTCCAATCAAAAACTAGTAATAAATACAAAATTAGCGTTATAAACAGCCTCGTGGACAGGGCCATTTTACTATCAGATAAACTGTTTCACAAAGAAAACATAATTAAAATCAAAAACATTCTTTTAAATAACTTTTACCCGCCACCTTTTATGAATAAGTATATTCAAAAGAGAATAGAGATAATAAATAACAAAAGCAATAAAAATCAAGTTGACATAGATTTACAACCTAACTGCTTTGGACCCATATTTAACAACACAAACCATGACAAAAATCAAAACAATCCAAATAAAGACAAAATATACATATCGGCACCATATATACCACAAGTATCAGAAAAAGTTCAGAAAGAATTAGGTAAATATAACATACAATTAGTATACAGAAATGATAATAGCATAAAAAATAAATTATATTCAAAACTAAAAGATCCAATAGAGAAATTAAATCAAACCCATGTTATTTATAAAATTGATTGCTCAGATTGCGATAGGTGTTACATTGGACAAACCCGACAATATTTAAATAAACGTATAAATCAACATAAATTATCAATTAGAAATTCCGTAGCAACTCCTAATTCATGTAGCACAGCATTAGCTGAACACGCCATAAATAATTCACACAATTTTAACTTTCCGGATACAACCATACTGCATAAAGAAAGAAATTCCAAAAAACGCTTGTTTTTGGAAATGGCCGAAATACAAAATAACAAAAAAACAGTAAATTATCAAACAGATATAGAAAATCTAAGTAGCATATATCGCAATCTTATTCAATAGTAACAATTTTTATACATCCTGTATATGTGCTAACTGCAAAATCTCTTCTCAACGTCTATCCAATATCATGAGAATGTTTACAATAACTCTGTCACTCGGACCATCAGTATAAGTATACCATCAGCTGTTATAATTACCTACTCTTAAAAAGAACACACAACGATGACACCAAATACTGATCATTCTCTGTCTAACTCGTCGAACTACAACACATACCTATCAAGTAAAAAAAATAAAACCGGCCCATATAATGAAATTAAAATAGAAAATTTATATTAGGTAAGAAAACACTTTTTTAGATATGTATTCTGTCACTAATCTAATTTAAAACTTATGTAAAACCATTATTTTTAGCTTTTAACCTTTAAAAAAAGTCCGAAAACTCGGACGAAACGTATGATATATAATTGTCCATATACCTGGCTGGAAGTCCTCTAAAAATAAAAATAGGAAATAAAGTTTTCTGTTTTTTATTGAAGAAATAATTTGAATTGAATTTTCTCAATTTTTTTTCAAATGAAACACTCTGTATACTTTTGGACGTTGTGATGTAGAATTTAAAAACGAAAATTTTTTGTACGTACATCCCTATGGCTATATGTAACCATTTTCGATTTATTGAATAACTGGAAAATTCAGCAATAAAAATTAAAAATATATTTTTTTTGTAATTCAAGAGAAGATATTATGAAAAGTGTTCCACATGTTACCCATTTTGATTAACACACATTTCTATGCGTCTTTAGAATGAGTTTCTACTGTTCATAAAATTGCCGGAGTGATACTTCTAAAAGCGTTTATTATCCGTTCCTTCAAGTTTTGGATTGTTGCTGGTGTGATGTTTTTATGAGCATCATGTAACACCTTCTCTTGAATTATTTGAAAAAAAACCCCCTCATAGCCATAGGAATGTACGTACAAAAAATGTTCGTTTTTCAATCCTAGATCACATCGTCCAAAAATATACAGGGTGTTCCATTCGAGAAAATTGAGAAAATTCAGTTCAAAAAGTGGTAAATTTAAAAATCCTTTTTGGCCACCCTATATACTTTTAGGAAGTGAAAATGACTGAGTGTCATCACACAGATGTCTTATAACTGGTACTAACATATATATTTTTTAAATCGATAATTGCGAATGTAGTGATTTTTTTTAATATACACGTGTAAATGATGTAATTTCAACAAAAAAAAAATCATTACATCCAAGTAGTTGGGAGAAAGGCAATAATAATACAGGAGTGAAAGGAGGCCACAAAGAGGTTTCAAAAAATTTTCTGATATACATAGCATTTCATTTAAAAAAATGCTACTTGACCCTGTAGAATCGTCTTGGCTTACCCTGTATATTCGAAAACAACTTCCTGTTATAGACTTTGTTGTCTAGTTTACTCTTGCTTTTAAATCAAGTTTGTAGCTATCATAGAACTCGAGATATCGAAGTCGGACGCACTATTGCCTCACCCTGTATACCTCATTTCATATACTTTTGATGTTCATAAAAGTAAAGGGTGATTATAAAGTAAGGGATATATTTCAACTTATTATATATTCTTAACAAATCAAATTAATAACAAAAAGTAAATGGAATCTAGTTGCTTACATAATGGGATTTCTGATGTCAAACACTAGTTACCGCAAATGCTCGATATGACCTTCATTTTGTTGTTCTCAAATTACCAACCGTTCCTCCAAATTGTATACAGCACTATTCAACATTTCTAGTTGAATTGCACGAATTTGCTCTCTAATACTGTCCTTTAATTCCTCCAGCGTTGTTGGCCGTGTTCTAAACACCAAATTTTTTTAAATAACCCCACAGCCAGTAATCCGTTGGGTTAATATCAGGCGATCTTGGTAGCCATGAATTTGCAAAATGTCTGCTTAACACGATCTTGAAAAACCGCAGTTAATTCTTTAACTGGTCGGTAAATGTGCGGAGGTGCGCCATCCTGCATAAAAATCATGTTTTCAATTCCTTCGTGCTCGTTTTGCAACTGTGGAATTGCATTAACATTTGCAGATATTGTTCACCAGTAACAGTTACAGATACGGCCTCCCCATTCTGTATTTCCTCGAAAAAGTATGGACCAATGATGAAATTAGCTGTGAAACCGCACCAAACGGTGACTTTTTTTCATGAAGGCCTTGCTGAACGATTTCATGTGGATTTTCTGTTGACCATATTCGACAGTTTTGAGTAATAATTCCACCATTAAGAGAGAAATGGGCCTCATCTGTCCACTAAAATACGGGATAACCATTCGAGTTCAATTGCCATCTGAGCCAATACGTGTAATGAAAAATCGTAGCTGAGAGCAAAATCTGCGTCCTTTAATTCAAACAGCAGTTGCAGTTTATAGGGATACATTTTTTAGGATTTTCCGTAAAATTTTCCAAACCGTGGTGTATGGCATTTGTAATCGTTTTGATATCGCATTCACACTACTGATTGCTAGCGGATTAGTATTGGCTACGTTTTGATTTTCCTGAAGAACTTCTGCAACTTGGATATCACTATTCCTAGGTCTTTCTGACCTCGGAAGGTCTGTTACAGACCCTGTTCTTTCAAATTTGCTAATCAAATTACGATACGCCTTCATTTTGCACGGCCCTGCTCTCAAACCCGTATTCGTACGAAATCTTCCTAATCCAGTAGTGTAATTTTTACCGCCTTCATAATAACATTGCACTCAACCAATTCTTGTTTGCAAATCCATATTGAAATTGTTACCATTTACGTTACTCGAGTTTTATTTTGAGAACAATTCTCTAAATTACGATTATTTCGTTTGACACTTGTGTCAATAGTTGTCACAACAATTCTTTTGTTTTCCATAGATACACTAAAATCCAATTATTGAAGCAACTAGATTCTGTTTACTTTCTGCTACTAGCATAATTTCTTAAAACTATATAAGAATTTAAAATAGACCCCTTACTTTATGATAATCCCAGATATACAATTTTGCATCATACTTCAATTTAGTCTGACACCAAGTATATATTATTATGATACAGAGGAGGATCATATCCAGAGACTACGTATATTTATAAATCGTAGGTACTATATACATACTGTGTTATATGTGTGTGCTGCCATACCTGATTTATAGAATAATTGTATATTTATTTTGTTTTAAATAGTAGTTACTACATTAATTTGTACTGTATTTAAACCACCTAAACAAGTTTTACTAGACCTGATTTTCTACTTGTAGGTTATGTATAATTTTGTCGTTTTCAGGACTAGACGTGATGGAAGAATTGGGTGATACGGGTCCTATACAGCCAAAACATCTTAGGGAAGCAGTTAGGAGAATGCGAGCTTATGGTTCTATACCGAGTGGTAGAGATTACAGGTCACATTTTAAACTTTAACTATTAATAGATACGTTTTATAGGTCTAATAATTAACTTAATATATAAAACTTGTGCGAGAATAAGATTAATTTATGTTCAGGACTATTTTAATGCGTTCAGAAATGGTTTATCATTTCGTTGGGAATTTATAATTAAATACTTTATTTAAATAGTTTTAGTATAAAATTCGGAGTGCAGTGAAATAATATTTTTGAAAAAAAATAATAATAATTTTCATATGCAGTTTGTTTTATTTCTTCCTTAATATTCACAATTTGCATGGCCGAATTAAGGGCCCCACATTAATTTGGCCACTATCATTCCCGCTTACTTCTTTTCTTTTTCCGACATACAAACCTTAGTATGGCTGCTGTCGTCATCTGATATGTGCTTGATAGAACAAATAGAATGAATGAAAATATGTGATACGATTTTAAAAATGACATCATAATCTGCAATTTTTACCATTATACCCTCCAAAATTTGTTGGTGTTTATTTTGGATTTCAGAATAGTCGGTCCATACACATGCTTGTGTGCATACTGCACATACCAATGACTTCCGAAATAGGATAGACAAAGTATCCTCTTGATTTGTTGTAGTTTGATTTAAATAACTCAGTACTCAGTTGTTAGGGACATGCGCTTGTGCGCGCGCAGTCCCTGTTCGATTTTCGGGTGTTCATCACTGTTTACGTTTTTTGGTCGCCATTAGTTGCTTGTATGTATCTTAAGTTTAACGCAGTGTTTACTGTGATTGTTAGTTTTTTCAAGACGCATTTTCTGTTTTTGTGAATAAACAATGGGAAAATATTGTGTTATATGCAAATCTCCATTTAAAAGTGGAGTTAATTGATCTTTCCACAGGTAAGTGACATTACCATAGGCGTAACGGGAAAATGGTAAATAAAAGCATAATCTAAAATTAAAAATGTCCGGTTAGTAATATTGTAAACATAAAAATATATAATAGATATTTTTTATTTCAAAAATAGTAGTAGTAAATATAATGTATTGTTTGTTTTTAGGATTCCTTGAACGTTGATCTATATGGATCTCTCGAATTTTGAAATATCTGGGAAAGGAAAATATTCCTAAAGATAGTGTTGTGTGCTCAGATCACTTCACATCATATGACTTCTTAAGAAAACCCAGTGGCATAGTTTATCTTAAGGACTCGGCGGTTCCAGAATTACCAAGTTGTTCTAAGGACAATACACAAGTTTGGTAAGATATCATTTTGTTATAAGAAAAATAATACCTACTGAATTAACAGGTGTACGATTGTAAATACTTCTGATCACAGTTTTCTTATTTTATGAAACAATAATTCTTCCTGAGAATGTTAACATATTTAGCCAAAAGTTGATGTTTTTATTTTACTTTTCACTTTTCTTTTATCAATTTGCAATAATTGTTGGTTCATTTTAGCACCATAACGAATCCATTGAAGTCTCAGAATATCAGAAAACATATTCTTGATGATGTTCACAAAGAGTTAGAATCGCCAATAAAAAAGTAAGTATCTAGAGATATTCTTTCACATTTTTGTAATTATGAAAGTTATTTCTGTTAGTAGTTAACATGATTACAACAAAATTAAGTTTATATAAGTTCTATTTATTGATAATACGAATGAGAGCATCAATCAATCAAAATATTATACCACATAATATTAAAAAGTGAAATAAAGTACCACATTTTGAAATACCTACCGAAAAATATTTTAATATTCGAATTCACCATGAAACGTCAAAATTAAAAGATGCAGCTGCCAAACAGAGAGTTAGAAGCATATTGACAAAAACTATATTATTTAAAAATCAATAAAGAATTTTAATTCAATGTTTTATTTTATTTCGTAGTCTAATTTTCTTGTTTTTTTTATAAATGCATATTGTACATACCCCCTACCATATATTATGCTATAAATGTAGTAAAAAAAAGTTGTAATGTAGGTACTTTATTAATTAATATTATTTTATATATTCACGCATGTTGTTACTGAGAAAATAAAGATTATTGTAACTATTTCTTGTTTTTTTTTTGTTTTTGTGTATAAATGTATGCAGTAGAAAACACAGCAGCGACTGGTAAAATTTTGGGTTGGCTATATCTGATATTTTGTAAAAGAAAATCAATCAAAATTTGTGAAACATTTTTGCATGTAAATACATCACCTACCATAGTTTTTATGAAACTATTTCTAAAGTATTTGTAAAATTATTTTTTTTTTTTTTAGAATTTGTAAGAGAATTTAAATTTCATTACGAAATTTTGATTATTACAACCTTTTGAAATATTGTTTTTAGACTGATTTTTAATTTATCACATTATGTAGGTATATATCAATGACTTATTCTGTAGTCGTTGGTATATATCATATAGCCATCCAAAGTTTCACCAGCCACTGCTGGTAGAGCATTTTTATTCATATCAAAAAAACAGTTTTATTTTAAAGCCAAATCAGGAGATGAATCAATGTGCATGTATATTGGACAAAAATTTAAATTTTGCACCATCTCTAACACGCCACTGCCACCGAGTATGGTAATAAACAATGAACTATCTTCATCCTTTTAAAATAATAGTATGTCTCAAGATGATGTATAACACAACAGTTCCTGTGTATTAAGATAGGGAATTATTTGTCTATCTATTCTGAAGTCATTGGCACATACAATCATCGTTAGTGATACCGGCAGTAGTAGCTTTAACCTTGAAATAATTCCAGATCATGGGCGGCGTCTAATCGCGTATATTATAGGTATTCAAAAATAATCAATTACATTAAAAAAAAAACATTAGTGTGTCTAGTGATGTGAGCTACATGATCACGTCATGTTCAATAAAAATGACTATCATGTTATTTTGCACTGAGATGACAGAATGCCAAAATTGTCACTTGTGTCAATTATTAATATGACGACGTCATTTTTATTATGATGGTCAAAAAAAAGCCGATTTCTGCTTTTGTCGAATATGTGAGTGGAAGAAGCAGATTAATTACTGAATTAAAATGGTTACGTTTTCCCAATTACTGATTTTTTTAGTTGAAAATTTAAAAGGCTATGTTTATTTGATTATATGGCTTGTACAGGGATTATTTATTAAGAGAAGTGCCATATACAAACTTCTGCTCAGTTGTATTTTAAAGCTGCTGTTTCACCAGATATTCAACTTAAATCTATCACTGTTAAAAATTTTCTGTCAGTAATATCGAAAAACGTAGACATTATGATTCATCCTAAATACCATACAGATTTAATATATAATTATATAGGCAACCAGTACTGATGCGTATTTTCCCATTAATAGGAAATACTAATATTTAGTTTCATAAAATGACACAAAGTAAAATATTCGTATTTCTTATTAACCCTTTCAGGATAGCAACGGTTTTAGCACGCCACGCTACCCAGACGGCAGCGGACTTCGCTTGCGGATACGTACGGCTCTCGCCGTGAACCATAAGAATATCCTGCAGTCTTGGTCTGATATTTCCGTCGCTGTGATGTCATTGCGAATAAAAACACATCACACACACACTTGCAAATATGTACTAAACGCGTAAAAGAAAGAGCCCGAACGACTAGGAATTAAATGTTATTTCAGGAAGTGGGAGATGACAACCAATTACAACTAACAGTGGGAGGAGTAAGAAAAAAGGTTGAACCAATATTGTGTAACGGATACGTATGTTTCGAGTAGTTAAGTGCACCTCTTGTTGTTCGTAGATATCCGGTTTCCGGCTACACCTCGTGAAAATTTTTTGCGGATTTTTCCGTTTCCCGGAGCGAAAGGGTTAATAAAGAAAATAGGCATCAGTATTGCCAGTATTTTACATATTAAATACATATGGTATTTAAGATGAATCATGTTGTGTTCTCATTTTTCTCATCAACTGAAAAATTTTAATAACGATCTAAAATTTTCTGTTGATTATCCTTGCGTCGAAGACGCACTAACGCTGCGTTAAGGAGTAATAAACTCCTTAAAATTTATACTTCAAAAAATATTTATTTTAATTTCATTTTTAAAGACATCAAGACATTCATATTATTTTATTTATAATAGTTTTTACGCAATTTGGAGTTAGTAATATAATAATACTTCGTTATGTTTTATTTCTGTATAATAACCGTCATTTTACATCACAAAGTATGTTGATTTGGAAAAAAAATTCTTATTTAGTTATTTAGGTAAATTATTTTAACATAAAATGCGGTTATAGTAGAAAAAGGTCAAAATCATCAAAGTAAGCGGATCTTAAAATGTTGCATACAATAATTATAACTTATTATTATTAATCTGAATATCTTTCCTTACTGACATTTTGTTGTCTTTACAGAAAATGTACTTTACATAACAAGAAAGTAGTTTTTGCTAAACTACCATGGCCTACGCGATTAAAAATAAAACAAAAGTACACCAAAAAATTTCTTTTCGGATAACCAAATTGAAAAAAAAAAATAAAAATTTGAGATCCATATCATCTATTGCGAACCCAATTAGGGAACACACTGTATATGTATATTTTTTTGTTCTGATGTTATATTTCTTTACGAACTTCACTATTTATTATTGTTTTCTGTTTTCATTTTTTGTTGTGATATAGGTTTTTTTTATAATCCGTTATTGTTCTGTTTTGTGTAGTAATTATTATTATAATTTTTTTTATTCTTAGGTATCTGTTTTAAAAACTAACAGTGTTTTTGTTACGTTTTATTTAGTTTAATTTTTTTTTTCAATTTATGGAATTTTTTTAGTTATTTTATATATTTTCATGAGGTAATAATTATTATAATCAATGCATACCTTGATATGATACATATATTTATATTGTAAGTGATTCGCCTTTCTCTTATTTATTCACCTGATTCCTATATGCGACGCCTCTGGCAGAACAAGTTAGATCGCGACAAGCTGTTCTGTGTACAGTCTGTCTGCCAATCAGAACAAGCGAGCGGCCTCCGTTTAATACCCTACCACAATTTTAATATAGTAATCAATGAAGTAAACACTGATTTTACAATACAAACTGACTGCGGCTACACTGAATAGTGTACGGATTTCCCCATTCATAAATTCATTTTCAAGGTAAAAGCTACTACTGCCGTTAACTTTAATCATCGCATTCGTATATCCTAGCTCCTAGCTGTCAATTTACTGTTGCTTACGCACTAATTTATTTATCTAATTTATAAATACAGCGGAAGAACTAAGAAGTAGTGCCTGGGCCCTCCCAGGCCCCTTAGAACCGCCCCTGTTTGTGACTCTATTTGCCGCAATTCAACTAAACAAAAAATGCTGGCGTTTTAATAATTAAAAACATAAAACCAAGCTAATCACCATTTTAAAATGTATTTTAATTAATCGTGCCAAGTAGTATTAGTTGAAATTTTATGAATAACGTATACACGCACAAACAATTTTTGCGTTAAACTTTGTCTTCTGAATTCTTCTATATTTTTAATATCTACAAACCGAACTCCGAAAATAAACCTACATTGTAAACCTCGTTTTATTTTCTTATCTCTTCAAATATCGTCTTGACGCTTAGTGGGCCCTCAATACATATTATTTTAGAGGGGGATACAGAGGCCAACGACACTCTTATCAAAACATAAAACGCATCTTTTATCTTCTTGGCAGTAGCTGTTGGTGTTTACTTAGCATCGTATGGGTTGTCTTCTGAAACGGTTTTAATGTTCAGTGCCGATTTTTTCCGTTTACCGTGAAATTTTATGTTAGACATGCTCGTCAAAGTCTTTGTGTTATTATTTATAAGTAAGTATTGCATAATTTTTAATTAATTATAATGTAACGAACAGCTAGGTATCACTTCAACATCAGTTGATATGTGATATTTTCGATTGAGGATTTATTGATGCCTCAGCTTTTAAAAAGGCGCCGACAATGTTTTTGTTGAGGATTTTCTTTGAAAGCATAATATAATAAAATTAATAATTTTATGATTTTTTGGAAATACAGAAAAAGAAAAAAAATAGAGAACTATTTATTTTATAAACATAATTTTATGTTACAAAAATTGTACACTATGGACAATAATTTCATAATAGACGAAAATGTTGTGTTGTGACTTAATGTTAGAATTTTACCATGAGAGGAAAATAGGTATATGTTTTTAGTTTATTATAAATATTTAAAAAACAAAACATGATATATTTAATTTTTCTTTAATCACTTATATAACGTCAGCCTATTTCCGCTACTAAGACCAATCGCCGCCGCCAAGCACATTTAGCCTAACAAGACAAATCTGTCAATCTTAATTTTTATGATGCGAAAAAATGCAAATTCTTGGAGTGGGCATACCAAAATAAAAAATCAGATAACTCGAGAGCCTATTGGAACAAAGAAAATTTTCCTTGTTTATTTTTATTTTAAAACTTAAAAAAAATTGGGGTAAATGCAAGACCCCCAAAAATTAAAAAGCGGGGACAAAAGAGGAAAATGGGTTCTATTGCTATTTAATATTTCAAACTGTTAAGAAGTAATCGCCAAAAAAACGGGGGCTCGTTTAAAACCGGCCCGTTTAACTATATAAATGTAACTATTAATTTTTACTACCATGAATGTGAGATGCGAGAGGTTTTTGTACAATACAATTCAAACATATTTTCTCTAGATATTTGACGTATGAAGTTAGAGTTGATAATATGTGCTATATTACGAGTATTCCATTATTCGGTTGAATATTACATGAAATTAAGATAGTCCAACTACCGAAAATTTATTAATTTTTGACCATTTTATATGTGTACAAGATGTTTCCTATCATGTTCAAATTTGGGAGCGTAAATTAGGTTCATTTTTAAGACAGATAAATCGAAAAGTGTTGGTCCATTTTTATTTGTTTCAATGTTACAAGGCTATGAAATTTTTAAAGAGTAAAAAGCAGAATTAAATTCATAGATAAATAATACAAAGATACGTGATTTCAAATGGATGGTGCACCACTGCATTACGGAATTTCGTAAACAACAATTATCCAAGATAGCCTACTAGATCACCAGATCATGATTCCCTCGATTTTTATTTCTAGGGGTGCATGAAAGACAAAGTGTACGCACAAGTTTCAAACAGACGAGAGAGATTAATGGGACGCATTCAGCAAGCTGCCCGAGAAATAGGAGATAACAAGCGTGAAATGTTAGTGCATCTATCGGCATACGAGCACAAGCTTGTAGACAGGTAGGGGAGGGCATTTTGAAAATATCATTAACAACATTTGTTAAGAAAGGTACGATTTTATTTAGTCTACTTTTTACTCTTCGAAAATTTCATAGCCTTGTAACTCCATAACAAATAAAAATGGACCTACCACTTTTGTGGTTTTTATCTTAGAATTATATCTAGTTAACGATACGAAACACCTTGTGTATTTTTGTTTGATGTTTGGCGGATGCGCCGGTTAGAACACTGCAGAAAGGGAGACTTCGCGTCGATTTACCGAAAATTATAGTTATTTTTGTTATTTTCATAAAACTCAATTAAACCGGAAAAACTCCTGCTTATCTTAAGGAAGCCTTAACAGGATTTTAAACTTTATTACCGTACTATATTTGGGTAATATTTGCCTTCCTTTAAATCAGCTAAGTGCTTCTGTTCCAATAAAGACTAAAATCTAATTTAATTAATATGATTGTGCTTTTCTTGTACATTTTAACTACGTTTACAAATGCTAGTTTTTCCACCCTCAGTCGGTCTGATAAGCAGGGTTGGATTGATGCTAAGGGCCCACTGGGAAAATTAAATAGGGCCCCATATTTTAGATCTCACTGGACGGATACTAAAAAAAACATGACGCCTTATTAACTCTCACCTTTGGATGCGTTTTTTTTCAACCAAATGTTTAATGAAAAACGTACTTTCAAAATTTTTTATAGGTTGCAATAATAAGAATCTCGCTTTGTTTGCAAAATATAGTCAGTGTCAATAAAAAATGTATTTTTGAAATTTTGAGGTATATTTGGCTCGAGGGCTAATGAGGACTAACGCGCTTGAATTCACCACGAGAGGTGCTAGTGTATGGAAAGGTCAATGTCACTGAACGTCAATGTTTACTATGGCCTTTTAACGCTAGTTATTAGTAGTTTTTACAAAAATTAGCTGAAACACATTTAACATAATGATGGCAGAAGGGGAAAGTAGTTATTTACTTGCTCAGTAGGAAAATTATTGTACTTGTTAGAAGTGTCTTATGTCATTAAAGTTAGGTTATAACAAGAATGAGCATGATGAAAACAACGAATGTACATGATTATTCCTCACGATTTTCTTTAGTAGACTCCTTTGGTAACACATTATCATCAGGATTAAAATGTTCTTACAAACACACGAATGTTTCGAAGGAATAAAGTTGTCTCTATCAACCACTGTTTTAGGCGAGTTTTGTCTCTCGGAAGCATATGTCCGCCTTTTGTTTCCGAACAAAATGGAACTGCCAACACTGAGGCACAATTAACAAGGTTTTTTATTTGCAGGTGTACGAAATAATTATAATAAAACACTATAAACTTTTCCCGCGTCCAACAATTACCTTACGCGACCAGTGGCGCCAACTGGTGGTCCTGAAAACGTTAGCTCTCATTATATGCAATTAGAGGTCATACAATATTATAAATCAGTTAGTGATAATTAATATTTAAAGTTCTACAGTTGTAGGTAATAAATCAAATTATGTTTGCTTATTAAAGTATATGCCTTATTCTTATGTTCTTTTTTTTTATTGTTATGTATTTTTATGGTGTTTACCTTCTTTTTCTCTAATAAATTTCGAGATAGAACCCCAAAAACTTATTAGCTTCAATACTGATTCAAATTAAGTAGAGAACTCTAAAAAATCGCGGTCCGCAGTGTACATTATATTTTTTATGCGATTTAAAAGACCAGGGTTCAAAGTAATGATACGGTTCGTTTGTTATCTGAAACTGATGCAATTAATTTAGAAGCAATTAAGCGAACTTTGTGATATATTTGTATATATAAATTGTATAACGGATTTTTATCTAAAACTAATTGTTTTATTTACATTCAGGTAATGAAAGCAGGTATAGTTCGACAGAAGATATAAGAAAGAGAAAAAAATCGAGCTAATTTAAATTGCTTGTTGATAGGAAAATAATAATAATAATGTGGCTTTATTTAACAAAATATAGCGGAGTCCAGCCCAGAGGCTACTCAAACTCAACCATAAACAATTACAAAAAATAAAATATTCCTAACAATGTAGGAGCCCTAACTATATGTTGGGACAAACTGTGTTATTTTTAAGAAACGTGCTTGATTACTTAAATGCGTATGATGTATCATCTTTAAATTTTAAAGCTACATATAACAACATATTTGGTTTCATTTTAACTCGGATTTTCTCAAATTTTACTTCAAATTTTTTTATTATCGTTAGTTTATTTATTTGATGTTGAAATATGATGACAACTAAATATTGAGACAAGTATAAACAGTATTTGGTATTTAAGGTACAAATGACTATCTAAATCACAAGTAGGCGCAATCAGTGGGTACCAGTGGCGGTGATATGCATAAGCGGGTCTAAGCAATGCTTAGGGGCCGCGAACCTTGGGGGGCGCGGTCGGGGCCCCTAAGAAATTGGAAGATACCTTAGTGGCGGAAATTAATAAAGCCGCTTTCTTTTCGTTAATATTGGATACCACTCAGGATATCACAAAAGTTGACCAGCTGAGCGTTGTTATCAGATATGCTAAAGTTGAGGCTTTGCAGAGGACTGAACAAGAACGAACTGTTCGCATTGAAGAAGTGTTTTTGGGGGTTTTATCAAGTAAAGAATGGTTCCGCTGAGGGCATGTTAAAAACTGTAACTGATATACTAAAACAAAAAAATATTGACATTAAAAAGTGTTACGGTCAAGGATATGACGGTGCGAGTGTAATGAGTGGATATAACGGCGTACAACAAAAAAAAATATTCAGCCAAATGCAGAATACGTTCATTGCGCTGCCCACAACCTGAATTTGGTAGTACTTGATGCTGTGAATGGTTGCAAATCGATCGAGGCATTTTTTACTTTTCTGCAAAGTCTGTATTCTTTCTTTGGCAGTAGTATAAACCGTTGGGATATATTAGGTACTTGCACTGCTGAATCGAAAATAGCATTGAAAAAACCGAACCCAACACGTTGGGCAGGGCGATTGACATCTGTTACTGCTGTAAAATTGCGTTATATGGATATCATCAAAGTACTGACAGAAATATAACTCAAAAGCAATAAAAGAAATGAGACTGATCAAGCAAAAAGCTTGAGAAAAAGCATGGAAATTTTTCCCTTTGTATTTCAATGTTTATTGATGCACAAAATTTTAACAGAAATAAATTTCTCATCAAAAATTTTGCAAAGAGAGAGAAAGAAAAAGAACTTAGATCTTAGTGAAGCAGTGAAAACGCTATCTCGTACCAAAAAAAAAATACATTTTGATGAGCTGGCCTTTGATTACCGTTTTCAGAGTCAAGAAGAATCATTTAAAATCACTGTTTTTTTTGTTCACATTAGACATTGTAATAGAACGGCTTAAAAACTCGATTTGAGAGATTTGAAAAATTATCAAATAGTTTTGAATTTTTAGTACCAAAAAATATTTTAAAAATTCAAGAAGCTGAGATAGTTCGATGTTGTGATTCACTTCAGAAAAAATATTCTGATGTCCTCAATCATAATCTCGCCATTCAGTTTGTTAACGTTGTGTCTTTATTGAAAGAAGATTTAGATGACGGTATGAGTGTTCGAGATTTGACAAATCTGTTGCTAAAAAAATATAGTGTTCTCGAAAGTGATCTTGGTGAGGTTATTACTTTATTGCTTTTATTTTTGACTTTTCCTGTAACAGTTGCGACTGCAGAAAGATCATTTAGTAAATTAAAAATAATCAAAAACTATTTAAGAAATTCCGCAAGCCAACATAGACTATATGATTTTTTTTTTTTAGCAATTGAGCAAAAAGCAGCGTCTACTATGGACATAAAACACCTTGTCAAACAATTTGCTGTTAGTAAGGCCAGAGAGAGATTTTGATTTCTGACCTATCTTATTTTTTTATATTTTTATTTTGAGGTCTGTTATGACATGAGGATTTTATTATTTTTATTTTCTTTTTTTGTGATATGACATATGTACTGTGTTGTTATGTTATGACATGAAGATTTTTTTTTTTTTTATGTGTACTTTTACTGTCTCGTTATGACATGAGGATTTTCTTTTATTTTTGTTATATGTGAACATGTATGTTCTGTGCAAAATGTAATTGTAAATATAAAATTCTCTAAATAAATTAATATTTTTGTAAGGGGGGGCCCATTTTTTATGTTTGCTTAGGTGCCCAGGTGCCTTTGCACCGCCACTGGTGGGTACTGGACAAGAAGATTAAACAACCAATGAGTGCAGTGCATTTAGCAATGTAAGCAAATTAGAAAGAGACAGAATGTCACACTGACGTAACCGGTAGACAGTTGACAATTGTCAGATGGTTTTTTCATAAATAAAAATGTTTAAATATTTTCGTTTCCGCTAAAATAAACAATAAGTAATGATTTTTAATAATATGTAATATTAACCAAAAACAGCAAGCTGACAATTACGATGAATCAATCTGATATTTTCGTTTCAATTTGAAGATAATCTACCTATATATCCACATAATCAAAAAGGTAGGAATATTAAATTAAACCTTTTCTACTCTATTGTAGGATACAATATGCCTACCAGATGCTGATTGATTGATATTTAAATGAACAATAGTAGTTTTTTATTTGCATTATGTTTCAGATCAGATCCGTTAATTTTTGTTTTTGATTGGTTTGGCATTTTAATAGAAACTTTCTAAACCAATCAGAGCTGAGAATAACTGAACTAGATCAGAAATGACCTGATCTGCAGTGCAAGCAAATAAAAAACTACTAATGTCCTCAATGTTTTATGGTACTTTAATTTATTTATAGTTGGAGCATTATAAAATATACTGAGAGAAATGCTGTTCCCAGTATTTTATTTGAGGATGATAACACAGCATAAGAAATTCTTATGCGGTGATGATAAGGTGAGTGTCAAAGAGAAGATAGAAGCAATATCTTGGAGAAAGTAGAAATAGAAAATGCAGGAGCTTTGAAATAAATAAAATTTTACAAAAACAAGATGGAAATGAACAAAATATTGTTGATACTTATGAAGGAAATATAACAGATAATTATAAAAAAAAATGTACCTGAATCTTTTTGTAATATTGTATTATTTGTAATATTTGCAAACTTGTTTTGTATGTGTAAATATTAAAATGTTTAGGTTTTTTGTAAAATTTATTTTTTTTCAAATTAATATATCGTGGGAACATATGAGGTTTGTCGTATAACTACACATACCTTAGGAATCACAAAAGTGGATAATAAATTATTTTGTGTCATATTGTTTTATAATTTAAACAATTGTATATATTTTGTAACCCCAACAAATGCAAAGTTATTTGTGGCCTAATTCTATTTTACTTGTCGCATCTTTCTCCACTTTCTCTTACTCTTCGCAATTTCTTTTGTAATAGTTTTCTTATTTTTCATGACCCATGTGAGAGAATTTTTGTTTGTATGCTTTGTTATTATTTGTAAATAATTAAAGATAATAAATACTACGTCCAAATCTACATTGTGCATTAGAATTTTTTTGTCGAGATTTTCAACGTTAAATAATCAGCCCTATTTTATTTTTATGTGGATTAATTATGTCAAGTGATTTTAGAAAAAGTATTTTCTACATTACATCTATGCGGGTAAACTGATCTAAGACTTTAGATATAAAACTGGATGTTTTGAAAATGTTTGTATACGTATAGTAACCAATAAATATAAAATCAAAACATTACCAAGCTAAAACATATTTTATTACGAAACACAGCACTGATTTTAATAAAGTTTTTGACATTCTCAGTCAACAATTAGTTAACGACCTTTATATTATGGAATCTTACATTGTATTGATTTAAGATTGTTTTAGTGTAATAATTTTGACTGGCTAAAGCCCGATTAAGCACTCCTTGTTAGTTTATTCTTCTTGGGTACTGGGTGCCTTGACTTGACAATTCAAAACTCAAATGTCACTCGCAGTCTGTATTGTTTTTACATTGTTGCCCACGTCTACCAATCCACCTGCTGCATAATGGGGAGGCGCACCATCCTGTTAATACCACAGTCTTTCGTCAATATTTTCATCAATATTCTACTGCGGAATAAATGTAGTAACGTTGGGATGAGATAGCCCATTAAAAATTGGAGATATGCCGGTCCGTTTACAAGTCCATCGAAAAAATAGGGTCCAATGATTCTATTTCTTACAATTCGCGCCCACACATTTAACTTTTGTGGATACTGTGTGTGCTGAGTGCTCCATCGAGGGTTTTCCTTGCCCAGTATCTACAATTCTGAGGATTCACTTCACCATTTAATTTGAAAGTGCTTTCATCGGGGAAAATAATATTTTTTATCATCACTCAATTCTTGCACAAGCTGAATCTTAAATGTCATTTTTCTAATTTTAATACTGTATGTACTGACGTTTTAGTAACATCATAATCGAGACTAACCTGGCGAATGCTGGTATGTAGATCTTCCACCATACCAGTGTCTAAAATTTTTTTAATTTTACACTGTCGATTAAATTATGGATCATTTTGGATATTTAGTATTAAATAAATTACATACTTTTTGTTGAGTTCGCATCCTATCACCATACCCAATCGTAAGAATTGCAATTATCTGGTTTACAGATACATTCATGTTATAAATTAAAATAAATCGATAACAATTATTGAGAAAACACTACTGGGGTAAAGTATTATTAAGTGATTTACTATCAAAGACGATAATGATAAAACAAAAAAACAAACAAAAACTAGCCTACTTCAAAAATTAATAAAAAACGTGTTTATTATACTTTTTTTACTTCTTTTATTTTTTTAAATGACTGTGTCTTCCAACTTATCAATAGACCCTAAATGTATCACATATTTGGAACCAGCTGTTGAAGCAGAATCTAAAAATGAAGAAATATACGGGGTATTCCATTTAAAAAAAATCGATGACGTCATAACAGAAACGGTGATCACGTCATAACCAAAAGAAATAAAGGATAAGTTGCGCAATTGAACACGACGTGTCCGAAGATTTTTTCTAAATACTTCTGGTTTAAGGAATAATGAAAATGTTCCATAGTTTACGGACAGTGTATATGCAGGTAGAAGAGATTCTACGATAATGAACTCGTTTAGGTGTATTGACACTAGATTTACTAGTTTTTCTACTACTATTACTTGGTTTTAATGAAAAATTTTATTTTGTATTCTAGGTACTGAAATATGTAAGGCATGTGAAACTGGGCAAACAAAACAAGGATGTTTAATAAGAAATCTAGTCTGCTCTTGTGGATTTGGTTGTATCTCCGATTATAGATATGACACATTTCAAGAATGCCAAAATGCACTAAAAGGCAAGTTTCCCAATTTAAAAGTCAAATTTTCTTTTGAATTTCCACTATTACAATTTTTATTATCCTTATATTAACATTTTTAGGTAAAAAGAGGGACATATGTAAAACCAATAATCCGTGCATGCACAATGGTTCTTGCATTCAAATTTCCCAACAACCTGGCTACAAATGTAGGTGTGAAGGCACTGGTTACTTTGGACTTCGATGTAGTAGAGGTAGGTATTGTTTGTCCATTATTTATAGCCCCATACTAATGTGTATGCTGCATGCTAGCTCTAGCCGGAATTATGGGTTCAAATCCTAGAAGGCCAGTCACTCTCGCCAAGTTTGCAACATTGTGAAAAGCCACAAAGCTACACCTCTATGTGGCGACACACAGAGTACTGTTTGCAATATCTATATTCTATAAACACTATTGATATGATTGCATTCTAGCAACAATCAGAAATGGTTTTGAAATGTACTGACTATGCGCAGTAGCCTTTAACAAGATTTTTATTTTTTTGGTACTACCTTTGTCAATATAATTTGTGATATAGTTTCAAATCGCTTGGGACTGTTGTTCGAACAAATCAGTAGTGACAACCAATGTTTTGTTAACAGCATTATGTTTTGGTGTCTAAAGCGAATGATACGGTTCATTGTTTTTTGTGATTTGAGCAAAAATATATATATTTATCTACATGGTAAGGATACTTGCCTCTTTTCCTGAAAGCCCGGGTTCGATCCCAGGTTGAGAGGAACTGAGATTTCTTCTAAAAGCCGAAATTAATCCGTATTTTACACCAGGAGTAGATGGATTTAGTCCCCGGTGCTAAGATCCATTTTCAAATAGATTTTAAATTTTACTTTAGTCGCTTTAAATACATTGTATTTTAAATGCAAACGTCAAAATTTAAAAGAACTTTAAATATACAGTTGATTATGAAAACTGTAGTAATCCTTTTGCAGGTCTCCAGCCATTAGTGGTCATATTACAATTTTACCGTACGCTCATTTTAACTTAATGTAACTGACAACTTTTAAGACAAGGAGATGGGACAAGTAGCAGGTTATGGGGTTCTTTTATATGTTTTTTTCTATATGTATACAAAAACAAAAGACTTCTTTGACAGTTCACTTAATGATTATGCAGTTTTGTTATTTTCAAGGCACACTTTGCAATGCAAGATAGGTTTATTTTTACAAATAACAAAGTAACCACTAATAAAAAGTATGTTACTAAGTATGCCATATTATTGTATTCAGAAAAAAGGCCATCCGCAAATATAAAAATATATAGAGAGCGCAGTGGGCCAGAGTGTTGTGAAAAACTTAGCTGGTTTACTGCCTATCGACTCCCGGGTTCAAATCCCAGTTTGATTGTGTTTGTCCGCGTTTTATTTTCAACAGTGTAACCCCTGTTGTGCAGCTTCAGATTTGGTTTGGGGGTTATTGTCTAATTTATGTGGTGTATTTTATGTTCCATTTAAAAAATATATAACTTGGCTTTAAAAATTTATAGTCTTTTGTTTCTGTATACGTATAGAAAAAACAAATAAATGAATCTATTAAGTTGCTTTTTGTCCCATTTTTCAGTCTTAAAAGTTGTCACAGTTATATATAGTAAGGTAAAAAATTATCAAGTTGTGTGATTTATGTTTATTCCATGTTTAGACAGGATTTACGAACATTAAACAAAAATTTAAATGACCCCATTGAAGTTTTGGACGAAATTATCGTTAGTAACGTTATAAAGAATTTTGACATCAAAGCCCTTAAAAAATTTATTAATTTCTGTAGTAATCAAAAATTTTTATTTACTTTAAATAAAGTACCTGTCACATAGGTACAATTTTTTTAAACCAAAGTTGTACAAATTAGTTTTTCAATAAAGTTTTGTTTGTTTAAAAGATTTTATTGGCAATTTTTTTTAAAGGAGGGGAGCTTTATGAAATATTAGCCCAAGGGCGCAAAAAGTCTACAAATTTATTGAATTGTTTACAATAGAAATTTTTAATATTGTATGCGTACAACGTGCACTCACATTTATATAATCAATGTACAGGATTATGCACATAACATTCTACCACCCTTAAATTTTTTGTTCATTTAATTAGGAAAAAATAGTGACAACCGAAGTTGTAGGAAAAATTTTCTTGCGATTTCAACACACTGTTCAGGAAAACAATCGAACTTCTCGTTTCGGCGATATAAATCAAACTTTTGTTTTTTAAATGGAACCCTGTATATTTCTCATTTTTGAAATCCTCCTTTTTTCTGGGTACAATAATACACATATCACACGTTTATTCAAACAATTTGCACAATAGTGTGCTTTGAACTAGTGATTGTTGCATAATGGACAAAATCTAAATTGCCATGGAAAAATCAAAATAATTATTGTAATGTGGTTTGACAGTTATAGTTGTGTTTCAATATTATTAAGAAAAGTGGTGTATTATTCTTACAGTGATAATGAAAAAATGACATTGTCTCTCAGGAAATCTTCGTACATATTCACGACCAACACGGAAACAACGCTCCACGATGTGATTTTTTTCATTAGTACTGTGACAATTTTTTTTTCTTAACAATGTTGAAACACAACTACAACTGTTAAACCAAATTACAATAATTGTTTCCATGACAAATTAAATTTGTCCATTATGCAATAATTACTATTACAAAGCACAATACTGTACAAACTGTTTGTACAAACGTATATGTATTGTAATCAGCAAAAAGCGAGGATTTCAAAAATGAGAAATATACAGGGTGTTCTATTTGAAAACACAAGTTAGATTTATATCTCAGAAAACAAGAAGTTTAATTGATTTCTAAATGGTGCGATGAAACTGCCCGAAAATTTTCTACAACTCGAGTCCTCACCATTTTTTCCAAGGACAAAAAACTAAAAAAGTTAAGCATAAGTACAATAATACAACTTTTCAAACAATCAAATTATGGAATTCATTTTTAAATCAGATCATCCTAATCTCCTGGGGCCTATTAAAATATTTTGCCCAATATGGTAGTTATTATTTATTATTGATGAAAAAATGAAAATGAATTTAAAAATAATTTATTATTCCATTTGAAAATTTATAAATATTATTTCAACATCAAACACAAAAGAATCCTTTATCATATAAGGAAATAATCATTATCATTATTAAAAACAGAGTAATATCTTATTGATTATAGTAACTATAAACTTGAAATTATAGGAACTAACCTATTCAAAAGGTTATCATGGGTATGTATAATTTTGAACTGCTACATTTTTATCACTAGTGAAATTGAAAGGAGGACAATAACAATTATATTTTTGGAACTGGAAAAGTTTTAGTGAATAATTTTATTGAAGTAAATACAAACATTGCAAATTTCCGCAAAATATTTGTTGGAAAGATTAAGCCATTAATTTAGATTAGAGTGAGAATTTATGAATAAAGGATACATTTTACCATTTATAAAGCTACTATGCTAATGTTGATAGTGTTTTTATCATGTTTTTTTTTTCAAATTGATTTTCAGAAATAGCAGTATTTTATTTAACAGGCAATTGACCTTTAACAGGAAGTAGACAAAAATTGGAGCTGCAGTCAAAGATCATATTTTTATTTATTTGAAGTCGATAGGTTTTATTTATTTATTTTGGTACCGGTTCATGCAACATTTATATGTCAAAAATATGGATCCCAAATTAATGAAGCCACAATACCTCCCCTAATATTTTCATATTTTATGATATTTTTTCCCCAGAGAATAATATGGTTTCATACAGCAGTACACTTAAGGGGCCCTGTGCCCAAGGTCAAGCATATACAGTATGTGGATGGGGTTTACAAGAGGTGAATTTGCAAAAATTATCAACTTTTCGAGAAAAACTTATTTAACATAAAAGTTTTTGCTTTCTTAAAAAAATACCATTCACGTTGGGAAACTTTATGTTTCTTATACAGGATGTTCAAAAATTACAAAAACTTGAAATTTGCTTGAGAGTAAATTGGCCTTAACTTTAATTTTAGAATAAAAAAGTTGTTTCAAATTTTATAGCGGTCAAAATTCAAAAATTCAATTGAATATTGGATTGAATTTTTAATAAATACCGTAGTCAGTTTTTGTCCCCTTTTCTATTTAGCTAATATTGTACTCATCATATAAACAACTCTGATTTTTATAAAATGCCTAACAATGAAATGGTACCTTATAGAAAGGTATATTTCAAGAGCACGCGTTATCTCATAATTTACAAAACAAAATTTTGATTGAATATAAAATTTTAAAACTTTTTTATTCAACATTTTGTTCCAAAATATAAGGCTAATTTACTCTTACACGAATTTCAAGTTTTTGTAATTTTTGAGAATCCTGTATAAAGAACCGTCTCAACCTGAATTGTACTTTTTAGGAAAGCAAAACTTTTATGCAGAATCAACTTTACTCGAAAAATTGAATATTTTAGCAATTTCACCTCTTGTAAACCCCATCCCCGGATATGCTGTATAAATCGCAGATTTAGAAAATATTTAATTCTCTTTGGTGTCTAGTGTACAAATAATTGGTTTGTCATAAAAAGAAAAGCAAATTTCTTTTATTATACCTCCACGTAATTTATTGGCTACTGCTAAACTCTCGCCAATAGGACATGTCCCAATAAGCGAATATTTTAATCGTTATTGGTGGTTATGGATTTATACGTTAAATTCGTATGTGGCCTATCATATTAGATAAACAATTCAGTTCAGGGCCGAACTCGAGGCATATACTTTGTTTGAAAAATTTTAACAATCATTGAATTTGATAGATGAGATTATAAATCCTTTTCTGATTGAAAAATTGCATTGCTTGGGAATTAGAGCAAACATTTTATTTGCCCCAAGATCTACATGAAATCTAAAAATCCTGTTGATCATAATAGAGCTAACTCTGAAAATAAGTTTGTCGTTGGAGTACCACAGGGTTCCATCTTGGGGCCATTATTATGTTATATACAGTTTCAACACTCTGGAAACTGTGTTTGAAAATTACAAACACAGCAACTGAATTAATGCATGACGCTTAAAAGGAGAGGAATATTTAAACAATTTCCTTCTATTTGGTAATGTTTAGGTTTAAACTTTATTAACATGTGTATCGTTAAGCCAAGTTGTTTAGATTTAATTACTATTAATATTACATTTTCTAGTACCAGAAAATATGAGGGTCATTCTCTAGTTATTTTTTTTTTTTAGCATGTCCCATACCTGGTGCTGGAAGAGTAGGTGGCATTTTCCCATACGAATGCATCGTTATATGATATCGGCTGTTCAAGAGAACGCACTCAATTTGATTGTACTCTTTAAATTTATAAATAAAACAATTTTTTTAATAGTATTTACTTATATATTTATTTCCTTTGAAATTAAAACAATTTACAAATAGAAAGATAATCCACATTTAATAATATTGTAGTTATTTTCAAAAACTGCATCACAGTACCCACATCAACGTATGTAAAAAAAAATCATACACAATAAATAATAAAAAAAAAAAAAAAAAAAAATAAAGATTACGTAGTAACTTGATTAAAATCGTAATGAAAAAAAAGTTGGAATTTTCAGGACACAATAAGCGAAAGAATTGCAGTTATAGGTCGGAAACTTTCTTTTTGTTGATTTGCGATGTAATGATGACTCTATCACAGAAAGACTTAGCAAGGAATTTACAGTAGCAGTGGCGCTCATAAAATATTACCAGGTTTGAAAATGGCGCTTAACAAATGCAACTCAGTCCATCGCTAAATTTGTTTATAAAAAAAGTCAAGTACCAAGTTGTACTAAAAGAAACTAGTTATATAACTTCTATATACTTCAAATACACATAGATTTCTCTTGACATCGTTAATGACGACTACAATCATAGCATTTAAAAAATCCTGATATAAATTAACCTGATAATAATACATAAGCATTTTGATCATTTACCATATACTATTAAATAGTTTAATTAAATTTGATAATATTGACCAAAAGAATGTAAAAATGACTGACCAATAAGCAGTAAATTTTAAATTATTATATTAAACCATTTTAATGGCATATTTGAAGAGTAATTGTCATTTTTCTCAAGTGTCAAAGTATATAAAATTCAATTAACAGCAATTACAATAAAACTGACCTTAAAGGTTTTAAAATGGCACAAAAATAATTAAGTTTTACCTTCAGGTATCGAAATAAAAACCTAACCTCACTTAACTATCAGGCTAGTTCGACATGATATCACACCGAATCTGTGGAAATGGTCGCAAGTGTACAAATCCAGTAATGAATGAAGCAACACTTACGAAATTAATATAAAAGGGGTTAGGTTTCTATTTTCACGTCCAAGTCTAAATACATCTGACCCTAACCTAAATAAAAATAAAAAGTAATTGGTAGTACTAGCCATAAAAAGTAAATTCGTCACATAAAAATCAAAATATACACAATACAAAAAGTAGAAGATCTAGTTTTTACAAATAGTGGAAAATATAATAAGCGAGTCACGTAGGAGAGACAAAACTTACATTATATTTTTCTTAAGAATGAAACCATCCAATATTTTCAGTTTAAATTTAAACTTTATACATTATCTACCTGTCATAACCTTTACATTACATTTTTGCAAATAAATTTGAATTGAAATGTGAATTGTGAGTAAACTTGAAATGGAGCTCATAAAATAATAGTTTAAGCTAACAAACAGTTTTATATATTTGTAAGTTTTCAATCCAAATTAACTAACAACAGATTTTTTCAGAATAAAAGGCGTTGCAAAGTCAAGTATTGTATGGCATTCCCTCTTTTGTTCAAAAACGATATATTAGAAATTAAAAATTATAACAGCAAAATCACAGTAAAAATAGCAAATGGCGAGTGTATCCCATTTTTGACGATTATAGAAATATTAATAAATTACATACAGGGTGTTTTGCTTATAAAAGTTTTCTGAAGCTGAAATAATTCAAATTATATTAAAAATGGCTTGAATCAAGAAACAGCCTACTAGAGTTGTATTTCTTCCATATTTGGCAATTGTATTTTAATTTTAAATTAATATAAGCCACTTCAATTACAGCATTAAAAAATTCCGTCAATGTAATTATCAATTCTAGTAAAATATGCTTCTAAAACATAACAATATTCAGTATATATACTGATTATTTTGAAAAATACACCAAACAAAATTTCTACAAAATTACACAACGTAATTTTTATCTTAAATATGCCAAATCAGGGTATCCCTCTTTATATACTACTAAAGAAACTAGGGAATATTGATTTTTTTGGGCGTTTTTAGTTTTTCATTTTTTTTTTATTACCACGTGCCAATACATGTGCTGCAGGCTGAGGGTGTCAACCGCACCTAATATGTGACACAGATCAACCAAAGTTATTTTGATAATTTATCAATAATACATTTTTTTTAAGGCTTCTTACAATTTACTACCGCTTTTTGGTTTTCTTAAGATTTAATGTTGGATTATTAGTAGATGGATTTTATTTTCATGATCTACAATAAAGTCTCGTACTTGCACATTGCATCCCTTCATGCAACTTTAACCTATTAGCCTTGAAAATACTTTTTTAACATTTGCTATGTTCTGCGTGCTTTGGTGTTAAACTGATAACAAATTTGGCATAGAATAAACAGATTATGCCTTCACTTACCTTTACTGAAAAAAATAAGAATTTGCAACAGAAATTAAACAGCCGCTGTGTCACAGACGACATTTATGTCTTTTACAAAATAAAAATCCATTGCTAGTACGCCATTTTCAATACTCGAACACTAGCATATCTTACTTATGGAGCGGTTATTTTTTATTATGGATAAGAGCTGCTGCGGGTACTGGCAGACTGCAAACTAACATTACACCTAAATGGAGACTAAATAAAAATTACAAAAGGTCTTATAATGTACAGTTTACTTAAGGATGCAGTCTTCTCTAGATCATATTCTAATACCTTAACTCTGTATCCTAATAATAAATTCATTGTATCATATTTGTCAATGGATTATCATTACTTTTTTTTTTTTTTTGGTTTTCAAGCAGTGTTTAATTTGTTTATTTTTTTCATCAAGCACAGTAACTTCGCTTTGTTCAAAATTCAACATGTATATAAACATTACTACAACTATTGGTGTATACAATAACCGAAAAAGAGTTCCTTGCCCTAGTTTAGACTTTTAGTTGCAATTTTTCTCGGGTACATACTAGGCAGCTATAGCAAAAGGCAAAATGTCAATGACGTCAGCCAGCAAACGAATAACTGAGAAAAAAACAGCAACAATACAATAAAAACAAATAAATCATAGGTGCTGTTGAAATAAGCATTTATTTATGAAATATAATCAAAAAATCGATTGGGTAGCAGCGATTGCAGTAAAAATGGTTTCAAAATTCTCTATACTTATAATAAAACTTTAGTAATTTTTCTTTCGCTATTTTTTTTATTTGACACTTGACAAAACCTAGTAAACTTAACACTTTAAATTGATTTAATTTTGTTATTAAACTGCTACTTAACTTATTCATTTCGTCTAAGAAATCGACATATTTGCTGTCGCTATTCCCACCTAGAACCGTTTTAATATATTGTTTTTACGGATCTTACTTAATAAGACTTACTTTATAAAATACAGTATATAATTCCAACTCCATTGCTAAGACAAGAGTAAGTTAGTTGCTACACTTTTGTAAATGACATGAATGAGAATGACTTAACCAATAACTATCTTTTTTTAGATTATTCGGGCACGCCACCAGGTACACGCACAGTACGTGCCTCTGATGAGAATCCCTTCGAGCCGTCGGGTCCCTTCGGCTGGCGGATCAACGTCAGCTTGGGTCCTGTATCATCTACAGAGATGGTGCGCAGTCTACTTATTAGTCTTTCTGGTCTCGCTTGTACATCACTGAAAATTATTTAGATACATTTAATTATATAATTATCTATTATGTAAGAGACATTTGTTTAAATTTAAATTTAGCGCCATTTAGAGTAGTATTTTGGTTGGTAGAACCTTACGAGCCGTTAAGTTGCCAATAATTATTATTATGGTTCTGTGGTTGTCGGTCAACGTTAGCTTATATTTTACACTTTACAGTTTATTTTTATATTTATGTGGGTCAAGATTGGAGAATAAAATAATTAAGACAACGAGAAGGATTGCTTATTACCCAGATTTGCCCAAATCAGGGTATCCCTTATAATTATTAACAGTAATTCTTTCATTTCGCGTTAAAACGCTGAATTTGAAAAAGTACGCAAAACTTTTTTATGATTGATTTATGCCTGAATGAACACAAGGTCTGGCTTCTTAACAAACCATTGAGATAGTGAATCTTGAGTTTGTCTGGAAAAATATTAAGTCTTTTGAATGCAGTTTGTTTAAATTACCTAAGTAGATGGTAGATAGATAGATAGGTAATCAAGAAAGTACAAAACTAATCTGAGGTGAATTAAATAAGGAAAAAGCTCTGCAACAATTTTTTTTATGAAAAAGTATACAGGTATTTCTTGTCACATTTAGCAATACAACAGGCTTTTCGAAAATCTGGAAAATAGTTAAACGCAGTATTACAAGAACAGTAAGTATCGAAATAAACAATTTAGAACAGTAATTTTTCTTGAAAAATGACCTCAAGCATGTGCAATTGGTAAATAAATATGGATCTTTTAGTGAACAAACGCTCCCCTCCTCCCGTAGATCTAGTGCATTTGGTATTTCCTTTTGTTAGGTAAGTAAAAATATTGTAAACAAATGAACAATCCTCGTAAAAAATCGTCTTAGGAAATTTGGATGTCATCCCAGAGACGGACTTAAACTTATTACTATATTTCAAAAGACGCGTGACAATAGTAATAAATTAAATTGTAATTTTTGGCAGTGTACTTGCACAATAATTAATATACCCCAGATCTTATGGCTGTCATGACATGAAAAGCCAAGGCAGGCCATCGCTGTCCTACGTTGATATTGACGCGTATTAGCGTGAACAGTCAAGCAGACTTTCTTAATAAAAAATATAAAACAACAATTGGGTAATGTCATATTACTGTGAAATATGAATTTCATTGGTCCTGATTTTGTGACTACTGTGATATATAATTCTCAACCGCTCATCGCTGGCAATAAATTCTCGGCGGTTGACGGCCACTCGTCGTGCCGGTTTTACATGCAAAAAATTAATTAATTAATAAACCCCGGATGTTTAATAATTAATTAATCTTTTGCATTTAAAAACCGGCACGAGTGACAGTCAACTGCCGAGAATTTATTGCCAGTTTGCAGTTTGTACAATTCGAGAATTTTTTAACTAACCATCTGTTGTATGTACGTACGGCGAGTATAAACATTTTTTATTTATTCGATATTTTCCTTTAGTGTAATGTGTTAGTGGAGGTTAAAAATTGCGAGGCAGTCCACGTTTTCAGAGACAGTGATGTGCTGTTACGTACTCTACGATGTTAGTCTGTCATACGCGTAAATCCGCTAACGAAGCGTGTCGTTGAAAAAACACCAAACGTTGATTGGTGGAGCAAACAAAGTCGGTAAAACAGGGAGGAACTGTTATGTAAAGAAATTTACAAGGTAAATACTGTTTACTATATTGTCTGCCCCTGTTATTTACATCATGACATCCAAATTCCTTATGTTTTGATGGTTTTTTTAAATTTAATTAGACTATAAACTTAAAAAAAAATCTCTAACCTGACTTTAACGACGTTGCAGGCCGACGATTTGCCGCTCCTGTGATTCGTAACGAGCACAAATTCAACAGTATCGCCTACTTGCAGACTAACATTATCCTTCACTTCAGTCATATGGAAAAACAATTTTTTCCCTTCTTCTACCTCATAGGCCAGAAAACCAAAATGTCCTTTAATTGCATCCACAGTAGCTCTCAGCTTCTTTCTTACAGCAATAATATTAGCAGCCCGGCCTGTCGAATCCACCTGCAGTTGAACATGATCGCCGACTTGTAAAAGTTCTCGCTTGTTAACGAGCCCCATGATGCCAAACTCGTATTCCAGCGGTTTGTCATCGGGATTGTCACTTTTGATCCTTATCAGCCCAGAATATTCATTCTGATCAGGATTGACAGACCTAAGAGGGCGAACTACTGTTCCTTCCAGTACATCTCCGCTAACCTCGGGAAGTACAATGGTTCCTTTGGGGATAATCTTGACATTTTCTGCGGATGAACAAGATCCAGAGTTGCCCCTGTTTCCGAGATTATATTCTACTTCTTGGCCTAGTTCCAGGGTGCTTGCCTCACCCTCAAAATTACTGAAAAGGAGGAGCTATTATCTAAATTGGCAAAAACAAAAGCATGCGTTTTTTTAAGTATGGAAAATATAAAAAAAATCAACAACCGTTTACTTTTAAAATTATAATATACGTAACTTATTTATTCAGATAACACACGGAATATATATTGATATACTCTTAAGAAATTCAGCATGGAAATTCAGAGCTGGATATTTTTCTTACCTAAAATGGAAGAAAACTTCTTTATCATGCTGTATAGTTTCGATAAAACCGAAACCGTCTTTCAATGCTGCTATGAAACCTTGATACACCTGACCATTATTCCTCGAAATGCTGTGCTTAATTCCATTTGTCTGAGTGGCTGATTGCAGTATTTGTATTTCAGTTGCTATGAATTCCTTATTTCGCTTCACTTGGTTGATATTAAACTGGATCTATAATTGACAAATTTAAGTTAGGATTCAGACAAGAGCAGATTAGTCTAGAATTTACCTTATCGCCCACTCTTGGATAATGCTTCAAATCACAATCTTTGGAATAAAACGGAATGGTCTTCTTAATCCCATTTACAGTATAACTGATAAGCCCCGATTCATTGCTAACCTCCCCACTGAAGCCATTTTGGTTTTTAGTTGGACTTCGGTTGGACCAGTTACTTGGCGGAATATCCTTTGTCACAATCCCCGTAATGTCGCTCTCTACCCTAACCTCAAACTGAACAGTACTTGCTGGTAACCACTTCATTCTAATGGCACTTTGTCGATTATTTGAAAACATGCTTGAACTTGTTTGATCCTGAGCCACAGTAAACTCAAATTCATCATTTATTTGTACTTCATTCGTACGGTCAACATCCAATATCTCGTTAAAGTGGAAAAACAATCTTGCCTCCCTCTCAACACACTTCAAAAAACCGAAACCCTCTTTTATAGAGGCGACCACTCCCTGTTCCCGTTTCTCGCCAGACACCCTAAAACTCTCGTCTAGAAGTAGAATATGGGTGGCACGGTCCAAAGCATCTCGTCTGTCGGTGGCAATTTGGAACTGAACCCAGTCACCATGTCTTAGGGTGAAATCGCCC
Source organism: Rhamnusium bicolor (assembly GCA_029963845.1). Taxonomy (NCBI): domain Eukaryota; kingdom Metazoa; phylum Arthropoda; class Insecta; order Coleoptera; family Cerambycidae; genus Rhamnusium; species Rhamnusium bicolor. The sequence goes on along the minus strand of JANEYF010005041.1, from coordinate 312,254 downwards.
ATCTGATCTTTTTCGCTAAACGATATTTCTACTTCTGAGTGGTCAGGGGCTCTGTATCTTATACGTCCAGGCAAGGCATCATTTGGATTCCTTGGACCTCGGTCAATGGGTTTTAAAACCTGGCCTTTTAAAATTTCTGGTTTTAGATCTTCAAATATAACTGTTCCCGGGGGAAGGCGGGTAATGTTACAAGCAACTTCTTTGCCCTAAAAAAGAATGTCAATCAGAGAATAATAAATATTTACATTTATATGTATGTTATTAAATTATAATTTGTTAATGAAAAATTAAGGTAAAATTAAATCAGTTATGAATGGCGTCATAAATGGCGTTCTAAGCAATAAACCTTGTGGTATTTTTTTTTTATTATGGTATAAGTTTTATATTTTCATTGTTCTCAAAACTTGAGCAAAAACTGCTCGAGTAAAACTAATGCCTAGGCCTATTTATTAATAAAAGGATAAAAGGAACATATAAAATATTGCCAGCCCAAACATCTTGAAATTTAAGAGTTTTTTTAATAGATATAAACAAAACTAATCTTACATTTCGAGTTTGGATGATATATTCAACGTCATCCCCCAATCTCAATTCTTCTTTGGTTTTGGCTTCAGAAAAGTGGAAGAAAATCTCTTTGACAACATCGGCTCTTTCAATGAATCCAAAGCTCTCTTTCATTGAACAAACGACACCTTGATATTTTACCGGATGGGCTGGGTTTTCCAGACGTACATGGCAGGCACCAAGGTTACCACTACAAAAAAAAATAAATAAATAATAAGCCCTTTCATTAATGGCAGTAATCAATTATAATGCATAGATCTTATACTATGCTTGGGGAACTTTAAAAAAAAAACAATGTTACCGATTATTAGTTGCAATTTGAAAGCTGACTTTGTCTCCAGACCTCAGTGTGACATTTCCCTCGACATCGTCTTTGGTGTAAGGCAAGAAGAAGCATTCTCCCCTGTTTTCGTAACTAATTCTGCCAGTCGTATCTCCACTTGAACCCTCAGAGGCCCTCACTTCAGTAGTTACTGTTCCTGTCACTCGCTCCTCACTCATAACCTACAAAAAGTGTCGTCAATAATTTAAGTTAAAATTCTAAATTCTTTTGTTTCAAAACTCATTTCCTTCCTGTTCAATTGCTTTAGGCATAAAATTACTTACTACCTCAGGTGCGATTTTTGTTACAGCACTGGCAATTGGTTTGCCTGTGCGTCTGTCATAGGTCATTTCAAATTCGACAGGATCTCCAATTTTCAAGTGCTCAATATTTCCGCTGAACTGGCTAAAGTGAAAGAACAGACGTGCTTGACGTTCACAGCACTGGATGAACCCATACGAGTGCTACAAGAAAGACATCAAAGATTATTCACAATTTTTTATTACAAAATATTAACCCTAGATTTGAAAATTATGGTGGTTACATTACCAAATGGTAATGTAAAATTTCTGTTATTTGAATTTGGCGACAATGTTACAATTCACATGCCACATGCCAAAAGCCTAACCTCAAAATGTTACAATACACAGTGTTTTAATAATATTAAAATTATAACCATTAAATTCTGTTAATATTATTTTAATTCATTGGTCCTAAATTGGTTTGATTAATTGAATGCTTGGTGTATTTTTGCAATATTATGACTGACCTTTCTATTATATATTCAGTAATTTAAAAAATATATAAACAATGATATACAATGAGACATATCATGTTTTCTCATACTCACCAAAAGTTTTTCAATAATGCCGGTCTCCCGCGTTCCCAGATTAGATGAATTCGAAGAATCATTATTGTAACTGGTACCGCTGTTGTTACCGTTAGAAAAGACACTGTTGTTCAATGAGTTATCACCACTACTGTTGTATACGTTGTTGGAGTCTATGGAGAATGTGCCAATGGGAAAACGTGACGTGTGTGTCGTGCTAGAAGATCCGTACAGGCCATTGCTGTAGGGTAACGATTTCTCTTGCAGCAGTGGAAAGTCCCCGAACCGAGAACCCGAAGTTGAACGATTAAAATTAAATGCTTGAGACGGTTTACCTAAAAAACAAAATTACACATTATCAAAGCCAACAATTAATACTGTATATCCGGTCAATAGCAATAACTATGAATGAAAATAATCTCATAGATTGAACATAATTTATGATTCGGGTCACAAAAATTATAAACCCAGATACCTTCTTAATAGGATTGTTCCAACAGTAGTTTAGGACCAGTTTGAAACCGTCAGAAATATTCCTTAGACTGCCTTTTATATGCTAAGCTCACTGTATTTACATTAATATAATAATTTACTTAACTTTGCGAATATTTCTGACGGTTTCAAATTAGTCCGAGATGGAACAAACCTATTGTGATTTCCATCAAAACTTTAGTGATCGGATGTCGGCCACAATAAATTTGCTTGATTCTCATTGGTTAGAACTGTGCATCTTTGACAAATTAAACAAAAACAAAAAATTTAAAGAATGCATAGTAATAATGTTGGGTTATGTCTTAAAAATAATGAAATATTTGAAATTGAAATAGACACAAGAAAATGGTGAAAAGTTCTAGATTAGAGTTTGGGATAATATTCTGTGTACTTTTAAAATTGTAATGCTTGTATTTCGTATAGTATATAAAAAAAAAAGAAAAATACTAATAATACTAATGTATTGGATCTATGCGTAGGTACACACCAATATATTTTCATGTAACAATAATAACGTTTATTGAAATAGGAAAATCCTAATATCATAAGCATTTAATTGACAAAATTATTATTGCACCCAAGCTAAACGACACTCGTTAGGGATTAAAATTTATTAGCGAGTTAAATGTATGCAGCCGACTATGCCCTAAAGGACATCCACCACCATTATTAAAGCAAATTGTCAGTTTAAAAAAATTATTTTGTCCATTAAAATAACGTATTTAAAATTAAATTATGAACGCTTGGGTAAAAATTTTACTACAAATTTTTCTTATATCAAATTTGTTCTTATTAACTCTGGACTATATTTATGACAATGAGGTATCCCTCCCATTTTTTTTATTTGAAATTCGAATACTTACTAGAGATAAAAATAAGGGGGAAAAAATGTTTTTTTTCTTCATTTACTGAAAAAAAGTGTCAAACTTTCTTGACATCACTAAGCGCAAATTTAAACAAGTGCGGATCAAAGGGGTGCAATTGCCCCCATTGGGCCTTATATTATTTTGTTTGTTTGCAAAGACAAAAAGAATATATAACCTGCTACTCTGTAATCAAAAGTGATAACCAAGAGGAATCTTACCATTGCTGGTCATAGGTTTAAAATCCATGATATTGGAGTCCTGATTGAGAGTGTCGGGGGCGGCTGGAAGGTCTTCCACTGAGGATTCGTGGACATTTTATGTTCAGACTATGATTTAGCTTCTTCGCTCTTTTTCTTATCGTTTCTTAAGTGTAGTGAATATCACAGAATGGTTAATCGGGATTTTTTATTTCAGCAAATACCCCGCAGAGTCAATATGGCAGCCGATACCGTGCAATTAATAAAAAAAATTACTCACTTTGAAAATGATTCAATTCACAATATACAATATTCAATTATCATCAACAACTTCACAATACTTTATATATAAATATATAGGAAAAAAAAAACAATCCAATATAAAAAAAAAATACAATCCACAGTCACTCAAAATTTTTATGAAACGTATGAAAAATTAAATAATAAGAAATCCTCAGATGTCTTCAATGCGTGCTGGGTGCGTATTGTGCTGTAATGCTCATAATTTTTAGTCAAGGCCAGTGGTTGCGCAGGATACTGGTTACTTCGAATTTTCTATGCTAAATTTTGAGGTTCTTAGTTACACAAGCTGAAAAAGAAAACAAAACGTTACACATTTTTCAATATTTTATAAAGCTTATACAAAATCCTACTACCAGCTTACATGTTTTCAAAAAATTAACAACATTTATGCACTTTAAATACAGAGTGAGGTCTTCAAATACACCGAAAAAATTCTAAAGCAGATTCCTTACATCGAAGAAAAAAGTTTCCAGAAATGCCCTACTAAGGAGACATTTGCATTTAAAGGGGTGTACCTACTAGTAAGTAAAAAGATCACATTATTGTAACAAGAACTTTGCTACTCCAGGCAAATGATGTGGAATGTGGAGGCTACATTATTGGACATACTTCTAAAGAGAGTTGAAACATTTGTCACAGAGGTATTTTATACATGATTTAATAAATAATATCCAACACATAGAGTGGATAAGTAGTGTTAAGGATAATTAATTCCTGAATAGATTTGTTCTATGCAGGGTGTTCTAAAAACGTTGCACAACTGCTTACTGTTTATTTCATGATACAGAGCATCAAACATTACTCTTAAAAAAAAACCAGCTGCCTGGCGAAGCATTTTCAGACCCACATTAATAACTTTTCGTTTTGTTTTGGCAAGTCTGAATTTGTTCTGTGCAACGTTAAAACTGGATATTATATACTGTTTTTATTTCAAAATTAGCCACTCTGAATATTTCTCAATCTAAAGCAAATATCATTTTGAGTAAACTCGTCAATTTAGTTATCAAGGGGAAAGTTGAAATACACTGTCAAAAAAATATTGTTCCATTTGCTTTCTCAACTATCTCAACTATCTCAACTTGCAAATTTCACCCCATAACCTATAATTATGAAAATACCAATTTCATCCCCTAAGCTACAAATGCTATAAAAATAGCAATTTTTTTGGACACTTAAAATGTTAGAAGTTCATCCCTTCGTGAAATAAAGTCAAAAACTCCTCGATTAAATCCACCCTGCAAATTTTGTGATATAAAGCAAACATATTGTATGGATGTTAACACTGATGTAGTTTTCGATGAAACACCAAAACACTATATACTGCACTTGACGCGCATTTTGCCAACTAAGTTGGCATCATCTGGGGATGATTAAAACTGTTTTAATCATTTCCAGATGATGCCAACTTGGTTGGCGAAACGCGCGTCAGTTGCAGTATATTGTGTTTTGTGGAAAACTATGTCAGTGTTATCTTCACATCAAATGTCTGAATGTTATTGCAGTATTCTCTTAATTTTGACTTTACTTATTCCTCCAAATTCATACTGGTAACTATTTTTATAGATATTCAAGCTTAGAAGAATTACCTCCTCCCTTCTAGCTATCCAAAAAGAAAGTGCAGTGGGAATTGTTTTTCAACATATTTCGGTTGAAAGTTGTATTACTCCACAATAGACCCACAGGGGGTCGCGGTGGTCAAGGCCAACCAGCCAGCTCCTCCCTTATAAACTAATCTAATCTAAAGTTGTATTAGTTGTGTGTAATAATTTCCAAAACTAACATAATACTATAATTCCTATGAATGCTGTTCAAGTAAAAATACTTGATGTCTATGAAGATATATAGAGCTAAATTCCTATTCTGCTTGTTTTGTCCAAGTACTTTCGTTGAAGTTTTTATTTTCTTAGAGATATTTAAAATTGAATGTAGTTAATACTCATTCAATGATATTAACGGTACAATAGTTACGAAATACATTTATTTACAATTGTGTATAGTTTAGCAGAAAGAACAAATACAATTTTTATTTACGTAAAACATTCATGCCTTTAATGAGAAGTATCAGTAACAGAATTATAAGTCAATATATAATTAATCTGGTGTAGAAGTTCACCGATGAATCTACACAAAAAGTTCTCAGTAATTTTGCTCAGGTTCTCACCATCTCTATTCCCAAACTAGCCAAGTTTACTTATCTGTCTGTTGGTTTAGTGCACAAGGTGCTGAAAATAAACAAGTCCTTCCCTTATAAATTTCAAATTCTTCATCAACTCACCACTGACAATTTTGTGAATTACAAATGACCCAAATCTGTTAAACAGAAAACTGTCATATGTTTAACATTGATACAAAAGTCAATCCCTTATTACCAAAGAAATTTTCCTTTAGTTTTGAAAACGGAATTAGAGTATATTTGACATTAAAATTTCATTTTCAGGTTAGTATTTTTTAGGCACGAGACTTTTTTGGATGGGCAAAAACATTTTTTCAAAACAACAACTTCTTGACTAATATTTTAACAAAAAATGTTTAAGTAATATAGGTGCATGGAAACATTACGTGTTTCAGCGATGAATCTCTTTCTGAATGGATTTGAACAAATATCACTGCAGATGTTGAGACAATGAGCAATTCACACAAGGAGGTCCTACTTAATTTCCGCAGAATATCAATGTGTAAGCTGGTATTCCATTATTGCCATTATTGGATCTATTTTCAACTGTATCTGAGCCTACTAGACAATCTGATTACCCGTCACCCAGTCTTTGGAACATCAAGTTGACAAAGAAGGAAATATAATTCTTGATGAACAAAATTCGCATTTTCAACCACCTCTTCCCCCTCATTATGCTCGACTTGCGAGACGATGGTAGGACTAAAGATTTTCTGGAAGATGGATTGGTAGAAGAGGTCCTTAAGAATGGCCGACAAGATCTCCAGATTTAACGCCACTGGATTTTCCTTTGGGGTCGTTCAAAAACACAAATTTTCAGAATTCAACCTGAGAGCATTCATAAATTCCCATCAGAATTACCCAGAAATGTACAGACGATCATTTCAAAAAGTCCAGCAAGAGTTCTAAAATAGGCTCTATTATTGCCTAGCTAGTAATGGAGGACATTTTTGAACAATTGAAGTGATTTTGAAAAACATATAATGTAACCGTAATATTAATGGTGTAGTCAGTTTAGTAAGAGGGTCAACTTATTGGGCCTGGCGACTTGGAATAATAATTTTAATTATAAACCAATTAAGATATCAATAACATCATAATTATTGACTATTATCTGAATTTGATATCCCAATTGCTTCATTATCCTTATTACTAGTCTGCGATTCTAGCTTGGCAGTCGAGTTTGGATATACAGTGATTTAAACCCCGCCCTTTCAATATAAAGCGGTTTATTCGTCTCTGGCTCACACTGGCGACATTTCTTCTCTATGCCACCAACTGCCAAGCTAAAATCGTAGAGTAGTAGCTACACATTCACAAATTTTGTTTTTTTAGATAAAAAACTGAGCAAGGTATCTTTTGTCTGTCTCAGCTTTACTATAATTTATTACAAAAGATAATGAGAATTGAGTGAGAGAAACAGTAAACCACAATTGCTTAAAACAAGAAAATAATCAGATGCGATTAGCATGCTTACAGGGTTTGCTTTGCTGGCTTGTTACAATTACTTTTCCGCCACCACTTAATTTTTACAGAGCATATGATTGTACATACTAACTTCATGGCATAATACGAAGTTACGAACATACATTACGAGACCACATTGAGGTAGAGTCAATTTTGTTCGCAGATTCACACTTATTTAAACTGCCCAATCTGCACTGACTGAGATATTAATTGCAGTATGTCTCTGTAGTTGCTATTTAGACATCACTTCTGATTTAATAACCAATGAAATTTATATTTACGTATTTTATTAATATTGGTATAGTACTTTAAAATATGTAATATAATATATACAAGTAAATATAATGTTACGGAATTTTAGTGAGGCAAAAAGTGATTCAATAACTTCAGGGGGGAGGGTTACAACTCCAAAAACACCCACCGGGTAATATTATTATTACTGATATTAAGCAGTTCTTGCCTCTATTTTATTCTTTGTGTTAAAAGATGAATTTCAATATAGGGGTGCCATTTGAAATTCTCAAGTTGCTGGTAGTTGGGGGATAGCGGGTGGAATATATTTTTTTAAGTGTATATCCCTCCTCGATAATTCAATTGACGTATTTGTACTCAAACCATTTATTTTAGATCGGAGATAATCAGAGTGGCTAGTCTTGAAATGAAAGCAGTGCATAAATGAAAGGAACTATTAAAGTTTGTCAGATCCTCTTATAGATCTCATCAATTTTTGGCATTTTTTTAGTTTGGTGTTGTTTCCAGTAAGAAATATATGTATATGTGTAAAAAAGTTACTGTAGTAAAATATATGCAAAACTGTATTTTATATTAATTTTAAAGAGAAATTATCATCCACAAAGTGAGACTTGTTTTTATTCTATAGGTTATGAGGAATAATATGGCTACCAACGGCAGAACAATTTGATACAAGTTTATTTGGCACATACTCCAATTTTTTAAAACACATGTCCTTTAAATAGAGATTTTAGTTATAAATTGTTTCAAAACTTTTCCCATGGAAATTGCTGGCTCTTTGGAAAATTTCCAGTTTAAATTTTCCTGCAAAAATAAACCACAGTTATGTCATAAGCTTGTAACTGTTAATTTATCAATTGTCTCTTAAATTTGTACAAATAAGATTGTACCTAATTGCATTATTTTTAATATTTATGTATCAACAAATTTAACATTTATTGTCATAACTACAGAGAATTTACACTACAAAATAAAAATATATATCTGGCCCGGTTTTGCTGTTTTTGCATTATATTTATTACTGATATGTCACAATTATGTCGATGTTAAAACCATGTTGAAAATAATCGCCATGGTGGTGGTTATGTGTGTGGTGCACATATTGTTAAATTATGTCATGATGATATATTTCAAATTACATAACAGAGAACTGTCAGACACTGATAAACTACACTTTAATTTAAAATTTTACTGTATACATGATTATGAATATTCTATCTGCAAATAATAGTGTCAGATCTCTAAAGATAGTGCGATAATGTACATTCTAGTATATGTATAAATAATTTGGCGTTTGTCACAATTAAATAACAAAAAAAGAAAGGTCGACTTCTTTCATTATACCGCGACTTGATTTATTTTAGTGTTAAACTTCCACCAATAGGGCACAAACAGGTGGATGTTTTATTCATTATTAATGGTTTAGTTCAAATCATCGACATGGATTATCTATAAAAAATAAAATTCATTCTTGCATATAATCTTAGCGATCATTTGAATCGATATTACCGTAGATGGTAGACTATAAATTCTTTTTCTAGATTCGTTAAGTACTGGGAAATAGACCATTGCCCCCATGACTTTACATCAGAGAATATTAAAATATTACAGTTCAGTATATCATATCTTTGGGATTTTGTCCGAGATATTATTTTAATACGAAATATTATCAATTCTGTAAAAAAACCAAAAAGTACATCTTAACACTCTTTAATAATATGTTTGCTTCACTGCTCAAAAGAAGGGAGAAAAAATACAGTTTTAAGGGGCCTAGTCGGGAAAAAGCTTCGGATAGCTGTGTCACTCTCTAGAAAGTTTTTATACATGCGCCGCTGAATAATTTTGCTCTTGACTATACCTTCACTGGACGTTTTATTCACCGACTTCATTGAGGTGCGATTCCCAATAGAGGTAACACTTCCTTGCTCCACTTGTAGTGACAAAGATACTTATTTAGAAAATTCTTTTTAACCAAATGGTACGAAATAAAAGTTTGAAACTTGCTGAGCATAATTATGAAGATTCATTCTAGACAACATGTATGAATTTTACCTCGAATTTTACCAATTGATATCATAATTCAGGAGCTAATCACGTCCAAATTTAACTTATATTTACAGTATAAATTTTCCCTACATAAAGTGAAAATTAATTAAAATAGATATACATGTACCCTCTAGTACACTTTCAACAACTGATCCTCCAAATTTGGTGTAATTTGACCAAACCGTATGGAAGAAATAAATTTTGAAAAATTACCTTACAAACACTGGTTCGATTAGCCCTCTTAATACATATTTTTATCTAATTGTAAATACCCATTTGTTTAAAACTATTTAACACAAATAGTTAAATTATTGCCGCTGTAAAGACAACTTACTATACAAACAACACCTAAATACACAAACTTAAACAATTAAAGCATAACTAGATAATTAAATGTTCATAAAACAAAAATAGGGCAAACAAATTTGTTAATTTTAGGTTATGTTTCGCTTATGATCAAAAACAACAAATAATTTAATAATTATTTTTAAGTAGGTATTGCGTTTTCCGGAGAATTTTAATTGAACCCAAAAGTGCGAGCGCTTTTACCGTGGCCGTTTCGACACCCCCTTAAGACATCCAAAATTTGTATGTAAAATCAATATTTTGTGCTAATAAAAAAATAACTAAAAGCTGATTCGCATATACTTAATAAGAAATATATTAATTTTACGACTACACTTCTTTTAATCTTAACAGCAATAGAAGGTTAAATAGTATCCAGTTGTAATTGTATGGTTATATTTTTGGTCAATACTCATCCTCTTGATGACACTAAATCAATTTAAAATTATCGTAACGTTTATTTTTTTTCGGTATTGAAATACTAACGATAAAATAACATTTTGTTACACAGTTAAGTTGTTTACTTTTATTACTTTACAAAACAGAGTTGCAAAATTAAGCATTATATTGAAAATAGATCCGAAATTAGAAACATGTGCATTTGGGGCAAGGGGTAAAACAACGGTCATATTATCGATTTACTTAGACAATATAATTATGAAATGGTTTATTGTGATACAAGATTAGCCTATGTAGGTCTCATTTATGGAAAATTGTATTGATAAAATGAAAACTTTTCCCCAAATGGCTATATACTGCGTAGATTCTGCGGCACAAAAGATGCATATAAGGGTTAAACTTATATCAATTTACGAGAAATGCCAACTTAATACTACCATGAATCACTAAATATTAACTTAATAATAAAGATTATAGATTAAAGATAAGTTTTACGTACTTTTTAAAGTAAATTTGTTGTTATTTTTACGAAAATTTGAGAAAATTTCAACTCACCACGACACAGCACAGCACTGACGACATGCCGCCATGTTGAATGTCAACATGCTCGAGAAAAACAAAAACCAACCAAATAAAAGACGTCCCCATTGGTTATAAAATAAATTTGTGATAAATATCATGTAATGTCAAAAAGTTAAATAATTCGAAGTAATATTTATGTTTATGTTGTTATGAAGATTTCTAAGCGATTTAAGTGTTTGAATTTAGTAAATAAAAATGACTTATTTTCACTAGATTTATACAAATAACCTGAAGTTGCACATAGCTATTTTTACTTTTGATTCACACAAACTTTTTTGTGGAACCATTTTTTTCAATTTTATTTTAAAATTAATATATTTCCAGAATGGAAGCTATATTTCATGAAAAGGTTGCCTATTGTTTTCTCTGGCTTATGAATCAAATTTTTAATCTGTTTTATTTTAGCAAGAAGGCTCCTTGTGTGCCCAACACTGTTTAAATTCCCTCTTGCAAGGACCTTATTTTACTGCTGTAGAATTAAGTTCGCTGGCTCAAAAACTGGATGAGGAAGAGAGACAAAGAATGGCCGAATGTGGAGAGGAAAGTGAAGAATATCGTAAATTCTTGCAGCAGCCTTCAGGTAATATGGATGACAGTGGTTATTTTTCTATACAAGTTATTAGCAGTGCCCTGCAAGTTTGGGGCTTGGAATTAGTGCCTTATACAAGTGCAGATGACCGAATTGACATTAACGATCCCAGTAAAATGAACTCTTTTATATGTAACTATAGAGACCACTGGTTAACAATACGTAAAATCGGAAAACAGTGGTTCAACCTCAATTCCTTACTAGCCAAGCCAGAATTAATATCAGATACATATTTAACACTTTTTTTTGGCACAATTAAAAAATGAAGGGTATTCAATATTTGCCGTATTTGGTGAATTGCCAGAATGTACTGCTGATGAAATTCTTAAAAATAATCCTATTAGGCCCATTCCTAGGCCATTATTACGAACCACTGTATCAAATGAAAATGATCCTGCTATACAAGCAGCCCTTCAGTTAAGTCTTCATGACGAACAAAGTAGCTACACTCCTGAAAATGAGGATCGAGAATTGCAGGAAGCGCTTAGATTAAGTCTGCAAAATTTTGGTAGCAGTCCTGAAGAAGATGATGAGGAAGCATTATTAAGACAAGCCATTAATATGAGTTTACAGTGTTAGTGAGAGAACTGTCGATAGGATTTAAAACAAATAAACTGTATAGTACTAACAAATATTATTTATTTTGTTAATTGATCAGGTAAACTTCAGAGGGACCTAAACCTTATTAAAGTGGGTATCTGTAGAATGTTTCACAGTTATAAGACGAGGGTGAACATTGTAAAATGTTTCTAGGTCCTCGCGAAGCAATAAACCTTCAGTGTGTTCAGTAAATATAGCATAATATAAAAAAGTGTGTTTTCACAGTCTGCCAAACTACATTTAACTGTAATGTAACAGCCTTTTTTAAAAGTAAATTGGGATGTTTTTTATATTTTGCTTACATTTACTGTATTATTATTGATGTGCGCTCTTAATAGTTTTTTTTTGTTGTATTGCATTTATTAGTACGTAATATTGTTATATGCAACTCTTATTGTTGTTTTAAAACAAAAGTGCCGTGTGAAAGTTTATTTTAATTATTTAACTATTTCATTTAAATATTTTAATAATACCCATGTTTATTTATAATTTATAGAATTTTAGCATTGACCCGTTATGTGAATTATGTGAATAAGATTAATGTTGAATATGATCCAAAATATATTTTATTTTCAAATATTACTTATTAAGTTATTAATTACTTTTTTCAAATAACCCTCCTGATTATTGAATTGAAACTCTAGCGGTGGTAATTCGCAATAATTTCCTGGTTTTTGACAGATGTAAATTTAAAACAGCGTTGCCAGATGGCATTTATACAAGAATTTAGAATCGTCATCAACTAAAATTCACCGCCTTGTGATATGCTCCCTTTTTACATATTTGTAGTGAGATGTGCCAGAAAGAAAGCATTAAGGAAGGTGGTGACTGTAAGCTGATTGTACGAAAATCTTCGTTATTGTGAAAAGTGTAGAATGTAGACAGTTTTATAATTCTGTAGTCAATACGTAGAAAAATAGAGGGTAGTCAGCAATGTTTTCTTCGCGAACGAGTTCTTCGGTCCATTTGACAAACTGACAGGAATTTTAAATCCAGGTTTCTAAAGAAGGTACCTAGTATACCAATAATGCGATTACACACTGTTCTCTGGGTCACCCGATATTTGCCATATTGTATTTTAAAAACAACTACCAGAGTACATTCATATAAATCATCTACATTACAGAACCATTGTTTTATAATAAAAATTAATTGACTACGGATCATTATACGGATTAATTAATGGAATATCATTGACAATTCTTTGCAAGAACTCTTCAAAGATGAAGGACCTTTTACAGGGTCAGTTCATACTTATTAGTTCCCTTTCCGTTTCAGTTAAATAATAAGGAAACTGGTGTATAATGGTGTACTGAACGATTAAATATTCTTAAATCATATTTCAACTGATCATTTAACTGAAACAGCGAAACGAAAAGGGAACTGAACTGAACTGATCGTATAATGCCTAGTTTTCAGACTTTATCAGCATTCATCAATCAAATGTTGAAACGTAAAACGAAAAAACTCTGATTGAGAACGCACTGAACTTAAAAGATATTTATAAAGCCGAATTCATGTGATGTCAGTTTTTGGTGCCTTTGCTTACCTACATAGACTTATATCCGAGGTCTGTGCTTACCTATTATCTATGCTTTTGCTTTTGTATCTATATTTATATCTATGATCGTATCGCTCTCTGATTGGAAAGAACAGAGCTTTTTTCCAAAGCACCCAATCAAGTGGTAGAACAAAAACAAAAGTTCTAAAAGGCATGATTGATTATGATTACTTATTAATTAGATTTTGATTTGTTTGGAACACATCGGACAAGACAGGGCCGATGAGATAAATTAATTGTCATGTAGAAACCATTAAAAAATAAAACTGAAAAATACATTTTTTAATGCAGTCAAATTTATCTGCACACCTACTAATTAATGAGCGTTAAGCGAACAAAAACAATTAAAGATGAACTTGATAACCATGAAACAATAAAGATAAGTATATTCATAATGAATTCCAATTTTAATGAGCTGTAGTATAATTTATCCAAATTAAAGAAATCCTAAATTGAGTAATAAGCATTATTTTCTGGTTTTATCACTTATCACTCTTATCAGCAACTTTATCCATTAGAAATGAAGATTTTTTACAATGACATTTGTAGCAGTTTTGTTATGACGTGAAACGTGATGGATGATGTGATGTGTTGTCAAACATAAAATAGAAAGTCAAGTAATAGAACTTAGATAAGAAATCTCTAGTCTAAGTAATAGAAGCTATAATTGCTACAATTCGGACAGTTTAACTATTTCATTCCTATAAACTACAAGTTAGGTGATTACATTACTAGTTCTGTGGCACTGGTAGTTAAGTGGCACCAGGAAAACATAACCTTAAAATCTGTGTTGTAGTAGCTGATGAATTTTGTGATGTTTTGATTTACTTGAAGAAAATAATCTTTTATTAAACAGCGCTTACAGAGTAAAACATGTCTATAAATACCCACAATTTATTTTTCATGGTGCTGGTCTCCTTGACTTTGGTGAATTTTTCGAATAATGCGGCGTTAAGTATTTTTGAACAAAAAAAATATAAGAGAAGCGCAGATGGAGGGGGTTTATATTCGAGTAAAGATGACGTTGAAATTTTAACAGTAGAAAATTTCAAAAATGAAATATATGGGAACGAACGTGCTTGGCTAGTGGAGTTCTATAACAGCTGGTGTGGATTTTGCCAACGTTTTGCACCTTCTTGGAAAGCACTAGCAACAGATGTAAAGGATTGGCAAGATGTTATCGCGATAGGCGTAATAGATTGTTCTAATGATGATAATTATCCCATATGTAGAGATTTTGAGGTAATGGCTTATCCAACTTTAAGGTACTTCCATGAAAATTATAAGGAAGGCCCGAAAAACTTTGGAATGAAAGTTTATGCTGGATCTGATGTAAATGAACACAGGCAAAAATTAATACAAGTAATAGTAAATGAACAGATTGAGGGGAGAGGTAAAATGTATCCTAATTTATTACCTTATACTTACGATAACAAGTCTAAATTATTTGAATCCGTCCCAGAAAAAGTAGAGTATGTATTTCTTATAATTCAGGAGCCATCCCAGTTTTTGGGGCATGAGGTAATAATGGATTTACATAAAATAAAAGATTTTGTTGTGAGGTATGCATATAATAATAACACTGAACTTGTAAAAAGTCTTAATATAAATAAATTTCCTGCACTGTACGTAATAGGAAGGGATAATACATTTCAAGCTCTAAACAGCATAACTGACAATAGAGAAAGTTATAAAGCTACTATACGTACGTTTTTAATACCCAAACATATAAATGTACCTCTGGACGATAAAAATAACAAAATGTATACTGGTAAGTGGGCAGATGCTCCAGTACCAGACATGACAGCCTTTATGCAAGAAAGAGAACGAGAAGCACTGAAGGAAAAAGTTAAGAAAATGGGTGATGTAATTTTCCAAATGGATTTGGAAACTGCCTTACGTTATTCCCTGAAGCATGAGATAGCTAGTGTAAAAGAAATTACGGGAGAAAAATTAGAAGCTTTGAAAGCGTACTTAAACATTTTAGTAAAATATTTCCCATTTGGAAAATATGGACAGTCTTTTCTTGTTGAACTAAGAGATTATGTTTCAAGTGAGGCAGTAGTGAAAGGAACTGAAATTGGCAAAATGCTCCAAGATGCCGAGAAGGAAGATCGTCAAGTATTTTCTTCTCCGCAACAGTGGCTAGCTTGCAAGGGCAGCTCTCCTACATACCGAGGCTACCCTTGTGGCTTATGGAAGATGTTTCATTATTTAACGATTAATGCTGCTGACAGCAGTGCTCGTCTCAAAGGGTCCAATCCAAAAATTGTATTGGAAGCAATGCATGGATACATAAAAAATTTCTTTGGCTGTGCTGACTGTAGTCAACATTTTCAAGAAATGGCAAAACTGAGAGAAATGGACAAGGTAGCATCATGGGATGACTCCATTCTTTGGCTTTGGAAAGCGCACAATGAAGTTAATAAACGTTTAGCAGGTGATGCAACTGAAGATCCCGAGTATCCAAAGGTTCAATTTCCATCTAAAGAAAAATGCCGTCAATGCTACAATCCAGACAACTCATGGAATAATCAAGAAGTTCTGCGATACCTTAAGCAGGTCTACAGCAGCATTAACGTTAGATACATTGGTTCGGATACAAGGATTCTACATCTGGGGCTTGATGGATCTTTCTCTGCAGGATCATCGACTATGTTCAAAACAATTGATACAAGTATGTGTTTTATACTTTATGTTGCTTCCTTTTTACTAATCATAACATTAATCCGTATGTTTTTAAAACGGGGATATAGGAAAAAGATGTACGTGCATGACTTGTTGGGGAAAGTTTAATTTGCTCAAGTTTTGGATGTGTACGCCAAAGTTAAACAACAAGTTTACAGTGAGAGTAATATATTTTTAAATAGGCATTCTAATGTTGTTACATGGTTGTATATTTTCTAGTAGGTGTATGTGTATCATGTTGGTTTTAAAATACTAACTGTAAATAACCGTAGGTAATTTTTATAAGTATGTACTTTGTAACGAGAATTTTATCTAAATTATTAATTTATTATTTCCAAGATTATTTCATTGATTGTTTTAACAATGTTGTCATCTTCCAGACATATCTCTCTGCTTTTTATAAATAAATAAAATTAATTGAATAGGAGCAATTAAAGCATTGATACAAATATACATTTATCCAAATAAAAATGGACATTTATAGAAACCACGAGAGAATATGATCCCTCATATCTCAAATTAACCCACATACCCTTTACATTACATAACCCATACAGTAGGATAATCAAATTTCACTTTTTTATACTTCATTCATTCATTGATTGATTGTGAGTCACCATTTACGGAGTGAGTCACAGAATAGCATTCGTACACCTTATCAGGTTTTTTGTAAGAAAAAAATTATGCCAAAAAGTATGTAGATATAATCGGAATTTTATGTTTAAATATGTGACAACGTTGTCGTAGTGCATTGGTCGCCTAATTAAATTTTATTGTTACATTTAGGTACCAATAAAATAATGTCTTCCAGCATTATATGACAGATATAAGTAATATTCTAATCAACTGAATTAGGATTTTTGTTTTATTTCTATATTTCTAATATTTTAAATTGCTTTCAAAAAGATAGTCATCATTTTCTCATAATAATATTTACCAAATTTATTGTGTAACTCAAAATGTTAAATAATATCAAATTTTGATTGAAATTTCGTTAATTTCTTATGAGTATTTTTTGAGTAATAAACAGATGGAGTACACATATAGACAGGTATCTGGGCAGATAGGTACCACTTGGAAAATAGTTGTATTAGATTGAGATTGTGTAACAGTTGAAATCTTACTATTAATATGTAAATTATAACTAAATTATTGATTACTGACTGACATGCTTAGAAATGTAGGGACTACCATTTTTTATTACCTCAACGACAACTAGTGATTTTTTTAACAAATTAATTTTACATTAACAATGCGTTTTACTTTAAAATCGTTAGTTATAATGTACTTTTGATCAGCATCTATTAAAATATGAATTTAAGAATTATAATTTGTTATAGGTTTCTACAGTAATTATGTTATTTTCAATTTAGAACAGTTCTCTGTGAAATATATTAGGCCCGATTGCATAAACGTGATTTATATAGTATAGTGATTATTTCATTACATTTTTTTACATTATTAAAATTTAAACTAATCATTTAGTGCGCCGGAAATTGAGGTTTGAATTGGTTATAATGTTATAAAGGTGGATTATAGTTTATTAACTGAATTTTTATAAAAATTTAAGAATTAGATATGTTTTGGTATGCAACTGATTTTTTCATTCTTCCAATTTAAATATGGGTTAAATACTTGAATCACTTTTATGCATTTGGCCCATAGTTAATCTTATATTAAAATGGTGATTAATTTTAAATTGAAAACGAGAGCGGACAAATATTTTTGAAATCAATTTCTGATAAGGAAATATTGGTTGTAAACAAGATATCTAGACGGAATTTTCCAATTTTGTAAGTTAAACGTTACCTAGAGTGTAAGGTAGAAAAAATTGTCATATTAAAGTCTTACAATGTAGAATAGAATATAGAGTAGAATTTACTGGTTCTAAAACACTAAACTAAACGGCATATACACACTAGCTGAATCTTACAATTAGAATATGGGATATAAAATGTATTGTATAAAAAATACTAGAAAATGAAACTCGAAAAGAAATATATAGTACTATACATACACGATAAATGTGTAAAAAAGACAGTGTAAAACTTGCTTATTGAAAATGTTTCGCAGAATCAGTTTTACAAATGTGTGTTTTAAGTAAATTATTTGTTATTATACCTTTAGCAGAATGTTAGTAAAATTTCTTGTTAACTATTCATCTTTTCGATAATCCCACTATCCTATTTGTAAGAATGGCAAGCCAAGGCCTAACCACTTTGCTACTGCTTACATAGCAAGTGTAAATGTTATCCTCTTCACATGCTCTTTTTTCTTCTGAAATATTAAACATTTTAGAAAGGTTTTTTTTTTTAAGAATTTGCTTTTATCATCTGTTATCGGCGATTTATTAATATTCTTTTCTATACTTGTTTATACAGAATGTCTTGTAACTAATTCGCCATAGAGCAACTGGAGATCAAAATAATCCATTTGAGCCAAATATGCTTAAGTAAAATGTTACTTGTTAGAGAGGTAAGGTGATCATTTATTTTTGAAAATTAGCAATAATTTGAAAACTTAAACAAATCAGAATCAAAACTGACAGAATTTTGTTGTTGATGATGAGAAAAAAAGAATTTGTGAATAGTTTAAAGATTCCTTTTAGAAGCTACTAGTTACAAACTCCAGGTTGAATAAATCCACCCATTTTTTTTATCAACATTTATATTAACGTCCTGGCGAAGTTTACACATTGCTATTCCATCACTCAAACAGGACAGATACATACAACAATCATTTCCTGCGACATTTGCCAGATGCCGCAACTGAGACCTGACAGGAGAGATAGACAGTGGCTAACCATGTTCTGCTACATAATAACACTCTAGCAACTGTGCTACCATCTCGGTATTTTAAAAATGCTACCATTCATACCCAAGTCAGGATTCGAACCCGAGACCCCTTGGTATAATGTATAAGCCCTGAGCCGACAATACACATTTACCTGCAATATTATGGAGGTTTTGTCTTAAAATTTAAAAGGGGCACTACTTTTAAAAAGGTATATTTCAGCAAACTCCATGTCTCAATCCGTTTTCGAGATATATGGATTACATATATGTTCGTGTTTTCAAGTTATTGCTAATTTTCAGAAACAAATTTTCACTTTAAACACCCTGTACCCTGTACCTCTCTAAAGCATGTTGGGCTCAAACGGCCTATTTTTATGTCTACTATCTCCAGTTCTCCCATGAAATGTAAAAACCTAGTAAGTCACAGCGTGACTTACAAAAGAAAAATAAGTAAATAAAATATTCAATCATATATCAAAATGTGAAGATATGTTGGGATAATTACATTAATTTCCCTATACATATAGGTCCTCAAGCGAGAAATTAATGATATGATTTTATTAATAATTATGTAAATTTTGAGTGTTTGTTTTTTATTTAACAAACACATATGTCAATTTTGTTTTATGATGTTGAAAAGATAAGGAAATTCCATCTTGTAATTTATTTTTGAATATTTTATAATTGCAATATTTCCACCCTTATTTTCTAAATAAATTAACCACCATTGCGATATATAAATTACCACACATTAAATATAAACATTTTACAAATAGAACTTATATAGTTTCTGAGTATTTTGAGTCTTTTTGTACCTCGCAACAAATATTTAGGATCATAATAGTCATAATTATCATCAATCGAAACTCCTTAGACCAGTGCTATACCATTTTTATTTATATATAAGGTACCTGTATCATGTAAGGTCATGTTAAGATTTGGTCGCTTATAATTCAGTTATAGCTTGACAAAAGTTTATGAAATTTTAGTGACAACATCTTAAGCTTGTCTAGTTTTGCCCTGCAATTGGAAAACCCCATACAGTAAACTCATATTTTTTTCAATTAAAAAAAAAAGGAATGCAGTTGGTCTTATTAGGGACCCCTGTATCCTAATAAGGCCAACGAAAAAATATATTTCTGTGAAAAGAAACTGAATCTAAAACGTTCTTCTATACTTAAATACCAACTTTTTTAAAATATTTATGAATTCATATAACTGTAATACTAAAAGATAATCAAACAACCACTATGATTTCTAGTTCTCACATTAATGGCATACATACGATATTTTATCGCCTTTGCACAAGCTTGGGCATTCCTCATGAACATATATCTTGAACACATTACACACAGCCACATGTAAGATTTATGGGCCTTATAAGTTATTAGGAACAAGCTGTGTTGGCCATATTACGAACATCTAATATCAAATAATCAACAGCCGGTTAAATTTTTTTTACAACCTGCTAGTCGCAAATAAATACAACAATAGGCTCTACATATCTACCTGATTATACGAACACAAATTTTTTACCTAGCGAAAGGATTCTACCACAGAAAACAACGAAAATACTGCCACGTGATTTTACCTCACAGCCGATTTGAAATAGTTTGTGCTGCAACAGCGCCATCTGAATGTATTTTAATTAAGGTGAATTTTTGGCCATAGGCTCCATTTTAGTATCTTGTCAAATGGTAGAAAACTGTAATCTGAAAGTTTCACTGCTTTTAAAATAAAGACATTTGGCCTTATTAGGAACATGACCTTCTTTGGTGCAGGTACCTTAGATCATTATAGTTATTTAGGTAACAAGTCCATAATGTAAGGCTTTATCGAAAGAGTCCAGTTTATGACCGAGTGGGTGTAACGAGCAAAGCCATAAAGAGGAGGAGTTCAATAAAGCCTTATTATGGAGGAGTTGCATACAAAGCTTTATATTCAACTGCTTAAATTCGCTCATTATCGAAAAAAAAATCATTTTATAAATTTTGTATCTGTTCTATAAGAATCAAGTGAAGTGTGCTTTTTCTATTGGTTACCAGGTTGTTTATGACATAGTTGTGTGGCTTTAAAGTGTCTCTTTATAGTACTAGTAAAACAAAGTTATTTTATTTTACTAGTACTATAAAGAAGTACATTATAGCCGCAAAACTACGTCATAAACAATACTTTATAAAACAGGCAACATAAAGTTATTTATGATGTACATATAAAGAAAAAAATTGTCATTATTGAACTGATAAATAATTATTTTAAAGAGAATAGAATTTTCTATTAAGTTTAAGGTTTTTAGTTGGAGTGGGGCAAGTGGAAACGTAAGGTAATTGCACGTAGTTTTTGATTTACAAATTCAAATTAAAAAAATATATGTTTTTATCATTACAAATTGTATGCTCCTTAATGTTATTTTTTTGTTAATATCAGGCAGATAAGATTTTGTTTTTATCTGTTGCAGTTTTTGTGCTGTTCGGGCTCGAATTCTGCTATTTGGTGGGTTGGTGTATGTTTAGCCAAGGATTTTTGTAATTTGAATGGAAAACTGTAGCTTTCTGTTGCTTTTGTATTGCAATTTGTAATGCTTATTATTTTAATATTTGTCAAAAATAAAATCATTTAGTTAAGTATATTAGGTATTTATTTGCAAGTTAAATAGTATTGTTATTATTTTAATGTATAAAACCCAAGATATTGGTAGATGGTTATGTATTTTGTGATGTTTGTAGTATAGCATTTTACAAGCTCACTGGTTTTCCGCATTCTCTACTTTACTTTATTTCTCCCGTGCATTGAAAAAACCTAGCAAGTCACACTGTGAATGACAATTATTAATTCGGATTTAAAAGAGCACATAACACCACGAAGCAGGTCGTTAAGATAGTCAATGATATCAAGATACAATACAATCTCGGTAAAAGTACCACCATGGTTCTCTTAGATGTAGAGAAATCTTTCGATACCGTCTGGCTGCCTGGCATCATTTATAAACTGCAACGGTATGACTTTCCCGGATTTCTAATTAAACTAGTTTACATACGTGCCGGCGTTCCGCAAGGGTCGCTACTTGTGCCGAAATTATACATTCTATACATTTCCGACTTTCCGGAGTTCACTAACACCAAGCTAGCCATGTACGCCGATGATACGGCCTTATACTGTCACAGCCACCATGCCCAGACAGCTGGGCAGCTGCTGAAGGCGCATATGGTACGTGCGTCGGAGTACTATAGCCGCTAGAAGGTGATTGTGAACGTCGAGAAATCAAAATTTCACAAAAAAAATAAAATCGTTACGCCCATTTCGGGCAGCAGGACACAAATTCAGATCATAGAAGACGTTAAATATTTAGAGGTAGTTTCGGATAAAGGACTAACATTTCGGAAGTACATTAACGAGACCATACGAAAAGTGTATTCTTTGTCGAGGCAACTCTACCCCCTCATGGCAAGAAATAGCAGGCTTAATAGGACAAATTAAGACGGGCCCTAACTTGTGCGGCACCGAATTGGTGTTCTGCGTGCGTGACGACACAAATTGCAAGTAATGGAAAATAAATTCCTGCGCCTAATAAGTAACTCAACAAGATACACCCCCATCAGGGAATTACGCCAACTTTGTAACGACATTGATTACATCAGAAACGTGTCTCAAACATTTTATCAATTTAAATTGATGGATAATCCACTAACAGCCAACATTACTCAAATTAGAGAGCATAACGCGGCTTTTCGAATTAAGCACAAATTACCTTATCAAGCGTTACCGATTTTTCGGCAACCACTTTAAGCCACTTCCTTACTATAAGTAACAAAATTCAGAATGTATCCATTTTGCAAAAACCTTTATTAAATCCAAACCATATTGGAATAAATAAACATTTCTTAATTAAACATTAAGCGGTGCCAAAATTCCCGCTCAATTTCAGAATTGCTTTTAGCGAGTTTTTTTCCGTCCAGAATTTTTCCCGGCCTCAATATTTTTAAATCGGATACATCTAATATTCAATTCTATTTTTTACACGTTTATATACATTCGTTATTTTAAGTCGTTAATATGTATGTATTTTTCATTTTTATATACATAGACCTTTATCAATTTTATTTAGAAGTATATGCCCTTTAGTGATAGGAATTGTCATTTTTAGTTTTAAATTAGCCATTAAGTCCAATTTGACCCCACTCCGCTCGATATATCAACTGCCCCGATATTATCTTATGCACGGGGATGTTGGATCGGCTCCGGACTGGGTGCTTAAGGTGGGCGAAGTATTTGTTCTATTTTAACTATTTAATAAATTTGTTTTGTTGCTGTTGTGACTTATTAGGTTTTCCATTTCACGGGAGATTTCCTATATTGTGTATTGTTATCGCAACACATGGAGCTGGGAGAAATCGTATAACTGAACTTTTTAGTGCACAATAAATATGCATGCATGCTAGTGGCTTATTGAACAGAGAATGTAATATAATGTGTATAATGTGTATTAAAATTAGTGATGTGGATTTCGCGGAAAAGTAAAATTGGGACGCGTTTTTACGGATATGTCCAGACTATTCCAGGCTAGTCGGAAAAGTTAGATAACTAATCTCAAAAATCAAAATATAATAAAGACATATAGCAATTGGTACAACCAGTTTTAATCATCTCCAGATGATGCGAATTTGACACCGGTACCTACATATATGTATACACTATAAAGACATTATTCAAGCCTGAAATAAGAGCGGTCCCTGACAGGGCGATACTGAATATTCCTTCTTTCCTCATTGTTTTTTAAAACATATGATTTATTAAAATTTTAGCTTATAAATGTAATGAATATTTTTAACCTAGTTGTATCGATGAACTAAGAACGAGCATTCATTGTTGCTCTTTGTCTATAACTGACTATTTTTCTAGAATCAATTACGTCTTTGTACTGTATATATGTCATTGCTAATATACTAGATTTTTAAACACTTTGAAAATATCCTAATAATGGTTTATAGAATTTTTTTAAATTTAGAATGGCCATAAGACATTCCAGAGACATCCTGATTTGTAACAATGGATGTCCTAAAGATGACTTGTGCATGTCATGTCTTAAAATGGTCATCTTTAAGGCATCTCGAATATCCTATGCAGAGTTTCCTATACTTAACATCGATAATATCTCTTAGTGCTATCTGGAGATCTATGCGAGTTCTTTCAAAATTCATTGAATCTCAAAAACATTTTCACATCAGTTCACACCTATCTCACTCACAAGCAATATATAACATGTTTGTAAAAAAAAAAATATTTAAAACATACTTTGAGGACTTTTTTTATGGCCTTTCTGAGGTTTTAAATGAAATATTTTTTCTATTTACCTTTTTTGTTAAATCAAATACATATTATTACAGATATTTTTTAAAATGTAATGGAATGATTTTTAACACCAATGATTTCAAAAAAATTTTTTTTTTGCATAAAGATCTCATAGATGACTGAAAATGTCTCTCATATTTTTTGTTAGTTTTCAAATTTTCTTTAATTTCAGCGAGCAACGTTTTTTCATACTTGTTACATTTTTGTAGAACTTTTTCTGGCAGAAGTTGAGACGCATAATCACATTTAAATCTTTATCACCAAAGTAAAGTAATACAAAATAATTTAAACAAAGATAATTAAAAGAGAAAGTAAAAATACTGGACAATTAGGCATTCATCATCGCAACAGCCAAATGGAAAATTTCCATACATTTCAAGGTTATGTAGATGTTTCCTAAAAAATGGAAATTTTCCAAAACGGAAACTTTCCAACGGATATTTTCAAACTTACAACCCTTGTTTACGTATACATATTTCTATATCTGCAGCTCCATTTTGGTGTGAAGGTTCTGTCTAGATATTTATTGCGCACATAGAAATAATACAAGATGAAGACTTGAGGAAAATTGGGTTTCACGTCAAATTTCCACTAGAATGCTTTTTACAATCTAAAAAATAAGTTCTTATAAATATTTTTATTTCCCGTTAGCTCAAAACTGAAAAATATATCTATCCTTGAAAAATTGCATACTGTAATATTTTCTGTTGTTATGCAAGATGTATAATATTTATAATTAAAATCTGTTTCTGTATTTGGCACGTGATGATTTTAAAAAACCCATAAATTATTAACAGAGAGAAAGTTATCATCTGTAGTCTGGTCCTGATTCTGCTTGACTTTGGATCCATACAGTTTGACGTTCCTCTAAATTGACCCAACGTCTGTTCCAATGCAACAAACCCATGAGCGTTTAGTCCACAGTTGAAGCTCAAGTTTGTATTAATCTTTGGTATGACCTTAACATTATTTTTCTAATTATATACCATATTTTCCTTCAATCAGATTGTCTACTCTTATGATATTTAAAATATGTAACAAACCTGTCACCCAGAGGAAAAATGCTAATTTTGAATTTTGTAATAAAAGAATTTTAATTGTGATTTATAACATTACTCAAAGGAATCAAATCTGGTAATCAGTTTTCTGTATACTGCAAAAATTAACAAAAACTTAATGCAACAATGTGCATATCCCATCATTATGACCATCAGCATGCACTTTTAGCTTTTTCTTTTAATGTAGCTTTATACGCTTGGTACATTCCACAAACACCAACTACTGTATATATTATTGTCTGTCCAGGGAAAGAAGGCCCACGGAAAGAATGTGCCTTCTGCTTTCCATTCACAATAAAGCATGAACGAAATAAATGATTTAGTGCATGGCCAATTTTTGTGATCGTTTGCATACACACCTACTCATTGGGAGATATACTATATTCGTAGTATATTGTTTCGCAGAAAGTTGGCGACTTATTGGCAATGCTCTCCCTTGCCGCATGGGCCTTCTTTCCCCAACTGGACAGTACGTTCATTGTGCATTACATTCTGAAGATTAACATTTTAAATCATCTCCTGATAATGTGAAGTTGGTTGGCGAAATGCGCTTTGGGTATAATGTGCCGTGATTTAATGTTAGTGTTCCGACTGTACAGAATTTATTTTGTTTAAATTAGCCTTTATCGGTTATTCTTTTGCACTAGACCGTATGTTATATTATGTACATATTCCCTTGTATATAAATATATTTTCCTTTAGGAGGTCCAGATCCCCTCTCCAACGTCAAGAGTCGTAACTAATCGTACATGGATTTTTAAAAGTATCTGATGCTACTTTGCAAATCAGAGATGTAAATTTTCAAAACAATTGTAATTTCGTAATTTTAAGCAAAATATTAGTATAAGCTGCTGTTGGGAAATCCAAAAAATAGTATGTTTTCAATCCTTGCTCATATAAACCTAGTTATCTCTTTATAACATTATCATAATAAATAGCCATTATTTTACATACACAGGTCAATCTCTTACTTAAGCATGTTATAATAACAGCTCAAGTAAAAAATATATGAGAACTTGACCAAATTATTCATGAACAAGGGGTATTTTGATTACATTCATAATCAAAATAATCAACAGAAAAAGACAAATTTTTATTCTAGTAGCAGCAATTTTTAAGAATTAAATATTTAAATACTCCAATAATTAATCAAAGTAAAAATTTGTTAGAAAATTTGCTGCAGCTTATAAGTATCTAAATTATTATAACAGATAACCCATTTGACATATAGATCAACTTTCTCACTATAACACCAAAGATTATAAAATTCTGACAACACATAAAATAGCATGTAGCAAGAAGATATACTATATAGTCTGATTGTGTTATTATTATCTTATTATTTAATGATAGGAAAACAGTGATAATTTACTTAGAACAAGATAGGGGAAAAATAATATATACTTATTTTTGGATTACCAGATATATGTATTTTTGTATAAATAAATAATTATTTAAAAAATGAAAATTGTGAGCCAATCATGATTAATTTACAAAACTGTAGTCATAAGGAAATTTTTATGTAACAAAATATTAATTTTTAAATAAAATATATTACAGCACTTATACATTTTCATTTCTAATTCTCATTATAGTTGTTTTAACCGTCCTCTTTGAAAGAATGCGTTAAATACAAAACTCCAGAACTGTTTTGTGGAATATCTAAAAACAGACAAGATTATAAAATAGGAATCGGGATATAAATCATCCTACTGGAAGTTAACTAAGGTCAAAGAAATTTATAAACTACCCGCAAAAGAGAGCTACTAGAACTCAGCAAATCAGACTTAATGATACAAACAAGTCTTCTCACTGGTCACTGCCTACTGTGATATCACAAAATATGGGCAAAGCGGAAACCAACATGTCGCCTCTATACAGATGAAGCGGAAACCTCGAAACATACTTATGCAAAATCCGAATCTGCCAAAGGCTGCGACATTTGGAGCAGGTATCCACAACACCTGCCAAAGTAGGAACCACAGCCCCAGGAATGTTTTAGGTTTCTCCAGAAGTCTAGGAATTGATGGGTACACATAAATATAAGGACTACATCACAAAAGATCTTTTTAGGTCGCATTGAAGGGAGGCCACTAGGGCCTTAATGACCCACTCGTAATCTATCTAAATATTCACATAGAGATCTTTGTAAAATTTCAATTAAGTTTATTGTTATGCCTATACGCAAAACAAACAACCCGTTGTGATTTTTACATCTACATTTGATTAAACGTCCCCGACTTATTTGGTAAATGTTATAGACGTCAGTAATAACTTCAATTTGATGTTTGTTGTAAGTCATGAACATAGTAGGAAATATCTATATCCTTCACTTATTAACAAAATAGTACTACAAGTTATGCAATATTTAGTGATTCAGATATTTGATGGCGAACATAAAGGACCTAACTATGATGTTTTTTGCCCTATTTAGAATGAATAGTTAATTATGCAGAGGATACTACTTACGTCTCATTCATTTGCAACAACTACAGGATATCTTGCATATTAAATTTGGCTCCATGTGCCAAATTGAGCCATATATAAAAAAAAATGCAAACAAATCCAGCATAACAAATTGTCTTCATAATTGACCGTCCTCTGGGGCGAGAATATATCTGGAAGGCAGAGGAGTGCAGGAGAGCTTTGTTCTAGGTTCGTATACCACAGTCATTCCAGCAGAGATTTACGCCATCCTAGTGGTGTCAGATAAGGAACGGGGCAGAACAGATGGTATACATCTGCTCCTATACCTAGGCTACTCTAAAGTGGTGTACACCCCAGGACAAGGTCAGCTTTCGTTCAGGAGTGCAGGGACGCCCTAGAAAAGCTTGCCAGGCATAAACAATTACGACTGGTGTGGGTCGAGGGACATACTTGGAGTACAGGCAATGAGAAGGCCGATGAATTGGCCAGACTTGTAGCCAAGGAACCCTGTCTGGGGCCTGAGCCTATAATACGCATTACAAGAAGACAGGTAACAACGGCCCTCAATGAGAGGACGAGACACTGAGGAAGCATTGGAGGACCATCAGGGCCTGTAGGCAAACTCGGTATTTTGTGACGGGGACTTAGGAGACATCTATCATTGATAGGTATTGAGGAAGGCCTTACATGTCCAGAATGCGGGAATGATAAAGAAACGTCTTACCACTTCCTGGGGCAGCGTGAAGCGTTTGGATACCTGGGGCACAGCATCTTCAGTACTGAAGCACTTCTAAGGGAGATGAGTTTCCTTGCACTGAGTGACATTCTGATCTTCATTAGAAAATCGAAATGATTCGACGAAAAAGTAAGAGTAGTACATGGCTGAGGAGATAGCTGGGGGTTGGTAAAACGGCCCCGTCTGCGACCTACTTCCAGGTGTCAGCCTCCATTACCACGCGCAGTATCTTAAAAATGCTTGTTAAAAGCTACTACGCATATTCAGTAAAGTTTCAAATTATTTCTGACTGCTCTACAAATAAATCTATTAGTTATGACCTTTATATGACGTCAAATATTTTGTCATTTAATGTTATTTTATTAGTTAACATCATTGTCATTTTTACTGTAACGTTACCTATCATCTGAATATCAATACATATCTTCAATTAATTAATAACACCACCTAATATTGACGTCATTTAGATGTAACTGTATTTGCTGGGTGGTAAGATGTTTGTAGATACCTTAGTATGAGAGCTGCACATCTTGTTTATTTTATCAGTTATCACTTATTTAACGTCAGCCTATTTTCGCTACAAAGGCCAATCATCAAAGCCAGGTCATAAGCTCACAGTGCTTGTGTAAGCACTGTCACCCGTAACCAGTAAATTTTGCCAAATCCCGCCATTTTTTTTTTGAGGATAGGCATCTTTAACATTATCACAGCTCAGTTACATGGAATCCAAGTTTTAGATTCCATTGTAAAGATGGTGATGTGAGCAAGTCTGCTTATTCACCATACTTCATCAATTTGGCCTGGTTCGGGTTTGAACCCTGGCAGTTTGGGTTTAAGCATGTGCTACTACCCCTGACCTCGATCCAATCTTATTAAAAAAGCAGTTTAATTACACACTCTATTTCAGATGTGGCCAATATATAGTAAATATTTTAATTTACATCCATAATTTTAAATATGACATGGTAGATAGAGCCATCCCACTAGATACACGGCTAGCGGTATGCGCAGTTTACAGTTGCCCGTCTGAATACGAAGTTCGAACGAAAGTTAACGATTGCATCAGGTCGCTTGTTGGGAGGAGCATATGAAACAATGTAGATTTCAGTTTATCGCTAAAGCTGTGGTGGAGAGTGACGCTCGTTCATCAAAAAAATCTTTGTGTATTACCTAACATATTTACTAAAATTATCTGAATGTTTTACAATTTCGGTGTTTCTTCCAAGACGTCACAGATAGTAAAACACTAAAATTATGAAAAATATCAGAACAGCAATCAAATATTGATTTTTTTTCAAAATAAAAAGTACCTAATTCTAAAAACAAATTAATATTCTCGTAAATAATAAAGAAAAATAATACAAAAAAAAAAAAAAGTAAATAAGTAAATAATTCAAATTAGATGCTCAAAAAGACCTTCTTGAGCAAGGCAATATTCTAACCTACTGTAAAAGCACCTTCTGACATTCACGCTGCGATCGCCCCATCGTGCTGGCAACAGACCAGCTACTGTAAACTGCGCATATACCGAAGTGCATCCAGTGATCTGGTTCGATCTGTAGAGCGTTCTTTTACAAAAAAAATCTATTGTACATTATACACATTTGTAATTTGTAAATAACTTCACAAAAAAATTAAAAATGCAAATAAAACTTCTTTCTCTTTAAAACTTCGTATAATACATAGACACCACAAGATTATAATAGGTATACAAAAAATATAATTCATTCATTTAATATCAAACACACTAAAGCTTTCCATACTATTCAAAGTCAAGCGATATAAATACAAATACAATGTTAATAAAATAAAAAACTTTATTAACTAGGTATCTTAATGGTTGAAACTGATGTTGGCTCCATTAAGCAAATTTTCCATTTATTTGAATATATGTCGCCCTAAATACACACTAAGATTTATTTGGCTTAAGTGTCTGAAGGTATAATATTAGTGTATATTGAAATATAAATGCATAATGAACACTCCTCAAAAAATTTTTTTGCTGACCTAGCTTAAAGACATTCACAGGGGATTGTTACTTCAGCAATCCATTCTTCTGAAACCTATGCCGCATGGACAGACTGAAAAAAATAATATGTATTAGGTAGGTAGTGGGTGAATGAAGGGGGTTATCTTGCTACAAAATGATAAATTAAATGTTGTAATGTAATACCTAAATAAAAAAATAGGAACAAATAAGAACAAAAATTATCTAATAGTTCACATACACCGGTAAACATACCTAAATAAAAATATATAATGCAGAAGCAGCCTTAAATTTTTTGTTTGAAAAAAAAATGAAATAAATGATCCAACACAGTTACATCGCAAACTTAACTATAGTTCATATCATGAATGTTGGTGTTCATGTCATCAATTTCATATTTCCAAATCGATCTACTGCTACTTTATTTGAGAACGATCCACACTGCTGTCATAGCCCCAGAAGACATACGTTTTTGTTATTTGCTACAAGTGTACGCATGTATAATAAAATAAAATAGAAAATCTGCATGTCTTTGAAATGTACATAAATCGATGATGTGAATGCCAACATTCGTGACATGAACTATAACCTCTATAAATTATAAAGCAAAATTTGTTAAAATAATTTAAATAAATTAATATTTGACTATGGATAAAGAATGTTTCTTTAAGGCGCAAAATTTCGTTTATTCTGAACTGAATAACAAATACGTCTGGATTAGCGTAGATGAAACCACGAATGCTTGCGACTGGAAGGTGGCAAATGTTTTAATGAGTGCATTAATACTAGCAACATACTTTTACTCTTGTGATCGCTAGTTAAAAATATGTACATGTGTGTTAGTTAGTGTTACATTCACCAATACTTCCAGCCCTCTTCGTATTAACTTTGGAAGTTACGAAACGCCAAAATAACCAAAAGGTAAGATATTTTGTCATGAATATATTTACGCGGTGACACATCACCTAGCTGGACCCTGGAATTGACATCATTTATCGCTACCTCCCGAACTCTATTTATAACAGAACACACAAAATAATTAACAAATGCCACTTTATGGCGCCAAATTTCATTATTGACTGAAAGTTTATCTTTGACAACCGATAACTGACATTATTGAGGGCCAATTGACTACCGCTCATCACTATTATATTAATTACTTTTCAAACAAATCATTACAAGCATATACACCAAACCGAACAGCACGTGTTTCTAAATCTCAACGGGTGTGGTCCATAACTCCAAATTGCCTCTGAAATAACAAGGTCTCCATGTTGTTACAGCAGCATAATAACATCACATGCTTTTTTTACGGGTTTACATGTGATGTTAAAACTATTTAAATTAAAAAGTGAAAGCTTCCTGTACAAATATTAATGTCAATAAACTAAGCAAGAATCTTGGAAACATTTTTTTTTATCGAAAAAATGTTAGAAACTGTTGCAAATGTGGTTGTTATACTTTCAAATGTAATGTGAGAAAACGTCCGAAATTTGCCGAAGAATAATCGGAGCTACATACGATCGCGGATTGCATATATTTGTCAAAGTTTTACAAACAACATTTTCCAAATATTGAGCAGACCAAAAAATTTGCACAAAATTCAGATAATAGTATTATTTCTTTCTTACTTTTGAAATATCTACTCCTGTCATAGTTTTAACAAGTTGTGGTACTCTGTTGACGATTTCAAGAACTTCCCTGTCAATTTCGCAGCTCCAATATCACCCGTTCCGGTTGACACCATAGTTATTTTTTTCGCTTGGGAAAGAGGGGCAGCAACTTCAGCAGCAACCTGTTGAAATTATGGTTAATTATACTACCGAAACATTTTTTTTTTTATCAAATATTACCCGATTTAATATATATTTTTTTTTAGTAATAGTCATCAGTGCAAATAAAAAATATTAGTAGATGTGTTGAAAATTACTCATAAAACTGTTTGCAAACATGCTTTTCTAAACAACGTATTTATGTAGAATATATTTGCAAACATGCTTTTCTAAACAACGTATTTATGTAGAATATATTTTTCTCATATTCAGCATAAGACCTAAAAAATTTTCAAATTTTAACTTACTTTAGGCAATACGTCCAGGAACATATCAATCATCGCAGCTTCCTTATATTCCTTCCAAGCGTCAGCTTTCTTAGCCATTTGTTCAGCCTCAGCCTTAGCTTTAGCTTCAATGGCATAAGCTTCGCTTCACCCTTAAGCCTTAAAGCTTCTGCCTCAGCTTCTGCTTCCAAAAGGATTCTCTTATGATTAGCTTCAGCAATCTTCTCCAACCGGTATTTCTCAGCCTCGGCGGGTCGGCGGATTGTAGCCTCAAGTTCCCGTTCCCGCCTAGCTATTTCCTGCTCTTGAACTGCAATCTGTTGTGTTCTTTCCACCACCTGAATTTGCATCTGTTCTTCTTTAATCCTCTGTTTGGTCTTGGCAGCTTGTAACTCATATGCCATTTCAGCTTCGGCATTTTTCGTTTGCACTTCTACGTCATACGCGGCTTTTTTCAGTTCGAAGTCACGCCTAGCCTTGGCTATTTCAGTGTCATTTAAGAACACTGAAGCCATTCTTTGTTCCTCGGCTATGGCCTCCTTGATTTTGGCGTCAGCTCTAGCTTCAGCTTCGCCAATCCTTGCGTCACGTTTAACCTCGGCTGTTCTAGCCATACCCAAACTTTTTAGATAGCCCTAGTGAGGGATTAAAGGAAAGTTTCAGCCAGAGTAATAAAGGGTTTATAAATGGACAAGTGGTTTTCTGAGATGATGTAATATGACATTTTAAAATGATTTGTGTCTATAGATGCTGCCTTCTATTTATAAAAAATTAAGAAAGAAAAGACGTTTTAAGGTAAACATTTTTCTTTTATATTATTTTTGAGATAATCAAATGTAAACCAAACATTAACAAGTACAAGTTGAATTTCGAGCAAACTGAAAAATTTATAGAAAGGACAATTAAGAAAAAGTTACGTTAGTCTGCTTCTGTAATTAACACTTTTTTAAGAAACAACAGCTTTTTGTTCTCAGAAATATAGTTAAATTATATTTTATTATGAGGATTATTACAATTTAATTTAAGGCAGATTCGATAAACATGAAATAGACATAAATTGTCTCAAATCTCTGTCTCCATTATTTCTTTTTCAGGGTATCCGCTGATTTGAATTTTGACAAAACGAAATATCTTGATTTTCCGCTAAGTTTTGAAAAAATTCTAAAGCCCATTTTCAGGTATTTCCGAAAAAATTTTTATACACATATACAATTTGCTTGGCTGGCTTTATTCAACCATTGATTATAAACTAACAAGACAATGTCATTTCGATACGTGTAAAAGACAAAAGATTCCAGTTTAATATTTGTAGTGGGTGTGAACCACTTAAATATCGTTTTGAAGCATATTTTTCACTTTTTAAAATTAATTGGGCCTCCATGCACTTTTAATTTCGAATGAATATTTTTAATAGTATTTTGTCTTATCATTATGGGAAGACGCTTTGCCTAAATGAGTTGTTTTCAACTATATAATATAAACCTCTTAATATCTATCATCCAAAAACAAAATGTATGCTTCGCTTAAACTTAAACACATGACATGATACTCTTGAAGTGGATTGGAACCTTTGATGTAAAGATAACACTGACATAGTTTTCCACAAAACACCATATACTGCACTCAAATGGAAAACTATGTTAATGTTATATGATACATTTTCCAATGAAAAAGATAAAATCTCTTTTTGATTTTAACTCTTGTCATTTTTTAAAAGTGTAAAATTAACAAGGAGAAAATGCCTGAATACATTTATACTACAGCTTAATTCATACAGGTGGAACTGATACTCTGTTATTGAGCTAATTTTCCAACATTTATGTATAAATTCCCTGACATTTTCTTTAAAAATGAATTTCCTCTGGCTTTTCTAGGATGTTTACGTTTTTCAAGTTAGCGGGTACCCTGCTTTTATAATAAACTTTAGGCCACTTGTCTGATGATAGATGAATGATGTTTTTGTTAGGAACAAAACTATAAAAAGCATTAATGAATGGATCCATGAAGAAATTAGGCAAGTGTTGTATCTTTATTTTTTGGACTTGACCGACTAATCGTGTTCGGCAAGCTAATTTTATTTTGAATTGATAGAATACATAGAATACATCAATGCATCATGTATTTTTTATTTATTTTTAAACCAGGGAACTTTGATATATTCCTGTATGAAGATGGCTCGCGAGAGATTTTGTAATGCTTTCGATTATGTAAATTTAAATGACTCAAGTTCAAATTCATTCAGATTCATTCGGAGACATGTTCGATATGTTGTCCAGTGTAAAATTGTACAATGTATTATCACTTTACTCCATTTTTTAAAACAAAAAACTACGTCAAAATGCCACGTATTCGTTTCAAAAAACACCTAATTTCTGATAATTATCCTGACCATGCAAAAACAATACATCACAGCCAAAAAAGTTTTAAACAAAAGTTGTACATATAGTACAATTTTCTTACAAACTTTCTTTACCAGAAATTACTAACTCTAGAGCAAATTTCATACGAGAGTGGATGAAATAAATTTGATGTGAAAGGTTGTCGACATTTGGCTGACTGGAAAAAAGTATTATCCAACAACGATTTGAGGAAATTTGTATGCAGTTACATAAAAAATAATTTATCGAAGAGTAAAATTCTGTTAGGGAATCGAGATAAAAAGGTAGTTCTCGAATTTGAGTGCCATCATTTAGATATTTTCCATATAAAAAATAACTCAAGAACACTATTCGAATTATCATACCCTGTAGTTGTTGAGTCGCCTGATACAGATGTATGGGTTCTGTTCATTCTGATAATTTGAAAACTTCACATCAAAACATTGGTTTTTTACTGGCAGACCGTCTTTGATTGGCTATCGTCGTTACCTGTCGTAAGAAAATTAGAATAGGATCCACGCAATCTGCTCTTCTTCCAGCTACTGTATAGTTTGTTACAAACTTATTTGCAACATAAAAAACGTCGACTTCTTTGATCACTTATAAATTTGAAATAAACTATACATTGCTCTTACTGGATGTGATACGGTGTCATCTCTGTTGGCATTGGCAAAAAATATGCATTTCAAACATTGAAGAGGGTGTAGGAGCCAGAATTTCATTTGATTGCCATGATGCATATAGTTGCCTATTGAAATAGCTATATTATAAGCAGTAACGACCTTAGCTACTTTATGTGATCCTATAAAAAGCTGGAAGCAGATATACAGTATTACCTCAACACCTGCACCGAGCCTGCTGGCAATAGAATAAGTGGGCTCAAACTATTAATGGATCAATAGAATTGTGCAAGCCAACAGAAAGTGGTTGATTGAGAATAATGGAATGTTAATAGAGCTTTTGAATTTGTTGCAAGTCGCTACTTGCTTCACAAGTCGCTATCCGCCACAGTGACATCTATGATGTCGGTCGGATAGTAGCATTTGGACCATATGAGAAGTTTCACATACCTCTCACCACTACTAATTTCTTTGCTCTTGTGTGAAATCCGCAGGTTCATTTGAAACTTGCCTTTCAATAAATTAGAATAGGATCCACGCAATCTGCTCTTCTTCCAGCTACTGTATAGTTCGTTACAAACTTATAGTAGTACTGTGATGTTTGTTGTTGTTCTGATAGTTGTACAAATAAAGCTTCCGAAGTAGCAGGTAATATAAATGAAAATCAGGATGATAAAATATTTAGTATAAGCTGCCTCATTATTAATGTATCAATATAATGTTTTTCATTCTCATGCATGTAATTATTTTCTCAAATCCTCCTTTTTCATAAATTATTTGCTCAAAATAAAATTAATATAAAATAATCTACTAACTACATTTATCTTGATAAAGATTCAGGCTGTAGCGAATAGGCTAGGATGCTTGGGATATTTGCTCTAGAGACAGAAATTTTCAACAAAAATAGTTTGTGAGGTTAAAGAGAAAACTGTTTTCTACACGTTTTGTTTAAAACTTGTTTGGCTATGATGGATTGTTTTTGCGTTATCACGATAATTATCGTAAGCGATGCGTTTTTTTCGAAAACACGGTATTTTAACGTAGTTTTTTGTTTAATGAAATCGATTAAGATGATAATACATTGAAGAATATTACACCCGATAACATATCGAATATGTCTCCGAAAGAATATGAACTTTACGAGTCATTTAAATTTACACAATCAAAAGCATTACAATAGGTCTCGCAGGAGACCTTCATTCAGACATATTCCAAAGCTCCCGGCTTAGAAATAAATAAAAAACACATCCGACTCGAAGGACCATATATACCAGTACGGTAAAAACTATTCGAAGGACCGAGATAAAATCGATAACTTGGATAAGGAAATAATCCACTCACCCCTTTCTGCTCCGGCTAGTCTT
This sequence comes from Rhamnusium bicolor, assembly GCA_029963845.1. Classification (NCBI taxonomy): domain Eukaryota; kingdom Metazoa; phylum Arthropoda; class Insecta; order Coleoptera; family Cerambycidae; genus Rhamnusium; species Rhamnusium bicolor. The sequence continues at coordinate 275,206 of JANEYF010005041.1, read as the reverse complement.
TTGTTCAAATGATATTTTTCCATATATTATTACATAATACACAATATACATTAATTTAAAAAGCGCGAATTTTACTTTAAAAACAGTTAATACAATTTATTGAGATGTGCATCCGCGGGTTATTCACATCAAGTGTCCTTATTCTTCTCGCGCATGCGCGTGGTAATATCTCCCTCCAAGTTCGCAAGACAACCGCGTAAACATATGAGTTTAAAGTTAATTATAAGATTGTAACTTAAATTTAGCTTTAAATACTAATATTACTAAAATTATGTTACACAAAACTATAAAATAACGACAAAACTAAACGATAGTCTTCCATCTGATGTATACTATCAATTAAGGATTAAATCTGCCTGCCGAACGAGATCACTCATTTTCTGAACGACTTTTAGACTGTAATTCGCTCGCCTAAATATGGATGCCCATTAGTTACATTAGCAGCAATGATTTTACATAACAATTAGTTATATCAAAAACCAGTGAATTATTTATTCTTTTATAAAATGCTCTCATTATGTTGGTATAAAATTTTGTTTTAAAAAACATCTACTAAAATTTTTTTCGTTTTCACACGATTTTCAAAAAATATACAACCTACAGAATCGTGATTACTGATTAATGATTAGCTTCTGAGGGTCGTTCGTGTATGTGGTAGCAAAACAGATTTCAGCTTAAGCAATGGGGCGTGCCATTTGGTGAAATCATTGAAGTAGGTACCTATTTCATTTGCTCCTGGTGCTGGTAGGTTCTCACAATCAGTTCATTAAAAGCCATCCCCAATTCTGTGGGTGGTACATTTTCAAGTCAAAGCAACATTTTTTACACACTATTCGATATTCAGGAAAGGGAATTTTGTCATCATCAGGAAAAATTATCGATCATTAATGATATAATAACAATAACAAGTTTTTTAAATACCTTTAACTCCAAAACAATCCACTGATTAATACTATGCTACAATCACATCAACGAAATTTAAATTGAGTAATAAACATACCTTGGCAACCTTGGTAGCAACGAAAACAAAAAAGAAAATGAATGTCAACTATCTAATTATTTTATATTTTTTTCTCACCTCTTCGTCTCTGATATCTTTCAGAGTATAAGAAACGACTGTAATGCCCATGTTAACCAAATCCGAAGAGGCCACCTCGAAAACTTGTTTGCTGAATTTTTTACGGTCTTTGTAAATTTCTTCTACCGTCATGGAGCCCATTATCGCTCTTTGATGTCCTTCCAAGGTAACTAAGGCTATATGTTGAATTTCGTCCTCGCTTTTGTCCAAAAATTGTTCGCAAGCCGCCAAGAGCATCTCTTCATTTTGTCCCTGAATTTTCACCTAGAAAAACCTTTATTAATCATATTCATAATTATTATTATTATCTTTTGATTTATTAACTAATAATAATAATAATAATAATAATACTATGCGATTCAAATGTATTGAGCCCTCACTTTAAACGCCTACGAAAAAAAAACTAGACGACCGAATTTGACACTTTCTTCACCTATAAAAAAAAATATTAATACATTCGACCATTATTTATTACAAATTGTTTATTAAATACTTAAACAAATAAATTTGAAGCGAAAAAAAAAAATTTTTTTTTACTTTGTAGAAAATTGTAAATGATAGATTTAGAAAAAAAAATCTTTTGTTAATCTATTATTTAAATAATGAAAAAAGTTGAAAAATGATTATTAACAATAAAAAAATTTTTTTAAGACATTTTTTTTTAATCACTAATAATTTGGCAAAAAAAATTTTTCTAAAATATGCAACTAATCCATTTGTTTATAACATTATTTTAAACAAATACCACTAAAAATTTAAAAATTATAAAATCTAATAGTGTTTTGATATACAAAAACAGTGATAATAACAAATATTGATAATAAAAATTTGTTCACCTTTTTTTATCGTTTATTAGTTTTTTGTTAACGTAAATGATTAATAACTAATGAACTATAACAATTAAAAATATCGTGATGTGATTATTTCATAAAGTATACTTGTCACAATGTATCCAGCATCGGTTATAATTTTCACGTCTTTAGTTTAACAATTATCTGATTATAAACATAAACGTGAAAAATTTGTTATTAATCATAAGCGCATTTTATGAAAAATGGATGAAAAAAAGTGAAAGTGAATATTGTTCCTTGGGATGTCTAGATGATTCGATAATTTTTTGAAATTTTTTTATTAATATTTTATAGCTAAAAAAATTTTCTTTTGTTGCTACGGTCGGATTCTGAGGTCTGCGGCAGCGTCGCGCTCGCCGCGCGGAGCACTATTTTCACCATTAAATTAAAATTATTAATAATGGAGATACAGTTCCGGGAGTTAGGACTTTTTTATCGGAAATTTCGTCCTCATTATGAATCTTTTTTTTATTTCTTAATTATTAATAGTTTTTAAATTAATTGCGAAAAACTAAATGCCTTTTTTATCTTAATTTGTTAATAATTTTTGCAATTTTTTATGTGCTGGTAAACAATTTTTATACATTTTTCTAGACGTCGTCATTCCGAATCCAATGAGCTATCGCCCATATTTTTACGAGCTTTATCACGAATTAACACCGTTTATAACTTGTGAACTAGACTAAATGTTAACAAATCAATATAATACTCTTTAATAAATGTGGATGAAAATAGTAAAGAAAACACTATCACGGTCGCTAAACACTAGGAGATTGATACCACTAGGATACTTCGTTACTTTGTAACGGTCCACTTTTTGATAGCCCCGTATTTGGCATAAAAAAGAGTGACGTAGTTTTCCATGAAACACCAGATGATTAAAACTGAGTTTTAATCATCTACAGATGATGCCAACTTGGTTGGCGAAACGCGCGTCGAATGCAGTATATAGTGTTTTGATGTTTCGTGGAAAAATACATCAGTGTTATCTTCACATTAAAGGTTCCAACCCATTCCAGGATCAAAAAGAGTTTAAGTTTATTTATGACCTTGTTAGTTAGGCAATTTATATCTTACACAATTAAAAAATAGGTTGTCTATAGCGCGATAGTTTTAATGAATACATCTATACTCAGACAGCGCGGAAAAAAAGGCGCGAAAATTAGCAGAATCGTGGGAGTTGATGAGAACCCGGCCTGACGCGGTTGGGGTATGTTGTTTGATTTAAGCACGTGTGTTCTGTCTTATGTTGTACCTTAAATAATTGATTATTGATTAATGTAAAATCAATTTTGTTTAGTTTTATAGTGCGTGACTGCTCACTGAAGTGCAAATCGTTGGTGCTACGCAGGTAAAATTTGGCTCCTGTGGAGAAGTCTAACGTGCATCACCACCTGTAAGTACCGCTATTTTTACCTCAATGCCGAGGATTCTAATTAAGTTAACAGATACAAATTTCGTTGAACCTCACGTTTGATCGTGAGTGTGAGTTGTTATTATTATGAGTTATGGCACTACCCTAAATGCGGACAATATTGCATAATGTGGATTTGCATATCTGTGGCGGGATATTTTTCTGCTTTGTACTAGTGTGTTTTATTTGTTTGCGGTGTTTTTCACTTACAGACTATAAAATTTACTTCGTTTCGTTTAACTTTTCCCGTCTAGTTTAATATTTAACTGTTCGTTAGATTTTATTTGTAACTTGTATGGTAAAAAACATTCCGATTTGCTGTATTACTGTTTCAGTTATATTTTTATTAGTTAGACACTGTTTATTTTTTATGGTTGTAAGAACCAGAGTTGTAAACTTTTGCTCAAGTACTGAAAGTTAATATATGTAAATTAATATTATGAATACGTTTGTTTTATCTTTCAAGTCAGTATGTGAAACTTAAAATAAGCATCAGTAATTTTTATGTAGCCTACTTATAGTACATTGAAATTTATGTGGAACGCTACGAATAAGATAAGTTTTTCAGTTTAAATCCAACGCCATCGCTTTTCCAGATTTAGCATGGGATGTACTTTATCGTTGTTGTAAATAATTTCAAGTTATAAGTTATTATTATTATGTATAAACAAATAAAAACTGGTGGTGCCTTTGAATAACTATCAAATTTCTACAATTAAGGAATTTGAATTTAGTAGAAAACCAGGGAGTTATATTTTCACAAACGATTTACTATCAGTTAAGTACAGCTAGAGTTCGAAAAAGAATTTTTTTTTTACTTACCTGTGCTATTCCAGTTACTGATATTGGGACGCCTTGGCTGGTGTAGACGGTGGGGCTATCAACTATGAGGGTCATTGTATTCAAAGATATTCTGCAATGAAATAGAAAATATTTTATTGAAAGTACAAAAAAAAATTGTTAATGGCGGCTCCTTTGTGATGTTGACCTCTTTTGTGAAGTTGTGAAGAATTATGTACATATCTAAAATTTAGAAACGAAGGCACTGGATTCTGAACGAACGGTGAATACAAATAAAATAAAAAAGTGAGTAATTTTTAACAGTACCGGTTTTGAAATCTCCAAGTAAAAATTAATTTAGGCATGATGACGTCACACGAATTTACATTCATAACCATGTTACTGAAATACTGCTTGACCACTGGTAAGTGTTTACAAGAAGTAATTTTATACGGACCGTGTTTAATAATGAGAAAATAGCATTGTGTAAGTGTACCTGACAAATTATAAGGTTAAGTAGTTACTTAACACAGATATGTCTAATGTCCCAGTTGCCCCCGAAATATTAAAATCTGGGGTAACTGGAACTGGTATGTTTGGGTAACTGGAACAAATATGTTCCAGTTACCAGAGATATCTATTTGGAGGTTTTCCGTATGTTACAGAACAAAAATGGTTCGACAGTATGTAAGAAAGACTGCGAAAGGGGCAGATTGTGAAACCTATAGCAAAGCTTCTCTTCAAATGGCGGTAGACGATGTGAATAATGGAAATAAAACTGTTAACGATGCTGCAGTATATTCTGGCATTCCCAAATCAACTTTACGGCACTTTGTATTTGGAACTAGAGGAAAAGGAATCGTATCTGTAGCAGGTAGAGGTGGTGGAGGAAAAAAATGCATTAGCGGATGATGTGGAAGAAGAATTAGCAAATACTTTGAACACGATGCAGATGGAGATATGGATTATCGAAACAGAGAAAAAAAGAAACAAGGAAATCCATGGATTTTTTTGATTTATGAGAAAAGATATTTCCAGATCTTAATCTCAAAAATAAGTCTGCACACATATTCAACTGCGATGAGACATCTTTCTCAAGCGATCCATCTAAAACAAAAATTCTGGGAGAAATTGATTCCAAATGCACCAGAACTATTTCAACATGTGGTCGAGAAAATACGACCGTTTTAGTTTGTTGCTCAGCTTCAGGCCAAAAATTACCTCTTCTGACAATATTTAAGGGGAAGAACGTCATCGAATCTATGATTCCAGAACAAAATTATGCTTTCGAGAAAACCACTTTCGCAACATCTGACAGGGGTTGGGTAACTGCTGCAATATTTTCCAGATGGTTTGAAAAATGTTTCTTGCCAAATATTCCAAAAGAACGCCCTATTCTGCTAACAGCCGATGGGCATGTTTCGCATATTTCCTGCGACTTAATTAGAAAAGCAATTGATAATGAGATCGTCGTTTTGAAATTACCTCCCCATTCAACACATTTGTTGCAACCGGTAGACCTAGGGGTTTTCAGAGGTATTAAAGCACAGTGGAATAAAACTCTTTGAAAATGGCAGAGATTAAATCCTAGAAAATAAATTCCAAAAAGTGAGTTTGTCCGTATTCTTGGTGAAGAATATGCCAAACTGCGAGATATGAATATTAATAACGCTTTAAAGCCATAGGCATATAACGCAGAGATAGACGGTCCAGATCGATGTCAAATTTCGAAAGATATTTTTCTACCATCTGATCTTGTAAAATATTAGAATAGGGAAAACATTTCAATCTCCCAATCAATTATTTCACAGGATGCAAATAGTGACAACAATATTGGTGTTACTATCGAAGAAACGAATCAAGAATCGACTTCTGGAATTTTACAATCCCATAATGAAAATGTTGAAAAACTTAATGAAATCATCGACGTTACAGCCCAAAACACGGAATCTATTCAGATCATTAATTTTCAACCTCAATTAAGACCTTCAAATTCTAGCATTCAAAAAGATTTCTTCCAAGATATCTTAGCAAGCCTGATGCAGAATAAAGACACGCCAAAGGTAAATTCGGAAAAGCCAAAAAGAATAAGACTTTGTGTTGGTGCTGAAATTCTAACGACCGAAGAATATTTGACACGAAAAGCAGAGGAGGAAGAAAAAAAGGAATGAAGGAAATTAAGAAAACAAAAAGGCCTAATAAAAAACAATGGAAAGGAAAGGAAAACAAGAGCGTATTGGAACAAAAATCTAAACGGCAAAATAGAAAAAGAAGTTGCTCATCAGAAAGCAGTGGTTCAAGTGTGGAAAGAGAAATAGAAGAAAATTATATTGACGAAGATGATGATTTTATAAATGACGACTACTTCTCCTTGGAGCAAAATGAAGACATAGATGCAGGAAATGTGCAAAAATTAGATAATCTGGAAAATATATTGCAAGAATCAATAGAAGACAGCGACGAATCTATGACAGTTCAAAGATTTCACAGATTTTTGTAACTAATTATTTAGATTAAGTCTTACGTTTGTTACTTATTATTTTAATACCTAATAATAATTAAGCATAAATAAAACTATTTTTAACACTTTTATTAGCTTCACTTGTATGTTTGTTTGTAACCGACTCTTTGGACTCGATTTTGACCCACTTTAAACAGACAGATTTAATTGAAACTTTGTACACTTACGAAGAACCGGTAACAATACAATAATTTGATAAGTTTATATCATCCTGATCAGGATCGCCAGAATTAAATAATTTCCTTTCCTCACGTATCCTCTGCGTGAGAGCAAGTGGTTTATTACTGTTAGTATATTCCGTGATTCTCAGTTCGTTCGATGGCCGAGCGGGCTAAGGCACAAGTCTCAGTCGACGCGAAACGACGGACTCCTCGGGCGTGAGTTCAAATCTCGTCTATGGCTGAAAAAAAAATTATTTTTTTTTTCAGAAGTATCTGTTGGATCGTAATATGTTATAATATCAGCATTAATAAGCAATATAAATACAGTTTAAAAAAAACTAAAAAACACGCTTTCATAGCACATCAAACTAAAAAAGTGAAAAATAATTATTAATATAAACTGAAAACAATAATGAACGAAAAAAAATACTAGTATTATTGTGAAAAAAAGCGTGGGGCGCTTTGTGCCATATTTTTCGTATATCGAGCAACCCACGCTTTTTTTCACAATAATACTAGTATTTTTCGTTCATTATTGTTTTCAGTTTATATTAATAATTATTTTTCACTTTTTAGTTTGATGTGCTTTAAAAAGATGTTTCCCTTGAAACAGATTTAAAAACTATTTATAACAATTATAGAGGACTACAGGACGCAATAGAAGAATTGCAAAATACTTCGTTGTCGTTAGTGGAATCGCTGCAAATAGTGGACGACGTAAATACACAGCTACAGACTATAAATGAAGCAAAAAATAAGCCCGTTATTGAAAAATTCGAGAGTGTATTACGGAAAGATCCTGATTTTACCAAATTAAAACAAATTTGTGATGGTGCATCTACAGCTGCGTTAAGTGAGTTCACAGAGTGTTTTACTTTTGCCTGTATTACTTCCGTAGATGTCGAACGATCTTTTTCAAAATATAAACATATTTTTTCACCACAGCGACCATCGCTTACTGAGACAACTGTAGAAACATATCTGATGCTACACAGTTATTATAGAAGTGCTCCAGTTTGTGATAACGACAACCAAGCTACTTCATAAATCTGCTTAAGAAGGTGAGTTTTGTACATATTTTTATAAAGTGTACCAGTATTAATAAAATTTATTTCCATTTATTTTATTTATTTATTTATTTATTTATTATAAGTTATCACTTAGATATACAATGTACATGTGTGAACGTCATTTAACAGTTTAATAATAATGTGCAGCACTAAGCTTACAAAATATAAGGAAATAAATAAAAAATAATTTAAAGCGAACGAAATAGTACAAAAACATACATCACAATATATAAAATATTTTTGTTTTTATTATTGTACTTATTCAAGTATTAAGATATGATGCATACCCAGTACGTCGCTGTAGGATTAATGACCTTGGCCAGGCTTATTAATTATTATTACTTATATGACATGACATCACAACTAATGTGGTCCGTTAAGACATGTAGGAACAGTTCAGATGAAGGTCACAAATTAAAATGGTTATGGTTCTAATTTCGTATTTTTTTACATTTCTTTTCTATGGTGGTGTACAAAAGAATGCAATAAAACACGAAATTATTACCACAGCAATTATCACTTAGGTATATTCCTCCTTTTAAACCATAACAAAATATGTCTCAATTTTTTACGTTAAATTGGATAAATTTGTTTTGGAAAATTATATATTTTACACGACTGGCGAGGACTCTTAATACTTTTAAATAATAAAAATATATAATTCAATTAAATCAAGAAACTTTAAAATGTCAGACTACGGTGGTTAAATTATGTCTAGGCCCTATTGAAAACAACCTAACTTATAGGCCTCAACTCAATATAGGATAAGGGATAGGATACGATCAACAGCTATGACTATATACTACATGCGTCATTGGAGCATATGCTTAAAGTGCCGTAAATCAATAAAGAATCGATTTATGCCGGCTTATACAAAGTAAGTTTCACAAACCTTTGTATCCTTTGAACCGAGGGCCAGATGAAAGCTCTTCCTCCAGGCACCAGGAGTGGTTTGCTGTAACAACATCCTGTAACAAACGGATTTGCAATTTACAATAAAATTACTTTACAAAGTGCATCTTCTCATCCTACACGCTGTCTGATTATTTCATTTATTAATTGAGGCGTCTAAGCCATATAAATTACATCCCATGTGTTAATTGGTTCGTTATAGGAAGTTGATTGCTTTCAAAACAAAAGCCTGTTTGTACAAGTAAAAGATAAAATAAGGACAAAAAATTCAGTTACTTTCGTTGCTTTTTTTCAGATAATCTAGACCGGTTTTTATCTCTTCGATGAAAGGATAATTTTTGATAAGGATAATTTTTCAAAAGTAAATCTTAGTTTTTTCACATACTATCATTCTTGCTATACACTTTAAAGCGTTCTAAAAGTTTTTATTAAATTCAATACACATGCTTACTATAAAAAAAGTCGCTTGGAAAATTGAATTTTCTTCTTAAAGAGCCAAAGCCATAAATAATTTTATTAATTTTATTCGTTTTAATCCTACGCTACAATTATCCAACAAAGTAGTAAATAAGTCGCTTATTCGTATACTTATGCACAACTACTGGTTTGCTAACAATAACTTAAATAAATAAAATTATTATTTATAGCTTTAACTCTTTAAGAAGAAAGTTTCAATCTTACGGCTCGACCATATCAAGTGGGCCTGTATTTTCATGTGCAAATATATTAAAATGTGTCTAAACAACATTGAAAATTTAGTATAAATAATCACTGGCGGTTCTTCTATAGGGTCATTTGCTCAATGACCTCCCACATACAAATAAAAAAATAGAGCTATTCATTTTCTGAAGTTTAAAAATATATAATATATATTTTTAATATTCTTAAAAAATATATTAAAGTTTCTAGTTCATTCTATGCACAATACTATTCAAATATCTAGATCATTACATTATTCATTTATAGAACTTAAAAAAATCTTGGGTCAATCCACAATGTGTCCTCGAAGCTAGCTAGGGACCGAATTTATAACGAATTATAGTGGAATAGTCTTATGCGCGAATCGTCAGAAAGCAAAAGAGGCAGAAAACACTGGAGGGGACAATGCCCCTGCCGACCCTGACACGGTAACGCACGAAATTTAGTACAGCAGTCGCTAGTCAGCAGTCTTAATGTTGACCACGCGTTGGTCGATAAATTCTATCGCGTTGTTTTTAATGTTTTTATTTGTGAACATTTTATTAGTAAATCTCTACTTGTCGTGAAATTAAGTAAAACAGTGTTTTTGGTGTTTACTATTAAATATGAGTGTTGTACAAAATATATTAAAACTGAAAGATGGACATAAGTTGGGCTATGAAGACTGAGTGAAATTCAAAGGTGGTGGCCGTCCAAAACCTAATATGATGATAAAGCAAACATCTCTTGATAAGAAAAAAGAAGTTAATAGGTATGTTTAATTAAAAAAAGTTATCCTTCAGCAAATTTTATTCATTGTTACGCTCATCAACTAAATTTAATTTTACAAAAAGCATCAAGTCAGGATAAAAGCATAACATTTTTTTTGCTAATTTACATAGCTTTTCTTCATTCTTTGGAAAATCGCCAAAAAACCAGCCGTGTTAGATAATGTTGTTAAGGTGATATTACCTAAAGCTGCTCCAACTCGATGGAATTTTAATACAAAGTGCATAGAGACCTATCAAACAGAATTATTAGATTGTTTAGAAAAAAATCATTGATAATGAATCAGAAAACAACACTCTAAACCAAGCTATGGGTTTAAAAAACTACTTACAAAATGAACATTTACTTTACTGATTAAATTTTTTTCATTTAGTTACGCCTCACTGTGATATATTGTTCAATCAATTACAAAAATGTAATATCGATGTCATAACAGTAAATATGTGTATTGGCGTTTTTAATAGTAAAATTGAAGACATCAGAAATAAAATTTTGAATAACTATTTGGAGGAGACATCCATGCAGTCTGCCCAGAGATGTAAAACGGAAGAATCAAAAAGGAGAATTTCATTAGAAGTTTGTGATATAATTACATCTGAGATCAAAAACAGGTTTGGCTTCAGTAATCATTTAGCAGTGTCTCAGTTATTTCACGCAGATCAATTTAAAGATTATAAAAAAAACTTTCCTCAAGATATGTTTAAATTAGTTAAAACGGAGTATCCAGTCATAAATCATTTGAAACTTAAAACTAAATTAGAAGTATTATATAGCTGAGAAGATTTTTCCAATAATGAAGGTGCAGTTGCTTTGTTACAGCTTTTTATTAACAATAATTTGTGCAATACTTTTTCTAAAAGTGTCAAACTGTTAAAAATTTTGTGTACTCTCTCTATGACTACCGTCGAAAGTGAACGTTGTTTTTCCACCTTAAAAAGAATAAAGACATTTTTAAGAAATACCATGGGTCAGGAAAGGTTATCTTCTTTAGCTATGCTTACCATAGAAAGGTCATTAATAAAGAAGATAAAAGACTTTAATGAAAAAGTAATTGACCACTTTGCATCTCAAAAAGACCGGAGGATCGACTTGGAATTTAAATTACTTTAAAAGGTAGGTAATACAGTAAACTTTTCTAATTGACCTCCCTATCTCTTGACCCACGAACCGCCGTTGTAATGTAAATAATAATTATGTAATGTTTTAATGTTTATATAGTTTTTTGTTTCTTTGCTTTGATTTCATTATCGTATTTTTTATTTTTAACTGTTTCAATTATCATCATTCAACAAAGACATAAATACATATATAGTTTATGTCCTTTATCATTGATAAAACATAAAAATTATCCAAATAGATTATCGCGTAGATTCTAATCGATACGTAACTGGTTGCTATTAACACCAAGTATAAAATTTGATTGTTGTTTATGTTTATTTATTGTTATGATTTTCTCGATAACAGTAAAAGTTGAGGTCCTAATCATTTTGAAATACAGCGCGGTAGTAAAATATGAGCGTTTTCACGTGAAACTAGACGGATAACGTTAGAAAACCAAAATTTGAGCGATAAATTTCAGCCGGCTATCTGTGGTGTAAACAATCTTTGAAAACGAAAAAACCATACGTTTTACATTTTTTATTTTTTTTTCCAAATTCTATCTAACTATAAGAAATATTGCGGGTTAAAAAAGCTCAAATTTTTCGTATTTTCTACTGTAATAATACATCCAAAGGACGTTTTTTAATATTTATAAGAAAAAAGTACAGACACGAACAACTGAAATTTTTTTTAACCTTTTAAGTTGTGGTTTGGTGAGATTAAATTTGGAAAAATGTCTGCCAGACAAGGTTAGGGGTCTTTAGTGCTTTGTGAATCATAAGCTGGCTGGGCAGACGTTTTTTTTTTTTTAATTTTAACTATTTTATCAACATTTCAAATTTTGATCCATTTTTCCCCACTTTGATGGCAAATTTCTCAGTACCCTGATCGATAGGAATGTCTGTCACTATAGTACAGTACCGACACACCAAACAAACATTTTTCGCTAGGTTTGGTCCGGTAACTAAAAAATTTTTGCACGCTGTTGCTTAGACTATGGACTTTTTACACTTTGCACTGAATAAAACCATAAAATAATAATTTTGACCATGACAAAAACATATACCATGTATGCATGGTTTAAATACATAGGTAGATAGTCCATCCTTATGTAAATATTCATTGCTCCAAATCTTGGACCCCAAAATTATTATATCGAAATTAGCAGCGACTGTTTACGATATTGTTAACTTTGATATAGCAAACCAGTACAGTACAGTTTAGAAACTAGCAAAATTGTAAATAGGTTTACAATACAATTTTTTTTCGTAATCAAAAAGAAAATTTATCACCCCCGTTTTTTTTGTTTTCGAAAATTTTGATTTTTTTGTTATGACATTTTGAAATTTACACAATGAAGAACTTAAATTTCAAACTGTCATAACTTTACAAAAAGTCAAAAATTTCGATAACAAAAAAAAACGGGGTGATAAATGTTCCTTCTGATTACGAAAAAAATAGTTTGCAAAGATTTTACTAATGGTCTAGTGGTAATCTGGGGAGGCTGTGCATTTTTGTAACTTTTTTCTCATTTTTTTTTTTGCAAAGTTTCTTTAATCAGTACTGATAGTCGTGCCTTAAAATATTGCTTGGGTTCCATTATTGAGATATTGTATAACCTAAATCAACCAGCCGCCACTGCTATGCATGTAAGTAAAATTGAGTTTTGTGCCATAAAATAATTAACGTCAAATCAACATTTTAGAATTCCAACCTATTAATTGATATTTTCATTCTCAGTTACACAACGAACCATTAAGCCGATTAACATCCGTATTATTGGAATCTGAGATAGATAAATATATATCTAGAGATAGATAAAATCTTAAAAGCGATTTACTTGTGGGCGCAACATGTGAGAATTCTAAATTATCAATCAGTACTCCGAAATATACAGGGTATTCGTTTTCAACCTACCCTAGATGTATCTCCGGACTGAATGGAAATATCGTTTTGAAATTTTGGTCGAATGGGTTTTGGGAAAAGGCCTACCATTCTAAGATATTTTCGAACTTTTATTACTTCTGGATATATCGGAAGTTGACATAAACTTTTTTATTTTAAATAGAACCCCCCATTTTTCTTACATTTTTGGATTCCTCATCAAAATGAAGATAAGTTTGATAATACAACCCTACCTTGATTCTCAACTGTTTTTGAGTTACTACAATTTTTTTTTAATTTGTTGTGTTTGCAGCGTTCTTTGTTTATTGCGGTTATTGTCAAAACTAATTGGTAGTAATTAATGATTTTTTGAAATCTTCTTAATGATTTAATAAGTTATCAAACCGTCAACAAATTTTTAAAAAAATAAAAAATGTTTAATGTCAAATTTGACATCTAAAAAACTTTTAAATAGCATCCCATTTTTTTCAATCCTTAATAAGAAAGTATAAAAGGAACTATGGGGCAAAAATTGATAGTTTGTGATAAAATAAAAAAACTGATTTAGTCACATAGTACCTTATACTTTTTTTTACTAGGGATTGAGCGATTAATGTAACGGTGTAAAAAAAATATAGGGCTATTTAAAAAAAATTAATATTTTTAGATTTTAAATTTGTGACATTCAAGACATGTTTTTAACTTCATATTTAATTTTTTTCCAAAATTTTTTTAACGGTTTGATAAGTTAATAAAATAATAAGATGTCAAAAAATCATTAATTACTATCAATTAATTTTGAAGATAACAGCAATAAAAGGAGACCCTGCAAAAGCAATATATTTTAAAATAATTGTAATAACTCAAAAACAGTTGAGAATTAAGGCAGGTTTATATTATCAAATTTAATTTTGATGAGAAATCCAAAAATATAAGAAAATTTGAGGGGGGGGGTATATTTTAAATAACAAAGTTAATGTCCACTTCGGGTGTAACAGTGATAAAGTGATAAAAGAAAAATAGAAAATATTTTAGATATTAAAATATTTTCCGAGAACCCATTCGACCAAAATTTCAATTCAGACCGGAGATACGTCTAGAGTTGAAAACGAACACCCTGTATATGTATGTTGGAGCACACGGAAAGAAAACTATTCTATATCACAGTAATCGATTATTCTTGAATTTTTATACTTGTCACTAGAAAAATATTACTTGGCATAATAAATTATTATTGTTTCAATAATATACCAATTGTAAGCCAAGAACAGATATATTTTTGAGTTTCATTAGCGCAAGTCTTTAAATCAATATAAGTTTGATTCCTTCGAAGTATAAGTATGTATTAAATATACTCTTAATAGTACACTTTTTTCGAGTACTGTTAATCGTGAGAGTAAGTATAAGGACATCTTGAAGTAAATTCTTATTTAAATGTTTTTCTTGACATAAGAATACAACTCTTGGAATAAAACTACGAACAACTTTGCTGGAAGAATTATACATACCATTAATCCAATAACTGTTATCCTTGATTGAATACTTGTTAATCTCAATGTGAAGTGTTCTAATGTTGGAACAAGTGAATCGCGCAGTGGTGGGAGGTAGAAAGCTATGCCTTTGCCAAACAAAAACGATATACCATACCTACTACGCGTCGAATTGTGTGTGCTGTACTTTGTTCATAGATGTTGATTATTATGAAATAATTTATATTTGTAAAGTTACATTTGAAAAAGAAGTATATGAACATTATGAACTGTAAAACAGAAGTTAATGAGTCTACGATGGAAGAGCTATTAGCAAGTTGGGAATTGGAGTCCTTAACTTCAATATTAGAAGGTAAGTTTAATAATTCTGGTTTTACTGCATGCAAGCTATTTTAATTACGTTATACTTGACAAGAAATGAATACACAACGTCACTATATTGTAGGTGAAAAGGTATTCATCTGAAGTTTAATGGTTGTGTATAGATTTCCCAAGTTATTTTCCTTAATTTTTGCTTGTGTATTATATACAATCTATAGTCAAGATCTGCATTTTTATTGTAGTGGCGTTTTATTATACAATACATATACAGGATGACTGGTAAGTCGGTTTATCCCTTTGAGGGTGGGTTAGTAGAACTCATTTGCAATTGATTTAGAGATCTAATAATAGTTTTTGAGATATTTTATTTTTAAAATAAAAAAATAATAAAACTTTCTTTAATATTTCAGTTTCCTGCGTTAGTTTACATAGTTATGTAACAAAAATTAGGATAAATACTTTAATGAGATAAAAAGACGAGCTAAAAAACTACATTTGTGAAAAAAATCTCAATCCAATCGTACATTCATAGGAATTTATTTTTAAAACTTGATAATGCATTAAACGTGCAAATTATTTAAAAACTTCTCTACTTATATATTACTTTTTAAATGAGGTATACCTATATGAAGTTTTAAAACTATATTTTGCTTCCATAAATAATACAAAAATACTAGGTACAGGTAGAGCGTCCATTGTTTTCAAATTAAAGAGATACAGGGTGTTTCGAAAAACATGTGCCATCGCTTAAACGGAGATTCTACACTCAAAATAAGACAAATATACCTAATTCCTATCAACATAGGTCCATTTTTGCTTCGTTTCTGAGATCTTGAAGTTTTATTTTTCTTTGCATTAACTGTAAAAAATATACGCCACCGATTTTTTTAGTTTTTGATGGCCCAATTATGTAGAAAGTTAATTGCCGAAAAAAATGTCTCGACGTTTTTTAGATATCGGCATCGTGTAGAAGATAAATGCAATTTTTAAAATCTTTTTAAGTCTATTAAGAAAAATAATAAAATAATGCTATTAAGTACCCTACATAAAAAAATTGCATTTATCTCCAACACGAAACCTAAATCTAACAAAAATCAAGAGGTGACTTCTTTTCAGCAATTAACTGTCTACATAACTGTGCCATCTAAAACTAAAGAAGTCAGTGGTGTATATATTTTCTTTACAAAATTAACCGAAATAATGAAACTGCAACATTCTGCATTTCAAGTACGAAACAGCAATGGACCCTTGTTGATAGTAACTATTTGTCTTATTTTTTGAGTGAGAAATCTCCGCTTAAGCGATGACACATGTTTTTTTGAAACACATATGGGCAAGGGAAGTTTCTAAAAAAAAAAAATAAATAAATAAATAATCTCAAAAACTGTTAGGTTTTGTATTATGCATATTATAGTTAAATCAGTTGCAAATGAGCATAACTAACATCCCTTGAAAGGAATACGGTGACTTACCAGTCATGCACCCTGAAGTGTACCTATATATAACATTATTAATCAATGACTTTCTGAAGTCATTGATATTAATTTATTATTAGTGTAGGATTAAACTTCTTTGTTCTTGCCAAAAATGCTAAGCTAACATATTAATTATTACGTATTTTAGCTACCTATTTACAGTTTGTAGTATATATATGTATGCATGGAAATTTTGTGAATAATCAAATGGGATTAAAAATTTCGGTTTCATATGTACAAAACTTGTTATGCCATACGTTTGAAAGTTCGACCATACTTTTCTTTTATATAGTTAGCTACAATGATTTGTTTAAATTATTTATACTTTAATAACATAAATAATTGTTTTCTAGGTCAAGAAAATTAACTAACGTTGGACAATTTACTGAAAATTTCAGAAGAACAAATTATAAAACATATTCCTCATATCGGAAAGAGAATTCATTAAAACACTTAAAAGCACATAAAGAAATAATGTGCCTTCCTGTGGTAAATTTGAAGTCTCATATACAGTGTGTTCACGAATGGACTTATATATTTTTTGTTTTTGGTTTCTTAATAAAAAACGTCATTCTTCATAAAAACTTCTTCTAGTTCTGAGAAGTCCTTAGCCAATCCCAGAAATTCAAATTTGATTCAAATAATTTATCAGTTTTATTTAAATATTGTCTGAACGGTATTTGTGGCATTCTCTAAATTTTTCCTTTTCTCTTTTGGGACTTACTACCACATGAATAATTCGTCGTTATCTAAAAATATAGTTAGTTACCCAGTATGTTACTGGAAAAATAAACCTCTGCGCTCGACTTTACGTCAAAAGATTAGTCAGAGGGTGTTTTTTAACAACTAATATGAGACAAAAAAATAATAATATAGTTCCTTAACGTTTCAAAAACCACCCTTGAATAAATGAAATCTTAGATTAAGTATAAGTTAGTATTGAATATTTTTCGAAACTTCCTATTAGCTAAAGTAGAACCATTATTCTAAAGTTAATAATTAGTTATCATTAAAAGAAGGAGACTAAGATGATGACTTTTAAGAATAACGTTTTCCTTGATGGAAAAATATCTATTCTTGCGGATATATGAGTACAATGTCTTAATTTAAGAATAGTAGTCTTAACAATAGTTTAGATTTTTTTCCGTGTACTATAAAAAATCATTGTGCAAAATTAATCGATTATTTTTGATTTACATTATTTTAAATGCTCTTTATGTCTTGTGGAGAAAAATCTACCAGACTAATCAATATAATAGCTACAACATAATAGATACCTACTACTGTAAGGATCTGAAATGTTTACACTTTAAGGTGAAAATACTGAATATACTACCATTTAATATTTTTAATTGTAACTAACCTTATATTAATTTTGCTTTTAATTAGTTTAAACATATCTTGTATAGGCTGAGACAGACATTGTCTCTGGTATACATCTATTGGCTCTGGTATTGGTATTGCACACCACAATCATATATATCACAGTAATTCTAAGAACATCGTTTTCATCATTTTATTGTGAAATAAAAAACAAAAATACATTAAAAATAGTGTTTCTTTTTAAGGTATTTTTATTTGAAAATAATAAAAAGACTACTTACGTAAATAAATTATAATTCATGTTGAAATACTATACTAGTATAATTATTAATTAAGTAGAAATTGTTGCTAATTTCAACTAGTGGCTTATAAATTTATACGATTGATTAAGGATGCATATTATGAATAACATCGTACACTGATTTAGTGATTTGTGTATTATTATTAGGATTAAAACAAATATTGCAATATTTTCTATTCCTAAACATTTCAAAGCACCCGCCCTTTCTACCTGTTTACAACGCACACGTCCTTGAACCGCTCGAAAATGAGTCTTGTTTACAAATATGCATTAAAAAATGGCACTTACCTGATATAACCAGAGCTTCATTAGGCCCGCAAGTAACGAAACCCCACGGCATAATTCAGTAATTCGCAGAGATCTTGTATAAAGGTCTCTGGCTATTTGTACAAATGATTAAAATTTTGGAGATTAATCTGAGCTACACCCAATACACACTAACGTGCTCGTTGAGGACTCGCATGCGCGTTGTGCTTATGCAATACATTTTCGACCATTGATTAAATTCCATGCTTGCTACAGACCATAGGCGCACCTATGAGAGAAGCTTGGGGGATGGAAAATAATGGTGATATAAATTTAATTGTATTTGTAAACGAGGCAAATGCGCATCAGTAGAGCTTTTTTTGACAAGTCCTGTTTAAAAATTGCGAAATTTTGCATTTTTATAAATATTATTATTAAAGAAAATATATTATCGTTTTAGTAGTTTTAGCTATTTTAAAATAAAAAAATTCTGTACTAATTAACATTTATTAACATTTTTATTAATTATTGTTAGAACTGAAATTAAAAATTCAAAATATTTAGTTGCTAATAAATATATTAATTAGCAACGTCGCCGTCGTCGCCATGGAAGTTAAGACGCATGTGTAACAATATAATGAGGACTACCGCGTTTGAATTCACCAAAAGAGGCGCTGGTGTACGAAAATGTCACTGAACGTTAATGTTTACTATGGCTTTTTAACGCTAGTTTTTAGTAATTTTTATAAAAATTAGCTGAAATTTAACACAATGATGGCAGAAGGGGAAGTAGTAATTTACGTGCTCAGTAAGGAAATTATTGTACTTATCAGAGGTGTCTTATGTCGATAAAGTTAGGTTATATCAAGAATGAGCATGATGAAAAGAACGAATGTACATGATTATTACTCACGATTTTCTGTAGTAGATTCCTTTGGTAACGCATAATCGTTAGGATTAAAATGTTTCTTACAAACACACGAATGTTTCGATGGAGCAAAGTTATCTCTATCAACCACTGTTTTAGGTGAGTTTTGTCTCTCGGAAGCATATGTACGCCTTTTTTTCCGAACAAAATGGATCTACACAACACTGAGGCATAATTAACAGGTTTTTTCTTTACCGGTGTACGAAATAATTATAATAAAACCCTATAAACTTTTTCCGCGCCTATCAATAACTTTTGACATGACCTTACTCGGCCAGTGGCGCCAACTGGTGAGCCTAAAAACGTTACCCCTCATTACGTTGATGTTTTATGAACTAAGTAATTGTGTTCAATAAATTGTCTCGTGAAATTTCCGCCAAAAAATTTGCAGAACTCATCGTTGCTTGTGTTTCGAATTTGTTCCATAATTTTGTTTCTAGGGAGTGACACAGTTGGCAATTCTAATGACATATGTTTTTTGTTCTAATTTTAGATCTTCTGTGGTCAAATTACTCTTAAAATAATTGATTAACAAACATTGAGAGTGCTTTAAATTTCTAGACACTGATGTAGAATGTAGAATAATTTTACGCATGAATGGTTCTTGTGACCTAGGCGCACACGACCAACGCACGTATTTGATTTGATGCGGTCTCAGTACTCTGTCTAGTCTAGTTAAATAATCGCAGGCTGTACTCTGACATGAAATGACTGTCGACTGCATACGCTCTACGCGAGATTTTCCGAAGACCGAACAAAAAGGCAGCGCTCGGTATTGTCAATGCTAATTAGAATTGGGTTGGAACTGACGACAGGAAAAAGAACCGCACAGAATTCGGCGATATTGCCGAATGCCCTATTTATTTGTTACCGTAATTTATTTATAAGTTGTTTAAAATCTGTTCTACAATTTCAGTCCAGCAGTATTCTATACCTTTATTTAATGATAAATATTGTTGTTTAGTCAAACAATACAAAAAAGCGCAATGAATGGAGTCCTCTGACTGGGCCCCTTAAATACGGGGCCCTAGGCTGCAGGCTACATTTCGTACTGGGCAATCTGATGCCGAGTATATTGTACAACAAGTGTTGAGAATGGCACTTTTCACACATGTTGCACACTATGCTTTTTCTACGACTGCATCAAATATACAGTGTGTCTAGAAGAGTATGCAACAAATGGGAAATTTATTATTGCGTTCTGAGAAAATTTCATTCTTGATCAAAGTGCTTGATGTCAAATGTACTTTGGATACACAAGATTGAGCGTATGATATACAAGGTGCGAGAAAATTAAGGAAGCTTTGGTTCAAAAAACCAAAAATTTAGGAATATCAAAAAAACTCGTAGTGCAACAAGCTCATCATCAATATTATTGATTTTTCATTAATATACCCTATTTAAATCAGTGAGTTGTTGTAGCTATAACTTTTTTTGAGAACATGTTTCAATACAGAAATACAGTATAACACAAAGCAAAAATATTGAAAATTTTCACTGTCATCGTTCGTTTCGAAATACTCTAAATCATTGACCGAACAAGCTACGACCTTGAAAATTTAATAGGATATATAATGTATGATAAATTATGAATCTAATGGTAAAAACTACGTAGTTGAACGACTTAGTTTACAAGAGAAAAAAATTACAAAAGATGAAATGCATATATAAATATACAGGCTGTAACAAATCTCGGAAACGGTAAGAGATATAGCATCAGTTAAATTGTGATAAAGTTGCAGAATATGCCGTTGAGAAATCGAAAATATCTCTTGCTGTTCTTGAGATCTTTGAAAAAAAGTAAAAATTTTAATTTTCGTTTTTATTGACGTTATTTGAAGTGATATCGAAAAACTACAAACACTTTTTCAATGATGGTTTTTATCCTTTACAATTTAGCGCAAAAAGTGTTTTTATAAGACGTTTAATCTTTTCGCGACCATCATCAAGTACGTTATTTGAAATACGGACATGTATTTTTGATTGCATTTTCTTGTAGCATTTGAACCTGAGACTTCGTTGATGTATTGAACTTTTATCTTTTATGTTGGCTAAATTTTTCGTAGCTGTAAACCATCATCAAGGAAAAAATCATATTAGATGATGAATTAGCATCTTTCTCTTATAGCTGGTATCCAGAGTTGAGTTATTCAATACAAAAACATACTGCAAATATGGTAATCAGTACTTTAAGTACTTTACTTTAAGTACTTTTAATATTTCTGTACTGGTATTTAAATGTCCAATATTTTATTTGTAATGTACTTCTACTGGTACGTATTTTCTATAATTTTTATTAAGTATTACTTGTTACTTAAGAAAGTACTGCAAAATCCACAAACTCATTCTATTATGCTTAGAAGTCGGACAACGGATCAGTTCCCAGTAACGGCTTTTATGGAGACGTAATATTATAGTGTACACCTACTGAAACATTCCCAAAAAATAGAAAAACAGAAATTCATACATGATAAAGTTAGTGTTATTTCATTTTAAAATGTTAATACGTAAACTAGTTTTATTGGAAAATTTATTACAAAAAATAAAATTTGGGGGTGACATCACACCATATTTTCCATCTCGTGAATAAATTTCAAATGAACTGAAATATTTTAAAATAGGTATAAGTATTTTTCAGTGTTTTAATTATTTTGTTTTTTTTGTAAAAGTTCGAAAACCGATTTAACCGGTTTTTTTTTTGAGTACTGAAATTCGAAAACCCGTTTTTTCAAAAGTCAGTTTTTGTATAAATCCTATACAAAATGAAGAACATTGTGAATTGTATTAAAAAAAAGTATAATCCGAAAATTAATTACAAATAAAAAAAATTTATATCCCTGTTAAAAAAAGTAAAAACAAAACGATGCAGAATAATGAATTGGTCTAGTGTATTATGGAATTGGCAAAGAATATTTACGTTTAAAAACGAACTTTTAAACGTAAATATTCTTTGGAATTGGTATCACCAGACAATCTTATGTCTTGTATAATTTACCTCAGAAAACCACTGCATACAATTTTAAATCTAACTTTTTATAAATATCCGTTGATCTATCCAAACGTAAAATGCATTCTAATTTTATTAGTTGCTTTATTAAATTATAAGATAAGATATAAAATGTTCTAATCCTACGTTCACAGATTCCCATTATTGAAAATTTTAGATTCGCTACTTAATTGTAGATGGCAGCAACTATCTGATTTGATTCATAATAAAGAATCTAGGAATCTGACCGCAAGGAGCTCCGAAAGTACGCGAAAGGGATTGATATCTGTCGAGAGTATCGGAGAAACACTCGCTAGAATTGAATCACTGTGTTAAGAGAAATACCGTAGGGAGAGGAAACTGGACCAGAATCCAGGACTGGTACTGCTTCATTGGTGACAGAAGGACATATGTAGATAAATAAAAACATGAGTATAAAATGAATAATGAAATACATACCGTTTGAATAATACGTTGTGTATTATTCAGAATGACTGAAGTCTGCCATCCCATTAACATACATGGACACAACTAATATTCGTTTTGCATTCGTTGCTGTTAACTTTGAACGATTTGGCCCGTGCATATGTTTATACAAGGAAAATGAGCGCGCCACATCTACCGAAGTTAATGGCGCAAATTCTAAATAGTTCACATAGGCAGAATTAGTCTATTATTTAAATATCTCGAGATAATCAATTACGATATCTAAAAATTTAGTAGTACTAATATTAGTAGTTAAGACAATTAGTTGCACACAATTATTGCACAATGAATGCTGCGATATCCATTTCGATTATTTCTCGGTTTCGAGTTGGAACCCTCGATCGATGAACACAATAAAGTAGAAAGTAGGCAATTAATTAGTTAGTTGCAACACAAACATGGATGGCGAGTTTTGAAAATTTGGCCGGGTGCTCACTAAAAAAAAGAGAGAGTTGCTTATGAAAACACATTTTGCGGCACCATAAGCAATTTTAAGATAAAAAGTTTTATAACAGAAATTTTTAGCTCGATAGGTACTAGTAATAGCTTCTTATTTTACTAGGAAATTAGACTACAATTGGTTCTTTTTACCTTGGGACTTAGAGTTTAGGGTAGACTCTGAACTACGGTCCTCAGCTACCAACTAATCCATCGCTTGGGCCTGTTCGCCTGCACCGCTGGCAGAATGGCAAGCCTTCTGGGTATGTCTCTCCCAAGACCCTCTACCTGGACTCGTCTCACTGCCTGCTAGCGAGCTAATGGACTAAAGACTAAATCTTATGAACGATGAACATAAGCGACTAACAAAACCCAACTACCAGTTTTAAATTTAAAATGTTCTATAATTAAGATATCGTCAAAGCTTATTTTTAAGACTATTTATATTTTTATTTTTTTATTTTATTTTATGAATACAGCTGCACAGACAGATATGCATCCAATTACAGGGCAGGAAACGTAAGCGTAAACGTAAATAGTCTGAGCTCCATAAAACTGATTTAAAACCCTTATAAGAGTGCAGGGGCACACCTAGAAAAGGGTCTATATGCTTCTTTTTAAAAGTACTATTAAAATGTGCAAGTTTTAATGAATTGTTCAAATCTTTACTCATAGAGTATCTGAAGAGTATTATAAAACCATATTTGGCTTATGATAAGTACCATATTAAAACTTAAAAGGCACACACAAATGTATTGAGCGGACGTTTTGTATTTAATGAAGTAAACATAAATGTAAATAAATCTAGATCAGTTGATCCATGCACGATATTGTATATGGGTCTAATGCATAGTTATTATATAAACATATGACTACAAATGAGAACGATTCAGCTTATAGATCGACTATTTATAATGATTGGGACTTCTCATAGTGGGCTAAAATTTTCTACGACGCTAAGTTTACTGTAAAACATGGGTTATATAGTTCTTAAAAATTCGTGCGCCCCCTAAAAACGCGAATTTTAAAGAACTTATGCGTATTTTTTTTATTCTCGGTGACATAAAAATAAATAAATTGGTAGCATCCGCCCATAATATGTCGATTTGTTCTTGCAGAAGTGTTTAAAATATACTTGGTCTTATCATTGCTTGAAACTTGTAGGCTTATATTAAAACCCTTAGAGCACATAATACAACCGTTTTAAAATGATAGTATTTATGGTGCCCGAATAACATAACCTAAAAATTAAGTTTTTCGCGACGCCACACACGTCTGTCCTACATGCCTTCCTCGCTTTATCCAGTGCGTTAGTGCCGTTAGTTATATTATAGCTTGTGCATAAGTATGTACACACTTAAGCGACTTATTTACAACTACTTTGTTGGATGATTGTACCTTAAGTTTGGTGAACAGTGAATGTCACAAAAAAAAAAGGATCTTTCACATTGTTGAACACGGTACAATATGTTTGCTTCCTGGTCGAGGGCTCCTCCCCCCACCCGGAGCAACCGATTTTTTTTATAAATAGGTACGGTACATACTTAATTTGAAATAATTGTAGTAGTTTAAGTTTTAAATAAGCATTTACTGTTACCTATTTCTAAAATAAATAAAACATTAGACACTCCAAAAATTAGTAGGTAATACTATTTATTATACATAAATGCACCCACATGATACAAAAATAATAAATGACTTAGAGGGCTAAAATTACTAAAATTGGTACTACTTATATTCTATAATTAAAATACCTCGATTAATAATAATCGATTATTGAAATATCTCAATCATTCCCATCTCTAGCAGGCACTGACAAACCACGCAGATAATTTTCGTGAATTTTACACAGTGTTTTGTTAAAGGACCATATGCCAAACACCGCTTCACGAACGTAATTTTACGCGGCAAAGTTACGTGTAATATTATACTCGTTAATCCCGGCTTCCTGCCACAATACTGGTTGCATGTATTGCAGGTATATAAATAAACGCATACGTATCAATGAAATATCAATTAATTCAATTATACCGTGTGTAAAATGCCAACTGGGGCCAAATATTAACAATGACCGATTGAACTAGTAATATGGTTGTAATAGTATGAATATTATAGGTTATTGGCAGGGCACACACTAAACCTGTCCTTACGTTCGCTGAATGTGTCTTATTCCATCTCATTTCATCTTAGTTCGCAGCCATCGCTCGTATTCTTTTTCCAACTGGCCACGTTTGGCGTTTTACATAGGTATAAAGGCTCTTTAAAAAATATTTTTTTTTATATAACTGCCAGCCCTGAAAAATGGTAAATATTTCCACTGTCTGGGCATTAGTTACATGCATATGTATAAATAATATTAACTAAATTTTGATAGACTACCTAATTAGTAATTATTAGTAATTAAACAGTGTTACGCCTATCTCAAAATTCGTATTTTTTGTTCCGGTTCGAAGCTTCCGACGCGACGGTCTGACCGCTTGAGTCTTGTGATTAACAAAGTATTTGTTATATTCTTCACCATAAAATAATGGCAACGGGAATTTTATGTTTAGGCTATAAATTTCACCGTAAATTGTACTTTATGTATGATTTATATGGTTTAATATACGGTAAAGGGAGCACTTGAATTTTATCACTACACCAATGAATCGTAACCTCGGGTTAATCAACAGTCTGAAGGCTTCATCGAATAACACTATATAATAATTAAAAATATTCAAAAATAAATTGTTAATAAGGAGAAGTATAATAAATGTGGGACGATTATTAAGACAAATTGTTAATTATTTACAGTGGCGTACTTTGCAAAATATCCAGTAGCAGTACGTAGCTTCTAAAGTTGATACTCTAAAATACACAGTTGTTGTTAAACTTGTTAAATTAGCACCGTCGTAGTTTTCCACGAAACACCAAAACACCGTATGCTGCAGTCGATGCGCGTTACGCCAACCAAGTTGGCATCATCTAACCTTATGCTAACAATGTATCCTATTCATACCCAAACTGTTGTCACTGACCAACTAATCAATAAAGCGGGCTATTTGGGACTGGCCCTCTGTTCTACCATATTTGTGATCTTTGATTCTCGTTTGAATTGATTGTCTAGTTTGTCGAACATATTTTTGATTACAGTCCTTATAAGTAATGTCGTAAATCTCCAACTTCTCGTTTGTTTCAATTTTTTCTTTTGGATTGCCTAAAAGTTGTTGTTTATTTTACGATGATAGACCAACTGTCATAGCTATATCTTTAAAAATCCTACCAATACCTGGTGGATTGAGGATCGAATGGAATCGATACAAATTTTGGATTTTCTCTTAATTTTGGAAGGTCGTGGAATTTCGAAGTATCTCTACTATTATCTCTCTTATGTTACATAATTATTTTATCAGTTAAACTTACAAAATATCCATTACTCACAGCTATATTCTTAACCAACGTCTTTTCTTTTTGAAATCTCTGCTTACTGAGAGGGAAGGTTAATAGACCATGAACTAGAAAATTAAAACTCGCCATTTTGTGCTGAGCACAATGGTGAGAGTCCTTAGGGATATATCTTAAAGTACTGGTATCTTTTCTGTATATATCAAATTCTGCTTAATTTCACTATCTCTGATTACTAATACATCTAATGGTAGTTGTCCAGAATTTTCACTTTTGTATGTGAATTTAACTGACGCGAAACGACTGTTTAATTTAGAAACAAAGTTGTCAATATCAGCGAGTTTTGTATCAAACACTGCAAAAATATTATCTACATGCCTAAGCCAAATCCTCGAATTCTTCTTTTGCTTCTGTCTCGAATATGTTCATGAAGAGACTGACAATGAATGGTGATAAAGAGTTACCCACTGCTGTTCCTTCATGTTGTTCGAAGAAATTATCGTTGAATCGAAAGTAATTCTGTTTCATGCAAAGGTTAGTGAGTTGAGGATATTCTTTTACCACATCTTGACTGAGATTGCTTGATTCGAGTAGATTCTTAAGGTAGTCCTAAGTCTGCGGTATCGGAACACTTGAAAACAGTGAACAAACGTCAAAGGAGATCAAAATTTCACCTTCTTGCAACTGCGTTAGTGTTATCTTCACATCAAAGATTTCCACCCATATCAGTATTATTAAATTAGGTGTATTATTATATTAGGTACTGCCTCAAATAACTTTCCCATCCACATTGAATATTCTCCTTACTGGCTTTCACCTAGGGGAATTAGTTACTTTATCTACACATTTATGCACTAATGCAAAGAATATTAATTTTAATACCTTTTTCAACTCTGGTTGACTGCTGAATTTGAGCTCAAGAGTATTAGTAAAGTCATACCTAAATTAGAAAATACATCCCATTGAAGAATGATGTTAAATGATGTAAATAAAATTTGCAGTTGTAAGCCCTAAGCATCATATTTAGCACCTAGTTATCTCTAGACCAGAAGCTTATTTGCGATTCAGAAGATCGTCTTTTCGTTGTAATTTATTATTATTACAGTTAAAAGTACACAAAAAAACATAATACTCTCAAACGAGGGATTGCTTGTATAATCTGCTTAATTCCGAATAACAAACTAAGAGTAAGCGCTGCTTCTGAGATTACCACTCTTGCACCACTATGACAAAAGCATTTGCAGAATTCTGCCTGCCTTTTAAACATCACATGGTCGTATGGAATTTCCGGGAATATCTCTTCTTGTTTTCCTCATAAACCGGTTTTGGGTCTATCATTTTCAAACATTAAATATTTACAATTATATTACTACTGGTGGGCAAAAAGTCGTGCACTTTTGACCTCACGACGGTATTAAAAAACAGTAGAAATACGGAAATATCTGTAAAACCTTTAGTAATTCTTACAATAAGACCCAAGTTTCTATACGAAGACCGTACGATTTGGTCAATATGGTTTTTAAATGTTAATTTGTCATCGAATGCGACACCGAGATCTTTGATAAACTCAATACGGGTCAGCGCAATATTATCCAATTTATATTCATAGAGTATTGGATCTTTTTTTCTGTTATATGACATAAAATTACATTTTTTTTACATTAAGAGGGAGGTTACTTTCATCACACAATTTTTTAATTATAAAAAAGGCCATTTTGTAACTTTTCACAATAAGCTACTGACTTTATGGATGTAAAAATTTTCGCATCAGCCAACATCCAAATCACTCACTATATCGTTAATGAATAAAACGAACAGAAGGGGGCCCAGGATGGAGCCCTGATGCACCTCGAGATAGCATAAATTTCGTCAGACTTGAAACCACAGTATTCTACTTATTGCGTTCTATTACTTAAGTAATTTTTGAAAAATGTTAATAACAAAGGTGAGAGACCTGTAATTCGAAGTTTACTAAATATAATTCTGTGATCGTGTCTGTCGAAAGCTTTGGAAAAATCACGTCGACTTGTGTTTTGACATTTAAGTTTTCCGTTATGAATTGCATTACATAAAATAGATTGGTTATCATGGATTTACCGTATACAAAACCATGCTGATGTATCGTAATCTGCCCCTCAATGTGAGCATTTAGTGACTTATGTAAGGCAAACCTGAAAGCTCTAGAAAAGTTGCATATTATTGTAATGGGCCGGTAGTTTTCGATTTTACCCCTCTGACCTTTTTTTGTAAATCGGGCAAATGCGGAAACTTTTCCATGTTTCTGCAAATTGGCCAAACTTTAACGATAAATTAAATATTTTGGTAAGAGGCGCAGCAAAAATATAAGCACAATCTCTAATGACGAAATATGATATCCCATCGGGCCTTTTGGTATCCCGTTCAATATGTTCTGAGGGTTGTCGTACGTTTCGTCCCTAAGACGAACCTTTATTTTGGATGGCAGTAGTTCCTTTTGTAGAGTTGATATATGACCAAAATAATTTAACGTCTGTTTTAATATTGGATACTATCTATATAATTTTTATATGCGAGGTTGATATCTTTTTTAATATTTGACCGGAGATGTTTAAATTCATTGGACGCACGTGTATCATCGTATACCGTATACAAAACCATGCTGATGTATCGTAATCTGCCCCTCAATCTGAGGATTTAGTGACTCATGTAAGGCAAACTTGAAAACTCTAGAAAAGTTACATATTATTGTAATAGGCCGGTAGTTTTCGAAAAAGGTCAGAGGGGTAACCCCTCTGACCTTTTTTGTTAAATCGGGCAAATGCGGAAATTTTCCATGTTTTTGTAAATTGGCCAAACTTTAACGATAAATTAAATATTTTGGTAAGAGGCGCAGCAAAAATATAAGCACAATCTCTAATGACGAAATAAGTTATCCCATCGGGCCCTTTGGTATCCCGTTCAATATGTCCTGAGGGTTGTCGTGCGTTTCATCCCTTAGATGAACCTTTATTTTGGATGGCATTAGTTACTTTTGTAGAGTTGATATATGACCAAAATAATTTAACTTCTGTTTTAATATTGGATACTATCTATATAATTTTTATATGCGAGGTCGATATCTTTTTTTAATATTTGACCGGAGATGTTTAAATTCATTGGACGCACGTGTATCATCGGTTTGTTTATATATTTTCCAGAATTTCTACTTTTTCTCTATATCCTTTATAATAGTACAGTTATACCACAGTGGATACTTTCTCTTACGCGGAATATATCCCGGCACATACATGTAAAAGATTTCATCTAATATATGATAAAAGCGATCGCAGATAGTGTTTACATCGGACAGTTCATCGATGACCAATCAGTATTAAATATTATTTCGTACATTTGAGGAAAATCTGCTTTGAGGAAGTTCTAGGAGTACTGATGGTTGTTGGGAATAGGGTGAGAGGATGTAGCTTTTATAATGTTAGTGGATATAATAAGGGCAGGATGATGACCGTCTTCCCTTAGTAGACAGTCGTTAGATTTGTCTATTTCATGTACTGTGTTAGAGAGTACCATATCTAATAGCCTATTATTTGAATTTGCAACAAAGTTGTACTGAGTTAGATCAACATAATTTAAAAAAGAATATAAAACTGTTGTGTGGCCTGTAATAGCATTGTTTTCGTACTGTTCCTTTATACATATGGATATTAAAATTACCGAGAAAGTACATATCGTGGTTAATTAATTATTGCAATGATTCAAGGGTTTCAAAAATAGTCTAAAGGATTGTAGGCTCATTGATGGTGGTATGTATACTACAAATATAAATACTTTCTGAAAGTGTATGAGCATATCGACACCAACAACGTCTATGAGGGGGACTACGCGCTGTATATCACCGAGGTCTAGAGAGACAGCATTATATTTTTTACTTATAGCAACCAAAACGCCATTACCCCTCTTAACTCTAGTTTCTACGAAGTATTATAACATTTAAATATAATTTTTGAATCGACAATATGAGAGCCGATCCATGTTTCCGTGAGAGCAAGAATTTCATACTGACAAATATAGGAAGCGTTTGAAATATCGCTTAGATATTCCAGTGTCTGCGGCTTACTCGCGTAAACTTTTTTTCGAAGTAACCCCAGAGCGAACCCCACATCTGGTGAATTCATGATTTACCCGTAACATCGTCAACGACGCGAGTTTTACATTGTTCTCTTTGGATCGGACTTGTCACGGTCTGTACATTCTTACCGAATCTTCTATTGGTTCAGTTCGTTCAAATTTTTCAATTAGTTGGTGAAATCTTTAGCATGTGATGATCTTAAAACATAAAAAAATTGGAGATATTTTCGAGTTGTGCGAAATGATGGTTTAACATTATTAATAAAGGATGTAGATAAATAAAGGGTGTTTCAATAAGAGCGCAATATTTCAAGGTTCAATAAAACATGGTTTTCTCTAGTAAAGTATTGAAATACTTATTGAGTTATAATGTAGGCATTTAGGAGTTATGTATGGAACAGCACATCTAGTAAATGGTCGCAACGGCTTTGCTGGCACATGCGTACTCTTTTGGCGAAATTTTGAATAACGGTGTTGCATACATATGGAGGTATTTCGTTGATATATCGTCTAATATCGGCCTTCAATGCTTTGGTGGTCGCGGGCTTGTTGGCATAAACCTGCGACTTCAGATAACCCCACAGACAAAAGACCAAAGGTGTTAAATCGCAAAAGCGTGGCGGCCAATTCTTGTCACCATACAGAGAGATGACACGACCAGGAAAAGACTCGTGCAATAACGTCAATGTTTCATGGGCGGTATGGCAAATGCCACCGACCTGCTGAAACCACATGTCGAGAGTAATATCCTCCAATTGAGGCACAAAAAAAACTGGGTTATCATTAAAGCTGGCCGAGGTCACCTGGCCGACAGAGCCGTCATATGACTCATATGTTTACATCATATTATAATACTTGAATAAATACAATAAATGGAAATAAATTGTAACAATAATGTTACATTTTATAAAAATTTGTATAAAACTCACCCTTTTAAGCAGATTTATGAAGTAGTTTGGTTGTCGTCATCACAAACTGGGGAAGATCTATAGTATAATAGCATCAGGTATGTTTCTACAGCTGTCTCCGTCAGCGATGTTCGCTTTGGTGACAAAATATGTTTGTATTTTGAAAATGACCGTTCGACATCTACGGATGTAATACAGGCATAAGTAAAACAATCTGTGAACTCACATAACGAAGTTGTAGATGCACCATCACAAATTTGTCTTAATTTGCTAAAATCAGGATCTTTCTGTAATACACTCGAATTTTTCACTAACGCGATTATTTTTTGCGTCATTTATAGCCTGTAGTTGTGTATTTACGTCGTCTACTATTTGCAGTGATTCCACTAACGACAACGAACTATTTTGCAATTTTTCTATTGCGTCGTGTAGTCCTCTATAATTGTTATTAATAGTTTTTAAATCTGTTTCAAGGGAAACGTCTTGAAAGCTTGTCTGGCTTTCCCTAATAGCTGCAGCCTCGTTAGGGTTGAACTGTAGTATCACAGCTTTTATTTGTTGAAAATATTCAGCATAATAAAAAGCCTTTTTCAACCACGTTCCCCAACGTGTAAGAATCGGCTCTGGTGGTTCAGGGATACCAGGACACTGTCTGTGAAATGCTCGAAGCCGTTTAGGAGATTTGAGAAATACTTTTTTTGTGTTTGCTATTAATGCATCTACCTCTGGAAAACATTTTCGAATCGTTTCTGCCACAAGATGTAACGCATGCACTTTACACGTAACATGTAAAAACAAACCTACAATTGTCTCTTTGAAGAGAACGGCCTACCACGCGCATTGTCGCAGCACCATTAGTCACAAACATCAATACTTGACTTGTTGAAAGTTCAAATTTTTCGAATGTCTCCAACACCACACGCGTAATTATTTCGCCAGTACACGCAGTTAGTCTTTTACTAGCTAGTAAAAGTGGAAATGTTGGTTTAAGAGGGTCCAGTACACGTACTATAATATTTAAAATAGAATTTTTTTACAATCTGTCGTCTCGTCAATACATAACCAGAGCCGTGTATTTTTTAATCCACATTTAATCCTATTTACAATGTCTTCACGAACAGCTGGAATATATCTACGTAACGATGTACGACTTGGTAAGTTCACCTGGGGATTGTATTTATTCCAAAACTCCCGAAATGGTTGTTTATCCAGTATGTGTAGCGGAATATTACAGGCTATTAACATTAGCAATGAATCAAACATAAACTGAGTTGTCAAAGGCATGCCATTTTTTTTATTTTGATGTTGCACGGTATTGATATGACGACGACAATCTGTTTTATGCCAGCACATTAAGTCTTGATTGCAAACTTTACAAATTATTTTGCATCCGTCATAGAATAAATCCGGAAATTCACCGATAAATTTATTCACTGTGTCCGCGTACGGTCGTTTTTTACCCTTTGGCGCGTTTGACATTATGTATAATTTATAGGTACAACCTCACGCATTAACCTTTCAAATAAGACTGCAGCGTAAATCACTTCTAAATCGGCACGTGTGACGCCAGCGCAAGACCGTGGCTGTACTCCAGCCACCTCGGCCAGCTTTAGTTATCATAGAACGATAACGGTCGCCAATCACTGTTACTGCATTACTTGCCTCGTCTTCGAAGAAAAACGGCCCAATGATTCCTCCAGACCACAATACACACCAAACAGTGACAAATTTTGGATGCATTGCTTTCTCATGATTCATTCGTGGATTTTCTGAGCCCCAAATGCAGCAGTTTTGCCTATTAACAAAGCCATCGAGATGAAAATGAGCCTCATCACTGAAAATGATTTTGTCCGCAAAATCGGCATTCACTTCTTGTTGTTCAAGGATCCAATTGGTGAACTCTCTTCGCTGTGCATGGTCTGTTGGCAGAAGTTGTTGAGTCAATTGGACTTTGTGGGCATGGAGATGCAAATCTTTAGTGAGAATATACTGAAGAGTGGCTGTTGTAACGTCCAATTTTTGTGCACGATGACGTCCCTGGACTCTCGGCACGCTCTCGCGAACTGCCGTGATATTCTGACTGAGCTCGTGTCGTGTCTTTCACATCACTAACCGAACCAGTACTTACGAATTTTTCGATTATTCTTTTCACAGTAGAAGAATGAGGAACATTATTTCGACCGAAAATTGGACGCACTTTACGAATCATGGCAATCAAACTTTCACCATTTTGATAACAATGTTTAACAATCAGGACGCGTTGTTTTATTGTGTAATGCTCCATGTTTACTAACTCCCATCTGTCTCCTATCTTCCTGGTATGTCATAATCTTGTGACATCACGACAGCTAACTTGGCGCGAAATTCAAATCTTGCGCTCTTATTGAAACACCAAGGAGTCGTCTTCATAATTGTTACAAAGCAATTGTCCGTCGATATCAACAAGCAATATAAATTTATAGCTTGTTTTTCTCTATTCCTCATATCTTGCGTAATATATAACTCCTTAATGTTGATCTATTTATTTATATCTTTTATACTCTTGGCATATTGTGTATTGCCTCCAGATCTGTTAAGGCTGATAGGAACACCCTATATTTTTATTAATTTATTATTCATTAAGTGTAAAATCGATAATAATTGAAAACAAATAATGTTTATTATTTTTCAAAGTTATATACCTTCTAAAATAAATATGAATATTTCTAATGTGAACTCATCTTTAATGTAATGTATGCAAACGATGGGAAAATAATTTTACATTATGATTATCTACAAGCATATTACCATTTAATTATTTTATGAGGCATTTATAAAGTTAATAATATTTAATTTTAAAATAGATAGGTAGTTAATGTATTGAATCATAGTATGGAAAACAGCCACAGCCGTTCAATACTGCTCGGTATATTTAATTACGGAAATTATAAATTCAAACTTTCTCGATAGATTTAAATCATACAGTACATGAGTACTAATAGAAGGAATTAATTAATAGATATATAAACAAATTGGTATAATTAGCGCAATTAGAAATTTGCATTATTCAAATTTGTCATAAGAATATTCATTAGCTGAAGCAGAGTCGTGAATATACTGTTTTTAGAATTAGACATTAAATATTTATTGAGTATATTAGAACATGTATGAAAAGTCCCCAGTACATCTCTTCCTATGAAAAAATAAAAACTGGAGAATACTGTTTCGCAATTTGTTCCAATAATGTATTGCGACTAGTGACGTTTGTCGAATACTCATCAGGCCTGTTTAGGAATTCATTTGATTTTCGCTAGACCCGCGCATCCGCCAAAACGAACGACAACGTACCAAAAAAGATTTCACGTTTTTTTCTTCGGAGGATTTTGTTTACTGTGGGTTGTGACGTTGATGGATCATTGTCATGTCTTCAATTGTCATTCGTACTATCGATCTATGGGAATGTCATTAATGTATAATAATTCCTGCTCTTTTTACAATTCAAGAGGTTATATAAAAAAATATAAATATTATTAGCCTATAAAATATAAAAAACAATATTAAACAAATGTTTATTTAATAGAAAAATATTTTAGAAAAATGTGCAAAAAATAAATATCTCTTTATTATTAAAAATTGTAAATAATTTGTTATTGACAAGAAAAAAAAACAGTTTAAAAAAACTGCACGATGTACTTTTACTACTAGGGCATTTTTATTAATTTGCATATGAGTGAGTAAACTTTGTATAAGTAGTGGTAGCTAATTATATTACTAGGCAAGTAGGCCACAATGGGTCCTTTTTACCTAGGGACCTACAGTTTAGCGTGGACTTCGAAACACGGTCTTCGACTGTCAACTAAACCACCGCTTGGGCCTGTCCGCCTGCACCGCTAGCAGAGTGGCAAACCTCCTGGGTAGGTCTCTTCGACCCTCCACCCAGGCTTGCCTCACCACCTGCATCAGGCTAGCGGCTTTCCCGGGATTGTCTGTTGACAGCCTACCGACTGTTAGATGAGCTATCGTTCATCCATGCAATTGCTGGACTCGATCAGTGCTGCTTAATTTCACTGATCGAATATCAGAAATTAAACGGATGTCCATACCTCATCCCCTTTAAACTTTGTATAAAATAAAAACTAACTAATAAAGAGAGTACTTGAATTTGAGGCTTTTACGGGCACCTTTAGAAAAGCACCCTAGGCTCAAGCTTCGCTAGTTTCATAGTGAAACCGTTAACCCATGGGAACTTGTGAAGACGGTGTAGTTTTTGGAGCATGCAGTTAAAATACGGATTTGGAATTTTTTCACTTTCTTAATAAACAGCCATAATAACTCAAGAAAACTAAATTTTAAATTTTAAATAAAATTAAACGGAATAGAAAAATCAAGTTGGTCGCCCAAGACTTATCCCCATTCCTGAAAGCTGAGTAAATTAAATTTAGCTTTTCACATTTAAAAAAAATCTTGTATAAGTATACAGGCTGTCCGTTTTTCGACCTTACTTATCTTAAGAGATACGAAGGCGGTTAAATTAGAGCATAGTTGTGCCTTCTTATGATGATCAATAATCTGATAAGAAAGTTGACTTACAATTTTTAATTTTAAAGATATTTAAAAAAGAAACATTAAATCCTGATTTCTGTTTTTAATTTTTAAATTGAAAACCGATAAAACTATATATTGTGATAACCCCCCCCCCCTCGATTATTTTATTGTTTGTTTGTTATCCTGATCACGGCACCAGTGTAACGACCCAACCCCCCCTCGTATCATTTAGTTTTTAATTTTAATCCCCTTTTACTAAGTCTCACCTGTCGTGGAGCAAAGGTAATACTTAAATCATTGGCCTTTTTCGTGAGTGTCTAGTTTTAGTGGTAGGATATTTTGCTATAGCAGTCCGTCAATTTTTGGATAATCAGTTTCCTGAGCGATGGATTGGAAGAAGAGGTCCTGTGGAGTGGCCCGCTAGGACACCCGATTTAACTCCCATCGATTTCTTTCTGTGGGGACATTTGAAATCGAAGGTATGTTTGAGAATGCCGTTTATTGACTCCAGATGTGTTCAGAAATGTTCATAAGAATTTCAAGACAGATTATACTACTATGTGGAAGTCGGTGGGGGTCATTTTGAACAATACATAAGATAATTTAAACTACTTCTTTTATTTTTATTTCCCGAACCTAAAATAATGAAACAATTATTTCTCAGGAACGAATCGATAAAAGTTTAAAAAAAATACACAGTTATGTAGAGAATTGAGAGACCTGTCAAAAGATGTATCACTCGACCCCTTTGCCGTTTGAATTTTTTGAGAGGGTGGCCGTGCAGGGTAGAGGGATGATGATGGGTATACAAGTATTACATTAAAATATGTCCCCCTTTGGAAACAAGGTCGACGTGTTTCACCAATTTTTCAAAAAATTTTTTATCTCTAAAGTTATTCAGGATGCCTACTTTTAGTTGGGACACCCTGTATATTCGAGGTGAATAAATAAACACACCACATAAAATTTTATGTGGTATGTTTATTTACATTTATATATTTTTTATAACTTCCGGCTATGAAAAAATGGCCAATATTTCCGGCACCTGATAATAACACAACTATGTAATTAAGTGCGATTTAGCTTGTATGTCATCTTACGGTAGTACGTAGCAGCAATTAATTTTCCAATTAATGTTAGAGCACCAGGTTTGGCGAACATTAATCATTGTTTAAAATTAAAGTCCAATTTACATTAAATGTTGTAACGGTATTACGATGAGACAAATTGTTCCGTTTTCTAATTACACAAACGTTGTTCAAAAACGGTGCCCAATTTCGGCGACCCTTGGCTCCGCATCGCGCTCCGATATGGTCGATACATGGCCTACTTTTCCTGCCGGCATGACCTGACCTAGGCAACTTATAGCGCAAGTGTGCATAAGCAGGTGCGTGTCTTCTGCTGTGCTTCGTGTCTATCTGGGTTTACTCGCTGAATCGGAACCGCCAGACGCATTCCTTTTCGAACGGTAATGAAAGAAAAGTGTTTTACTTGTCGCTGAAGATTTGTTAGGTATGATGAGGGAGTTTGCAGTTTGCATGATTGCTTGTAGATCATTGTCCTAGTCCGGTCACTTAGAATACTCTCACATTTGACAGAAATATATGGAAGAAAGAACAAATATGTACGCTTCTCGCATATAATAATAATAATAATAAACGTCTTTATTAAAAAATTTTTTGCAGCATACAATAAGGCGATAGTTTAGATTAGAGCTACTCTTACACTTAACCTTACCATATACACGAAATAGAAAATACATCAAGAAAAACAGATAGCTTCTTTTATATTTAAATATATATATAGCGGCATTATTAATTAATTCACTAATTATACTAGCAATGGATAAAAAAATAGTTGGCATTAATAGAAGTGCTAAAAAAATAGAGCATTGTAACTGTCTATTGTATAATAATAACGCTCTGACTTCTTTTTTAAGTATCTTTACTTAATTGCTTCTAGGAATTAGGTAATAAATTATAATTTGTAACAGAAGTGTAGGTAAAAGACTTTTTTAAATGAAGCAGTTTTAAATTTAGGGATGCTAAGGTAATACTTTTGTCTAACAATAATGGGATGTAATTGGTTTATATGTATAAGTTGATATTGAGGAGTAGAAGTAATGAGTGTATGAGTAAAAACCATTTGTTGTAAATTAATACGATTGCTTACATTTAGCCAATTTAAAATAAATTTTATGGGACGCCGGGTAAAATTTGCATAGACCAAATACAAACTTGCAACAGGTATTTTGAACTTTTTGTAAGCTAGATTTATGTATAACGTCCAAACAGTGTCAGTATATAAAGTTACAATAATTTATATGTGAGAGAACTAAAGAATCGCATAGCTGTTTACATTGAAATTGAAAACATGTTTATTTGAGTAAAGCAGTTTCATGTTACAGAATGTTTTTTGACAAACACTGTTGACATATAATTTAAACTCTAGTTCAGAATCAAGAACGACGCCTAGGTACTTATAGGAATCAACTGTTGTAATTGAAATATCATCAATTCTAAACTAAATTTCATTTTTTATGTTTAAGTTAAATTTGCTACCAAAAAAGATTGCAACACATTTACTAGTTTGACTATGAGTTTATGATTTTTTGATAAGTTAAAAACAGTGTCAAGATTTTCATTAATTTGTTTAATAT
This sequence comes from Rhamnusium bicolor, assembly GCA_029963845.1. Lineage (NCBI taxonomy): Eukaryota > Metazoa > Arthropoda > Insecta > Coleoptera > Cerambycidae > Rhamnusium > Rhamnusium bicolor. The sequence continues at coordinate 236,394 of JANEYF010005041.1, read as the reverse complement.
GTTAATCATCTTTTTATTGAAACTAAGATATAGACCAACATCATTAGCATAAGCATGGTGATTAATGGTAATTTTTTCAAAATATCCGTCGTATATATTAAAAAAGTAGTGGTCCCAATAATGAACCTTGAGGAACCCCTGTTGATATGATCGCGGCTGAAGAAAAATTTCTGGATATAGATACAATTTGGCGTCTGTTACATAAATAAGATTTAATGAATTGAATAGCACAGGTAGCAAATCCGTAATAGTTTAATTTTGCACAAAATAAATCGTGACTAATTTTATTAAATGCTTTTGGGTAATCTAGTAAAGTTATAACAGTGGTCCTATTCTCATTACAAGCCCTGATAATTTCATCACTTATCAGTCATCAGTAACCTATGCAAGAGCAGAGACAGGACTAAAAGCGGGTCTAAAAATCCAGACTGGTATAAACTAAAGAAAGACTTTTTATTAAAATAATTGTATATTTGACTAAAAAATTTTGATTTTGATTGAAACTTTATCATATTTTGTACAACTAAACATAAATAAAAATATCATAGAAACGCAAATGCACATAGAAACATAGAGACGTACTGGCTTAGTTCCAGATTATCTACAATTATGAACTGCAACTGGGTAAGTATTGTATTTATATCACAATATTTTAATTTATTGTATTATGTATAATTTGTCGTGGTGTTTCTAACAGCCAAGACCTCACTTTTTTCTTAATTATATTTATTTTTCCTATATGTTTTATATCAGCAGGTAATCTGTCATATATTCGAGGGCTAAGATAGGGTTCTTGACCAATTATTTTTTATGATCTAGTTTTAAGACAACTGTTTTGTTTGTGTCTTGTGTTATTTGCTAGGATTCATTTAATGTTTAGACTTTTCAAGACATTCCATGTTTCTTTAGAACTGATGTTATTTTGCATAGCAATATGATTTAGTTTAGCGTGATCACCTCCAAACAATCCTTGAAAATATTTCTCACTTTTTTCTACTGGACAAATAATATTTGAAAATATATAACAACTGGACTATAAAAATCATCTTTGGCTGATTATAAACTTTTGTATTATTTGTATTACCTATGTAAACTCTTGGCTCGTAGACTTGGTGTCCTTTCTACAGAGAAGCAGTATATTTTATGTAATACATGTTAGATAATGATAATCAAACAACTTACAATTTCACTTTGATTAGACGATCTAGATAAAACAATGAACTGAAACTTCATCCTGAATTACCCACTATGAACAATTTTTTATTCACATGCCTCAGTTGGCCGATACATATCTACCAGTTTAAGATAAGTATATACCGGTAGCTACTTGCGAAACAGCAAGAGAGGAGCACTTAATATTTATTACTTTAATAAGTGAATAATTTACCGATCCTCAAGTTCTAAGTACTTTCTGAAGTTCGTTCCATATTTTACATCATAATATCTACCTTAGCTAAAAGCATCTGCAAAACTCGACTTCTAGACCCCATAACTAAAAACGATTAGAGAATAGTTCATTTGTTTCATAATATCCATAAATATTGGGTTGGTAATAATACTGTTTGGGGTAAAAAAAAATCAATTGACATCATTATTTCGATATATATGTACTGACAGACATATCCAAAATTTACACCATTTCGCAAAAATGGAGGAGAAATATGGTTTTTTCCAGTTTTCACCTTTTGTAGTAAATATACATTTTACAAGGAAGGTCTATTTTTTTGTTTTTATTTATAAAACACAATTGTTGTTTTCATTATTCAGACAAAAATATCGTTACCGGTCAAATAAAACTGATAACACCGGCTGCTCAGCAGTGCTAATGGATAAAGCATTTCTAAATAAGTCACCAGTAATGCAGTTACTAGATGTCAGTAATTCTCAATCAGACAAAAATTATTGGGAAAAGTTGATTTAAAAATTATTACTAAGAAACTGTTTTACAAGTATTAGAAATAAAAATAAAAGTCGTTTTATATTTTAACGGCTATTTTTTTTCTAAAATGTTTCAATTGAATCGAACATTTCACAAACAAAAAAAGTCGTATAACTTACAGAAATCAATAAAAACTGTATAATCCAATAAACAGCAACATTTTTAAAACTTACCTTACTAATTATCGTTTTTAGGACTTATGGCGTTTATTTTATTCAATTATTGCGTTTCTATAGCTCAACAGTTTGTAAAAGATAAAAAATTAAATCTTTGACTTAGTTGTTTTTGAATGAAATAAAAAAATTAAGTATTATACAGGCCTGAAAAAACAAATTTTTTGAAAATTGTCTTAAATATTTTAGATGAACTTTGTATTCGTTTTAGTGCTGATTTCAAATATGACCTTCTTTTTTCCCATCGCGTAAGGTTTTTTTACAATAAACGTATCAAGATTTAAAAAATTACGAAAAAATAAGATTTTCGTAAATTAAGGGGCCTAGTCAGGAAAAAGCTTCGGATAGCTGTGTCACTCTCTAGAAAATTTTTATACATGCGCCGCTGAATAATTTTGCTCTTGACTATACCTTCACTGGACGCTTTATTCACCGACTTCATTGAGGTGCGATTCCCGATAGAGGTAACACTTCTTTGCTATATTTGTAGTGACAAAGATACTTATTTAGAAAATTCATTTTAACCAAATAGTACGGAATAAAAGTTTGAAACTTGCTGAGCATAATTATGAAGATTCATTCTAGACGACATGTATGAATTTTACCTCAAATTTTACCGATTGATATCATAAATCAGGAGCTAATCACATCCAAATTTCACTTATATTTACAGTATAAATTTTCCCTACATAAAGTGAAAATTAATTAAAATAGATATACATGTACCCGCTAGTACACTTTCAACTATTGATCCTCCAAATTTGATCCTCCAAACCGTATGGATGAAATTAATTTTGAAAAATTACCTTACAAACACTGGTTCGATTAGCCCTCTTAAAGTTTTATTGATACAAAGTGAATTACAACTAAAATCTACTTAAGTGTGATGCAAAAAGCATTTAAAGTTTACTGTTTACTATAAGTCTTTATAGTGTATTTTTCGCTGATCTTCCAAGCTTCTTTTGGTACTACTCCTCTTATGAACGTTCTGGGGGTCGTCTCTCTTAAGCATCCAGCAGTAATCAGCAACCATATTTACATTCTAACTTCCCTGGTATCTTTTTTTCCATTTCTTTAATATCCAGATGGAATCTTTCACCTTACTCTTCACTTACCTCCCCAAGGTTTTTCGCACAGTAGTTAAAATGCGAATCTTTTCTTTTCTGTTAAATATCTTTTACCGGTTCACATTACATTTTAACATTACTTTTTATGTATATAAGAAATGCACTATTACCTACTTTAAAAATTCTAATGGATATTTATAATCATACAAACAAATTAAAATTAAATTAGCTGGATTTTGTCTAATATTAAAATAAAAATCGCTTATAATCAAAATAAGTAATGGATTTTTTCACTATTCTTCTCGTAATCAGCACCAAAAAAAATCATAAAACTCACCTATTAAATTTTAGACAATTTTACCATCGCAGGCCTCTGTTATTTATGTCCAAACATTTTTTAATAGACAGAACCTATTAATACACAAAACTAAATTAAAATTAGAATATTTTAATATTATACACAATCGTATTCTCCATCAGATTCGACCATCGAACTATATTCAGTTCAATGTATTCGACATATCCTCCTAACGCGGTTGTCCATCGGATACGATGCTGTGCTTAGCTGTGCTGTGCCGTATTAAATAATAATATTAACAAATAATAAATCTTTTTATTCAGTAAAATATCCATACAAGGCATAGAACTAGTCAATATTTACATCATAATAAATATACGTATATTACAGAAATTACAAGTTAAAATATTAGTCTTAAGACAACACAAGAGTGGTTAAAACAAACAATAATTAGTATAAATATTTAAAGTTCAAGGTCACAAAAATATTCATCTAATTTATAAAAACATTTTTTACACAAAATGCATTTCATTTCTTTTTTTAAGTTTATTCGACGCCAAGTTCTTTAGACTATCAGATAGGTGATTATATATTTTTATTATGGACGATGTTACTCCTTTCTGCACTCGTATTAGATTTGTGTGGTAAGGAACAAGTGTATCTCTAAAACGAGTTTGGTATTCATGGCTTTGTTCATACTATTGGAAAAACGCAGTAAATTTTTTTAGAAGAGGACACATGCCAAAATACAAAGTGATGTCACGGTAAGTATGCTATTATTTATAAAATAAGGTTTGTATGAGTCTGTTTGTTTATATTAAATATATTTCTTATACACTTTTTTTGTAGAAATTTTATTCTGTCTATTTCAACTGAGTTTCCCTACAATACAATAGCATATTTGATGACTGATTGGAAATAGGAATGGTATACATTTAGACACACACCAACACTGACATTATTTCTAATTGTACGTAACTGATAACATGAGGAACTTAATTTCGGAGTCAATTTTTGTATATATATTTTCCTCGTTAATTGTGGGTCAAGATATACACCTAGAAACTTTACAGATTGAACATCTTCAAGTTCAATATCATCTATTTTAATTCTATTATGCTAATTTGATGAACAGTATGGACTGATCGTCCACTGGTGCTGTTCTGTGAGGTACTATTGTGTTTCAAATTGCATTGTTTTGATATCCTATTCCATGTGCCTTCACGGAGTTCTTGATTTTTCTTAATCTTATCATCTATTTTCCATAGACAGGAATAACTATGGACTAGTTCGATAAATTAATCTACTTTCACCTTTGCACAACATATACCTATCTACATCACTTAGTATAGCTCGAATCGGTCTCGGAGCGAAAAGAAGCTGAATCAACAAGGCTTGTCGAAAACGCACCACACAGCACGAGTGGACGGTCCATAAATCCCGGTACATATATACCATTTTACCGTACATCTTGCCTGTCAGTTAAAAGGGTAAGATAAGACGTTCTGAAAAATATCGTACACTTAGAGATATTGAACAGTGTTTTTAGACCAATTTTAATGATTGACCATGGGAGAAGCATTGGTTTTGTCAACAATGTCATTGTGTTTAGTGAATTTAAAACGAAAAAAATAGGAGGATTCACTGCTCACGATGGTCTAGAGAATGTTTATTAAAAAGAGGGAATTTGATTGACGTAAATTTACTTCGAGAATTATGTCAAGAACCTGAGGACTAGTGTAATTACTTAAGAATGGATATGGAAACACATATGTACTTGCTGTAGTTAGTAGACCCAGAAATTAAAAAACAAAACACTCACATGAGGAAGATAATTACACCCCATGAGCGATTAACAGCTACGTTAAGATTTTTTAGCAACAGGAAGAAGTTACAAAGATCATGAATTCAGCACCATTATATCGAAACAAGCACTAAGTCGTATTATAGTGAAAACTTGTGAAGCTATTTATAAAGTTCTAAAAAAGGCATTTTTGAAGGTAAGTGAGTGTACACATATTTACAAAATTATATATAATATAACAAAACTTTTACAAACTAAAACATAATATAATTGGTGGCGGTGGAAAATAAAAATGATTCTATATTTTATTTCATTAAAGTTAAGACACACTACCATCGAAAGTAGTAAGATAGTGACCAAAAGTTTCAGAAGAAGAATAATTTGGTTATTCAGTGTCGGGTCTTGTATTAGATGTTCCAATCATCTTTTGTTCGAAAAAATTTTAAACATTGGATCCTGCCACAAATGGGGGAGAAAACCTGTTGATATGAGAACTAGTTGTTCTCTAGAAGAGATATTGCTCTGTCCAGAATTTATCACTTTAAAATTTTTGGTCAAAGCCTCCATTTCTGCCTCAAAATTACAACATTCATTAATTTCTGAGCAAATATAGTCTGGTTTTGTGCAACGCCTCTTAATTTATTTGCAATGTGCTTTCCATAAACATCGAATGAATCGTCTTGTCTAAGATTTTTTAATTTATCTCCAGCTAATTGCAAAATCTCAGTAGTTTGGTCATTATCTTCCCGTTGCTTAAGTTACCTTAATTGGACAACCACGAAGTGGAGGATGATGAAGCGGATCTTGAAAATGTTGAAAGCTCCCCTGGCGTTGTAGGAGTAGGAGAGAGTGGTATTTCTGACAACGAATGTTCTTCTCTTTCTTCCTATGGTAGTTCGTTTTCTGCCTAAAAAAAGACAAGTTGTGGTAAGAACTGAAAACAGGCAAATTATTTTAAAATACATATTATAAAAGAAAGATATTTATACAAGCAACTATGTATTTTTTTTGTATTTTTATTTCCCGACGACCGAAGAAGATTGGATTGACATTGCCAGTAGATTTGACAGAAAATGGTAATTCCTTCATTGTCTAGAAGCAGTAGACGGAAAACATATCAGAATTGTACCGCCGCGCCAGCATAAACTGGCCCCTATATTACAACAATAAGAAAACACACAGCATCGTACTTATCGCAATCGCTAATGCAAATTGTGAGTTCGTTTACTGCGATGTGGGAACAAATGGCAGAATATCAGATGAAGGAGTTATTGCGAACACTACAATTTTTGAGAAATTAGTACGCGGAGATTTTAAAATTCCTTAGCCAAATAAAATGCCAAACAGTGAAACTATATTACCCTAAATTTTTGTAGGAGACGAAGCTTTCGGAATACGTTCTGACTTTATAAAACCCTATCCAAGGGATAACGTAAATAAAGACATACGAATATTTAATTATCATTTATCACGAAGTCGATGTGTTGTTGAAAATACGTTCGGTATAATGGCATCCCGATTTAAAGTTCTTCAAACTGCTATTAATTTAAATATAAAGAACATTGACACAGTAGTTATTACTTGCTGTGTGTTACACAATTTTTTGAGAAAGATGTGCCCTCGCAGCTATATAGCTCCCGAGGTACTAGATCGTGAAAATATAGAAGATGGTTCCGTAACATTGGTGTAATGGAGATATGATACATAATCTTCAACTTGACAGACGCGGGGCAGTTATAGAAGATGAGAAGACAGTAAGAAATCTTTTTAAGGTATATTTCAACAATGAGGGATCTGTACCATGGCAAGATAAGGCCGGGTAGTCTATAAGTTATAATTAACTGTAATGATATTCGTGCTGATTTATTTACTTTATGTAACTTTTTACGATGAACAGAACGAAAAGACTTAATTTTTTTAGTTACAGTATCCTTCGTCGCCGTTGGATCGACCTCCTGGCGTTTCTTTACCAAAACGGCATATGCTTGATTTCTTTTCTCTCTGTCACTATAATCGCTTGACGTAAGTTGCCATAGACAAGGATAAGTTCGGTGTGTCAATAAATTCAGTAAAAAAGTCATGAGACCACTGTCGTAAGTCCGACATATTAAAACCAAATTGCGTATCGTATTAATTAGCAATCTATTTATGAACAACAGACTCATACAGACTGAATTGAGTTATAATAACAACAGCAAAACGGACGAGCATCTAATTGCTGCACGTATACGGTAAAACGATTGTTTTTTCGGCCACACAATGCCCCCGCCCATCAGTTTTCCAGGCGGTCGTCCATTCCTATTTAATTCAAGTAAAACGTTTGTTTTTGGTCTGCACATCAAGGTTTACTTGGTTTGTTTTAACTGAACAGGCAAGATGCAAGGTAAAATAGTATGTATATACCGGGCTTTATAGCAATGAATATAAATTCAAATACAAGCTGGCTCCGCTCCATACCGCTTCGCACGGCACAGCACAGCACCGCATCCGGTGGACAACCGGGGTTTCCTCTACATCTACTGGTTAGTTGAATATTTTTTCATAAAATTGCTCATACTTATCGATGTTTTCAACTTTTTAGGTCTTGATGGAAGCAGTTGATATATTAGCTATAGAATTTTTGACAGTTGAAAGATATTTGTAACCTACTTTGGAACTTTCTTGATGTATGATTCAACGGAGAAACAACATTTTTAAAATCATAAACCTGATCTATTTGAGCTGTTTTACTGAAAATTTATCACTTGATCCATCTACCATTTTAAAGTATCCATCTGGCCATAAACACGAGTATATTTTCTAATTTATTTCTTTATAAGTTTTTCTTAAAAATTAATGAAACACCCAAGTTTTTGTGCATGTAATCAGGATGGTTGTTATATATTTAACAGCGTTCTATGAAAATAGTAATAGTTATCCTTAGTAGAGTATAAATCATAAATGATTTACTTCCACTCTACACCTATTTTTTCTATCGCATACTTTCTTTACTCTCTAGTTTCTTTACTTTCTTACCTTTAACCTTAGTTTCTAATAACATTTCTTTTGTAACTAGAAGAATTACAGTCCTTTTCTTTTTCGGCTCATGATTACTTTTCGGTTCACTTGATGACATTATGACATACAAATTTACCACCGTGAGATGTTACAACAAACTGGAATGTTTGTTCACATTGAACAGCTTTAAGATCATTAGCCAGCAGTGTCTTTTGGGAGTGACTGCAGAAACTACGTAAGTCATTGACTAATGTTGTTTTTTTTCAGTGACTTCAGTATAGAATGGCAAGTTTCTCGTACTTGGCAATATTAGAATTATGTAGTAATTTATAGGGAACGCGTAACTAACTCTTTACATAACAAGTCCTATACAACCTAGCAGAATAGTGACTATTTTTATTTAATATCGCATGCAAAATTTCTCATCCAGCGGAAACATGGTATATGAATTGGATCCCAATAATGGAAAGATCAAAACCTTCTCAGGAATATGTTCCCGATTTAAAACTTCCTGACGACTGGCCTCAAATTGAAAATCACTTAAAATGGTTGCAGAATCAATTTAAAGAAAGTCACTGGTTTAATAAAAATACTTCTTTTCGAACCAATTATAATAATAATAATAAAACGTCTTTATTAAATTAATAATTTTATATTAATTAATTTACTCCCTGGGCGAAGTTTAGCTCTAGGGTTATTCTTACACTTAACCCAATGTAAATAATTACATAAAAAAATATAAATATAAATAAGAGTAAGATTAAATTGAAAAGATAAAAAAAAGAAAGAAAGAAAGTAAAAAGTAAGAGTGGATTATCCCAAAAATTATGCAAACAGAAGAGAAAGAAAAAAGAGAAAAAAAATATCAAGAATTAAAATGAGTTGCCAAGTAACTGCTGATCTAAAAGATATTTTGTGAGTTTCTTTTTAAAATTAGGAACGGTATACTTTTTAAAATCTAGGTTTAGTTTATTGTATAAATAAATTGCGTTGTACGAAAATGATCTCTGAAATATGGAAATGCTATGCAGAGGCATTGTTAATGTGTCTCTGCCACGAACATTAACATTATGAATAGTACTTCTTGGAATCAGTTTTTCTTTAAGATAAGGGGGTGTTGAAGTTGTGTATAAATTGTGAACAAAAACCAAAATAAAATACTTAAATAAATTGTCCATATTTAACCATTGTATCTGACTAATTTTATTAGAGATATAAGCAAATTTTCTAAGATCAAAAACATATCGACAGCAAGTGTTTTATACCTTTTGAATACGTTTCTTATTGACCATATCAAGACAAGGATAGTAAACGACATAGCAATAATAAAAAATGGGCAATACAAGGGTCTCAAAGTTTTTTCTTTAATTTGAAATTCAAAATTTTTTTATTTGCATATAGAAGTCTTAAGCGTAGATAAATTTTCTGTATCAAATTACTTACATGTTTAGTAAAACGAAGATTAATATCAGACAAAAAACTATAATTTGTCTTTAAATTTTTTTACATTAATTTTCCTCTTGGAAATAAGAAGAAGGTAACCAGACTAATTGTAACACCAGCTTGTGTTTATAACCCCTTCATGTTCAGAGAATCGATATACTGTAAGTGTAGTTTTGCGCAGAAAACTGGAATTCCACCACTGCCACATATATTCTCTGGAAACGTTGACCTAATAAACTTAATATTGCGCCTCATTCAACTTGCTCCGAGTTCGTTTATGGATTACTAAAGCAAACGTTTAAAATATAAACATGAAATCTGTTTTAGGTGTATTTCGCTTATAAAAAATAATAGGAGTAAACATAATTTTCTACTTAAAAATATATTTTGCTTCAATAAACCATTATGGATATTGTTTGCGTCTAGAAATTATAATTCTTAGGGGGAAACAGAAGTGTTTCCAAATCTCATGGACTAAGGACTGCGACGCAGAAAACCAGAATGTGTCGACTACGCCTGAGCCAGCCACAGTGAAGTGAAGACCGATCTAAAAAATCATTGTGTTAGCACCAGTTGAAGTAATAACTTATCCAGGTGTTTTGTATTATCTCACAGTTCATATCTTCTTTTTTTATTATATTTCTGTCGAGATTTAAAACATGTGGTTTGGAAGGATTTTTAAATCAATATCACATAAAAAAGGTCCTTCTATGACAAAAATTCGAAATAGAAAATTTATATTGTTAAAGGTGTAAAAGGAAGTTGCGTAAAAATCATTGTATTAATGATTTTTACGTATTTTACGTGATTATAACGTCTCTATATTGCTCTTTTATGTATTACGCAGTGTGATGCAAGGTAGATGAGTATTTTCTGCCCACTGGTCAATCTGAGGGGAGGGTTTTAACGAAGGCCTTTCATAATTCTTGATATTGGAGGAGTTATAACAAAGCCATACATTTTTTTAAATTTGTATCACGCAATTATACTCGGACTTATTTCCATACTACCCTGGAAGTAAAGTTTATGGCGTAATTTTTTATGGGCTATCCCCAGTAAGCCTAATCCACAGCACATCACTTAGCTAAATCCCAGTTTTTTTGATTGCTCAGTTTTGATTTCTCTACTAGTCATTATCAATATGACAGCTTAATTACAGATTATTTTGAAGTGACAAATGAATTTTAAACATTTAATACAGTAAAATTGGCATTAACTAACATAACGACCAAAAAAGTTCAGCCAAAATTATATAATAATATTGATAACAACATTAATCAATTTCACTTGGAACAATTTACACAATGGGATGTGAAAAAGGGCAATATTTGCATTAAAAGTATTAAAACCAAAGTTATCTACAGATTATGATGATTCAAACCATTGATTACAAATGATTGGTTTGAAAATGGCACGTTAAGATGCCGAAATTGCAGTAATGTTTAAGTTATAATAAACTAGTGATAAAAAATAAACTAAAGTTATTTCCTTATATCATCATGATTAACGATCACAAAATAATGGCTTCCGCAATAGAATTTTTGAGTAGTATTTATATTTTAACTGAACCTGAAAAGTATTTAATTAATTTGTCCCTTGCAAATGAGGCGCTTTCACGAAAAAGTGAACAAATCTACTTGAGTCACTTCTGTACAAAATGAGATTTTTCTGTAGCCGTGGAATAGAGCCAATTTTCTTTTCCTAAAAAAAAATGAAAATTGTTGCCAAAGCATTACATGAGTCATTTGCACATCTGATATGGATTTGTTTGTATTTGCCTGAAATGCAAGGATTTGTACTATTTTGCTTTCTTACGCTTATGGATTTGTTCTCTTTTGACCGATATATTACCCGAATTTTAAACAACGAACAGCAGTTGACGCAATAATGAAACACGCAACACGTGTTTATCGTTGTCTAGGGATATCCACAAAAATCGGATAACAGTAACACATACAAGATGGCTCAATGTCTAAAAGATCAAAAATTATTTGATGTAACTCAGGATTTATTCCGTTTTGCATGATTAATATTGTTGCTACAAGGATTTGTTGCTTTTTGCTGCACTTGACAAACCCGATGGATGAGAAGAAATGGCTCATGGATTTGTTACTCCTTGGTTGAAAACTATAACTTGAACATTTTGTGGGACAAGGATTCTTTTATTTTTGGCTAAAATTTTGAAGGGAATGTTAGAAAGATGTCCCATTACTAACTGATGCAATTCACAGCTCGTTTTAAGGTAAAAACCAATTTGTTCACTTTTGTGTGAAATCTCTTCAAATGGAATCTTCCGGGAAGCTTTAAAATTTGCAGTAATAAAGTCACCAGATACCTACAATAGTATTAATGTTTCTTTTAAAATTGTTTTGAACCTGAGTCCAACTTATTTTGTAAGTGCAGCATTTGGAATAACAAATTATTTCCCAAACATAATTGTTTCGAACCGGTTTCTTTTCAGGGTAATCTTAGTTTGTTTAATCATCTTAATGATAAATACGTTCTTGTGTTTATACTAAACAGCCGGTCGCTGAAACCAAGTAAGATGAAAGTATTTTAGTTTAATTTAGTTTAATTATAAGCCAAGCTGAAAGCATTTATTAATGGTATAGAAATATGTTTCTATTTGTTTTTAAATAATTTATGAGGATAAAAAATTAGCAGATTTGTTTTAAATATTAATACATAGCCGTTTTAAGTAATTGCTTTTTGAAAACACAATTTTTAAATTATGAGAAAGAGATTCCCACCTCAGAATATTTTATAAACAATCGTTTATATTAAATAACGTAGGGAATTTGTTAATGCGCGGTGCGCCAAGCTAGCTTAAAATATGTTTGCAACGCACGCATATCAGCTAAAACTCACGTGACTTTCTAGCCACGGTTTGGGAATAAAACCACACACGTGCGTCGCAAGAATAGTCAGTTAGCTCCGCCGTTCTCAACTTGCAGCCAGCAGTAGATCAGCAAGTAACCGCTCGAGATATCCAGTGTGCTTCGTAGAAAACCGTGATAAGAATTGTTTCTGTATTTAACCGCTTTTACCGATTGTATTCGATTGCCTGCTTTATTATTCTTTCCGTAAATTGTCAATTATCTACAAATGCTTGCTATTCGGATCGGCTAGGGATATTCGGGAAACATGACTCATTAGTAAAACTCGGGTTATCTATTCAACAACTAGCATCAGGAATATTCGGTTGTTATTGTTTGATGTTGACGTAAAGATAGAATTCCAAGGCCTTGCATGCAAATAGAATTCCATCTCAGTCATAGTTTAATTATCAGTAAGGTTCTGAGGCCTCGTGTGTGGATAGGACTTCACTAGATAAACAAGCGATTTTAAGTCCTCGTATGTGAATAGAATCTTACGAAATGCCCCGGGAAGTAATGTATTAACCGATCCGTCCACCCGTGCTCACTGAACATAAATTGTGAAGAAGATAAGCTCGAAGTTTAAGTGATAATCTATCATATTGAACCAAGTTGGCATCATCTCGAACTACGCCAGTGCTAGGACTTCACTAGGTAAACTCGAAGTGGCATAAGTGAGGTTTTAAGGCCTTGTATGTGGATAGAATTTCATGACATGTCCCGGGGTGTAATATATTAGCCGTTCCATCCTATACACGTACTCAATAATTATTAGATTAGATTAGAAAGTTTTATATACCGCATGTCCCTGGACTGACATCCTGCCGTTGTGTCACGCTTGTACCCCGTAATCATTTGCTCCTGGATATATATTGCTGAAACGACCGTCTGCTGTAATACTGCCTTAAGCACTAGTAACTATAGAGTCAGTAACCGCTTACCGCTTGCTGTAGATACCAATAGTAGTAGTTGTAGTAATTTTGCTTTATTTCAAATCACTGCCTGCTTGATTTTATAAAGATATGTAATAATCATTTGAATATTGCCTGCTGATAGTAATACCGTAGTAATAGTTTTCGTAACTTAGTTGTACTTGACGTAACTGATCACCGTTCTTACATTATCATAACCTCTTGCTTGGCTCCTTGGTTGCTTACTTGTAATATAGGTTAATATTTACGTTGCATAATAACATAACTGTTTATTTATTTATTTTTATTGTTTTGTGAGGCAGTCTATAATAGAATACACTAAGTTGATATTCTGCCTTTTATTTAAAGCAAAGGTATAAGTAATAAATCTGTTTGTATACCGAGAATCATTTTCGACTTGTAAAGTTGTCCATTTCTAAAAGACCGACAACCATACATACAGACCCCTGGATATACCGTGTCTTCACTGAGTTATCCTAACTTATATCATAAAGTGGTATTCATACACTTTAAAACAGGAACTGGCGCTTAAGACCGTCCCGTAATAAAAGTTCAAAGTATCCCTGTATTGAAGAGTGCCAAAAGGACGCATTCCTTCTTGTACAGGTAGACAAATGACAAGAGAAGGAAGTGATGTCAAAAATGTACATTGTATTGAGAGGACTAGACAATTGAGACTTCGATATGACATAACAGTAGAGCATCTTAAGTGTGTCAATATTCGAAAAATCACGCGAATATCTAGCTATGAATCTATACGATCTGCTGGCTTCAGATGCAATAGTATTAATATGAAAATTAAATTAAAGCACCTAAGTCCCGGAACGTGTCAGGCCTATCTGGCAAATCGTTATTAATGTTACAATTGTATAATATTGAAGGTGATTTGTGTGTGGAAGACATAAAGCATATTTGCGAGTTTAATGAGAGTTTGTACTTACTACGCCAATCGCGTACATTCTCTTGCAAATGGATGCAATCTTCTATACTGTCGATAATGCAGAAAAGCTTAGGTCATCAGCGTACAGTAAATATCTGACTTCTAAATCATCTGCAATATCATTAACAAATACAACAAAAAATAACGGACCAAGTATAGACCCTTGCGGAACTCCAGAGGTGGCAATGTATTTTATATGTCACTTGTGATTGATATTAATATCTGCTGACAATTAAAAATGATTGATTCAGTCTTTTTTGAAAGTAAGCGTCTGACACCTGTCAGTTGAATTTTATGAATTTTGTTAAAGTTGAAAAATTTTTTGAATGGAAAATATGGATAGGTATTTTCAGTCGTAAAATATATTTATAGGTATATTTATGCAAAACATTTTTTTATTCCACCAACAATAGCTTCTGGAGAAGCTTCTTGGCAGGGCATGCTTGATTACGAGTATATTCAGTACTTTATTAACATGGATTGGATTGCTCCGATGATGAGAGAAAGAAACTGAACTATATTTATTGTAAATAACTATTTTTCATGTCCGTCTAACTGTTCGTGAGATATTCACACAAAACTGATTACAAAATACTATTTATTTATTATTAACAATAATCAATCAAGTGCATGTGGATTTGCCACATACAAAATCATTTTATGATTTCTAAACTGTAAAGTTGTACAACAGGTTGTTGAACTCAACTGATATATTTTCTCAAAACTTTATTCCTAGTGTGTATTAAAATTAAAATAAAACTGTTTGAAATAAATCCAAAACAACCTATTTTCAAGAGCAGGAAAAAAATAAAAATACGACAAGAAATGCATTCAACGCTACTTCCAGTTTTACTTTCTACACGTAAAACATTGTTTCTGATAGATATGAAAAAGTGGAAAATTATTGACCTACTAATAAACTCGATAATATTAAAGTTATAAAATCGCCCTTGGCATAAGCGATTTCACAATAATTATGGCATTATAAACATATCTACGGCAGTGACGTGGAGAGTTTACTTTTTTACGCCAAGTATATACAATTTTAATCAAGCATTGTAATTCGATTGGGCAAATCATTTTATAGTCTACAAAATTATTTATTACACATTGATATTTTTTCATATTATTTACATACAGGACGTCAATTTGAAAAGTGTCCACGCCAATTATTTCGGGAAAAGAGAAGGATATTAAAAAGTGATTTTAACCAAAAAGCAACCCCCTCACCTCCAGCTACCACTACTTTAGAATCTTAAATATTGGCCCTCTGTCACTATTCACTTTATTTTTACATTTGTGATGTTCAGGCTCTCAAAAGCATCCATCTGTCTGGAATTTGTTACATTCCTAATTAATCTTAAACTGCTAATATCTTTTATATGGTTTTTTCTCAACATATGTTGGGCAACACTAGACTTATGCTCCTTGAATCTAGTTTGAATCGATTGTCTAGTTTGTCCAACATACTTTTGTTTACAGTCCTTATAGCTAATTTTGTAAATCCCCGACTTTTCGTTTCAGTTTTTTCTTATGGATTGTCTAAAAGTTGTGGTAGTTTACTTTCCGATGAATGAGCCACTGTCAGACCTATGTCTGGTATCTTTTCTGTACGTCAAATTCTAACTTATCTTCAGTGTTTCCAATTATTAATACATCTAAAAATAGTAGTCAGTTGTCCAGCGTTTTCAATTTCATATGTGAATTTAACTGACGCGAAACGACTGACAAAATTGTCACTATCAGTGACTTTTGTATCAATCACTGCAAAAATATCGTCCTCACACCTAGACCAAACCCTGGGAAAATACTCGAATTTTCCTTTTGCTTCTGTTTTGAATCTGTTCGTGAAGATACTAGCAATTAATGGTGACAAAGAGATACCCATTGCTGTTCCTCCATGCTGTTCGAAGAAATTTGTCATTGAATCGAAAGCAATTTTGTTTCATGCAAAGTTTAGTTAGTTGAAGATATTCTTTTACTGCATCTTGATTGAAATTGTTTGATTCGAATAGATCTTTAAGGTAGTCCAAGGTCGGTGGTATCGGAACACTTGGAAACAATGAACTTCAAAGAAGATTAAAACCTTCTTGCAATTGGATATTAAATCAGTTCAAAACTAGAAACAACAACAGTGTACTTTCCGCAATTTTTATCTCTCTTCTTTTCTAATGAAGGTTGTTGTTTATCTACATGTTGAAGAGAGACATATCATGTGTTAAGATAAAATGTCTTCTCTTTCTATTTCGAAAGTCAATCCATCACACTATCCCATTTAGGTTTTCCTTTAAAAAATGTTCTTATCCATAGTCTTACTATTTGATAGATTAGGTTGGATTAGATTCTTGTGTCTGAGTCCTTATGAACATTCCACTGCGGCCATCAGCAGGCCCATTGTCGCTCACTCCTTCACCCAATAAACTCAGTCTGTTAATGAATCTGATAACTTTATTGGATGAGAGTGTATCCAGATTCCTTGGCAACAATTGCCCTTTGCCAAATATTGAGAATCGAATCCTCTCCACAGTAGGACAGGTGCACAAGACGTGGTCTGCCTTCTCATCATCCGTCAGGTATAGGCGTCTCTCGGCGTTTTCCGTCAGACCGGGTTTATTCAACTAATACTGGTAACTATTGCCAATATTTGAAAGTTTTCCTTTCGGCCCAGGTTAAGAGAGCCATCTTGACAGTCCTTGAGGATATACGAAATACCGATTTGGACCAATGATTTGTGATTCTGCTCCTTCTCTGGCCAAGCAATCGACTATTTTACCTTCCAGACCACAGTAGCCGGGTATCCAGACCAAAGCACTTTATTGTTTTTGCTCAAATAACTTAGAGCCTTCTGACAGTCCTATAGAGATTTAAAGTTCCACCTGTAGGAGCCAAGAGTTATTATTATTAATACCTAGGCTTGAGTATATCCTCACCCTTGATTTGCAGCTATGTACTCCGGCTCCTATTCCCTCGGGAGTTTTGGAGCCGTCTGTAAACCAGCAACTGTCTGCCTTTAGTAGGTCAGATTTATTTCTATGACACTCATCTCTTTCCGGAAAAAAGATGTTGAGGGTCAGTTCGTAGTTGGTCATGGTAGACGGGGGGATTCCCAAGATGTTGTGACTTTCTATGTCATCCAGCAGTCTGTTTCGCTCCATGTTACTCGTCCGGGAAATATTTATGGCCGCTTATTGCAGTCCACACGTTGCCCGCCTGGCTACTGTATCCAAATACACATGAAGAGGGAGGTAAGTACAGGACAATTTCCATTGCAGTTAACGGTGTACGATTTGCTAACACTTCTATGTTAATTTCTTTAATTAAAATTAGATAAAAACACTCTAGATTTCCTCCTACTGAAAATCTAACTTGCGTTACGCCTGTGTCGATTATTATATCAATAAAAAGTAAATAATTCGTGTTATACGAGGGTATAGTTTTACAGTTTTAAGAATACTTTTACTATTGCGGTTTTGTATTTTATACTGTATCGCCTTGCATAACAACCTTATTAAAAGGAAAAATTATCTACCTCGTCGAGTGAAAGCTATTTGTTTTATTTATTTTTAATTGGATCTGCAACATTCGCTTAGAGTTGACTACTGGGAGACATTTTTTTCTATTTAATTGGAATGAAAGTAATTAATTTCATTTTTACAAATTAAAACTAAAAACGAAGATATAGAAAATGAAGCTAATTTGCAGATGTTTGGAATATTCTTGGATTTAAATGTGTATTTACTTATTTAAACTGGTCTAGATTATTGCTATCGATGTTAATTGCTCCCTTTCTAATAAAAATGACTTAATGTGCATTCCGATCGCTCTTAACATTGAGATTTGCGTTGATTCACTATTAATTAGGTTTTTCTTTTTTGAGAAAATTATTAAAACTTACAAACTTCATTAAGTATGTTACACATTTGTACTGCTTTGAACCATGATGTCACGATATGCAAAAAAGGTGAAATTTGGGAATAATGCTAAGTTTTGGAAAAAGAAAGTAATAATACAAGAAGAAAACTTAAAAATTCCACAATTATTTTGTTGAATAGTGATAAATGTGTGCCCGATTTCTCTGTAGATTTTTGTACAAACTTGTTGTCAATCCTTAGAGACGAGGAAAGTAGACACAACATCAATATAACATAATGTCTCACGTGTCTATGGAAATATGTAAACAAAAAACTACCATGTTTGACATTGCTAAAAAAGACAAACTTTCTTCAATAACTATTTGTATAACAAGGGAGGAAAGTGTAACATTTCATCCCGATAATAAAATTTAATGGTAATACAACAAAGAAGGTTTAGTGCCATATTCCCCAAAAAGAAACAATTATGCAGCTACGGACACGTGTTTCGGAATTATTGCCCCTCATCACCGTAGCGTAGCTAAGGAATTGGATCTACGATGGGATAGATCAGGAACAAGAACTAACATAAGGCTGGAAAGCACAGTCCTGATCTATCCCATCGTAGATCCAATTCCTTAGCTACGCTACGCTGATGAGGGGCAATAACTCCGAAACACGTGTCCGTAGCTGCATAATTGTTTCTTTTTGGGGACTATGGCACTAAACCTTCTTTGTTTTATTTTGAACCCCAATAAATCTATTTTGTTTTAATGGTAATCATCCAAGGGATGAAATGTCACTTTCCTCCCATGTTATACATATCTACGACCTCAAATATAAAAAAAGGGGTGAAAGGGAAATAATATTTATTAAATGTTATGACAGTTTTAATAGTCATTTGAATAGTGAGTAAGTCGTGGAATATTAAAATATCAGTTTCAAAGGTGGTTGTTATGGTGACAAAATGTAGTAAATCACAATAAAAATTGAAATGTTAGTTACAATAATTATTATATTTCTTAAATGAGCTGTATTGTTTAAAATTAATGAAACATTATACGTATAACACCTTACAATGAAATTACTTTCCTTATTTTTGACATTTATTTTGACATTTAGTAGACATTGAGATTTCAAGGTAACTATCGTAAAAGTAAAAAATGCGGGTAGAAACTACTTTCCTCTCTAGGGAGGAAAGCTATTTTGCCTCCCTAGGGAGAGAAGGTATCATTTTCTACCCGCATTTGAAGGAGGAAAATATTACTGTTTGTAGGGGTCTGAAGTTTTCCTCTAATTTTGAGAACGGAATCAGAGAATCAGAGAAATTTCATTTTCAGATTAATATTTTTTAGGTGCGAGACATTTTTGGATAGGCAAAAACATTTTTTGCAAAAAATATTTTTTACAAAACCAACCTCTGACTAATCCTTTTAGCGCAGAGATTTATTTAACATATTTTTTAAAATAATTTATAGGACAGTGGCTTAATACCCAAAGAAGGTGAGAAGAAAATTTTGAATAATTTTTTTCTGAGTACATTTTCAAAAAATTCAACATTTTTATAGAAAAGTAAATAACGAAAATAAAAGTATCTAGAAGGACTTTATCTTACACTCATTACTTCCCAAAATCTTCGCGGCATACTCTCTATCACATGGTCGATCAAATTCTATGGAATATTATGCCCCTTTTCCTAAATAGCATTGACTAGTTCCTCAACAGTCTGTGACGAAGGAGTGCGGGTGAATATTCTTCTCTTTAGCATATCCTGTATGTGTTCGATTGAATTATAATCAGGTGAGCGAACAGGCCACACCATTCTTGTAATTCCGTTGTTTTAAAGAAATCTGTTTACTGCCTCACATTAATGTGGTTGAACGTATTGTCATCGAAATAAATAAATTTGCCTTCAATAATATCAGCAAAAGGTGCTACGTTATTTTCAGGATGGTTAGATATCAGGGGTCGTTGACAGTCTGATTAACGAATATGCTAAAGGATACGGTCTAGCATGTAATTCTCCTCGTATCTTTCTCTCTAAAGATGAACTCTATTGTTATCTGGATGTTTGGAAATTTGAGAAACGTCGGCAAATAGGTAAGTGGGAGACTAGATTTTTTCTAGTAATCCTCCGGGTAAGCTTCCAGTTAGAAATACACAATTTTTTTATATTAAAGTGATGTCTATAAAATTAACTACACATAGAATATAAAGAAACAATAAAATATCATTTACAATCAGAATCTAACAGCTAAAATACAAAACATGTTAAATAGAATTACGATCGGTGACAACCACTGGTGACCGATAGTCGTTGGAAAGGGGATATTGCATAGACAAAAATGTTGACGTATCAGCAATGCTAGTTTCAGACCAGAGACATGCATGTTTCATTAAATCAAGTGTTTGGAGCAAACAAATTTATTCTCTGACCACTGCCAGTGTTCATCTTTCCCAAGAACTTCCAATCACTTTTCCAATATCTCTCCTTTAGGAAATCTAAAACACGTAATTTCTAGAATTGAAAACATAACAGATCAAAACTAACTTACCTATGAAAAGTGATCTCTTTATGTTTAAAAAGTTTTACGTTAGAACATCCCTCCACCACACAAGGCATTGTTTACAAATGTTTTTTACGAAAGTACCAAATACAATTTGCACTTACACAAAGTATTAAAATATTCTATTGTAGTAGTAGAAAGTCACAAAAAATTTATAAAATGAAAGAAATCGCACTATAACCACAGAAAATTAAACAATAACCATTAAATGAATGGCATTTCGGGTTCAAAATGGCGGCGACCATAGTGTCGCCAGATTTTTTGATGCGCAAACGTTCAAGAGCATTCTCCCTACTCCATGTCTGTTTCAGACCCGTGGTAATCAAACTTCTTACATTCATCCATCTATCAGTAACTAGCTGAACTAAAATAATTTAGTTTATTTCCAACTCTTTCCTACTTACCTTTTGCGCAATGCCGCCGATCCAATTAAATTTTAATAAAAACTTTGATGCAGGGCTTCTTAATTAATTGAAAATTTAGCCACTCCAAAATTTTAACATACATTAATAACACTTCAATGTATCTGATGAATACTTTTTTTTCTAAGTGTTTCTTTATAACCATGCAAGGAGCATTTCGTGGTTTACACAAAATAATTAATATTTTAAAATTTTAATAAGTTTTCGCAAGAAAATATATTCATCAGATTCGTTACATTATCCCTGTTAAATATAAGTTTGTTAATTTTAACATTACATTAAGTAGCCGAAAAGACAGAACTAAACAAAGAAGCCAATATCTCTAAAAATACGGGAAATAGCTTAAAGTTTTAAAAAGCATTTTATAGAGGAAGGACGTCTCTACCTACATACGAGATTTGACAGACTTAACTATATGTAGTTAAAACCAGGCGAACGTTCAAAATTTGGTAAAAGCACATGGCATCTAGTCTTACCCTGTACAAAATTTTGATTCAAGCAAGGAATGAATTATTCAAATCGTTCAACCCGTGTATTGATTTAAATTCGATCCAAATTTTGGGCGTCACATCAAATTTCCAGTAGTGTAGTAATGATGATTACTCAGACATATTAAAATATATGATTAAAAGAAATATAAGATGGTTTATTTCGAGCTTCTGTGTCGTACAGAAGAATCTGAAGAATAAGTTGAATTAAATATTTTGATGAGAATAACGAAAATGGAGAAAGAAGTTCAATCCAGTATCATTTTTTTTATGTAAAAAGTACTTTAATCTCCTTGACATGGGCGCTCATAGGATCATTTCCAGGGGGGGGCAAAAGTAGTGACCATAATCGCTGTATATATGGGGTGTGATCTGGGAAGTGGATTTTTTTGGAACTTCAAGGTTATTTTGAATTGCAAGTATCTTAAAATTATCTGTAATGATAAATTAACATTAAAAACGCGTGGGACGCGTTAGAAAGATAAATAAATAACAAAGCTTGAAAACAAAAAAATAAATTAATTTTGAATATTGATAATATACTAGAAAAATTATTCTTAATAATTTTAAGAAACAATGAGTAGTAACTCATTAATATTAACTATTTACTTGCATATATTTCCTATTTTTGTTTAAAAAGTGTAAAACATTTTATAAAAATTTCAATTTCTACTAATTACTTATTTTCATTTCTTGGTTTTAAACATCAAAAGCCAGAGGAGAAAGAGCCCTATCTTGCCCCCCATAGATGCCCACGCTCATTGTAAAATATCAAGATTGGCCCATGTCCATGTCTATAGGGAAATTACGTGATTGGCATGTTGTTTTTGTTTTAAAGTTTCTGGTGAATGTTCCTTTTTAATCACAACTTTGTTTTATATTTCTTAAAACTGGGTAGCGATCTTGAATACTTAGAATGGCTGCAGACATTTGCATTAGCTTCTTCACGCACGACGCGACGCACTGATGTTTACAAAGTGCCTCATTTGCATTTTATATATTTGGTTTATAATCAGTAATTTAGAAGAGAATGCCACAATTTGATATCATTCAATTTGCAATACTTTCTACATTTTCGTTCATTGTGGATCGACCCGTGAAAGAATACTTTCAAAAATGTTTTCTTGCGTCTTGCAATACGATCTTCTACTTGTCTGCATTAGCATTTACTTGGAAACTTTTGATTGAAAAATAAACAGTGGATACGCAATTTTAAAAGGTTCCGGGTTTATACGAAATGAACTGGATTATACACATTTTACATATACGATATGTTCACGCCCCAGTAGCACACCAAGTTGTAATTTGGTCGTTCCAACATTGTGACAGCTGTCAAAATGTTGATTTTTGCTAAAGCCCATCGTAATTGTCGTTAAATTTCAGGATACTGAAAGTGCAAAATACAAAGAAACTCTTTAACCAACTGTTTCTGAAGTAACACAAATTGAAACATTTGGTGAAATGGTAGTTAATCCAAAACAATCCCTTCTCAGGTTGCACTAATTTATAATATATCCCCGACCATTGTCAAAAAGATTTTAAATAAACATTAACTTCATCCTTATATGCTCAATATTTTAAATCAATTTACTGAAGATGATCTGGACACTGACGTTATAAGGATAAATTTTCTCCAAAATGCATATTTTGTTTATTTTGTACAACAGTAACAAGATGTGAACCAAAAATGTCTACCATTTGGTTCGTTTCTGTAACTATTTTATCGTTGTGAGATAATTTTATATCCTTAAATTTTTGGTTACATCTACCCAGCTTATTATTTATCATTTTCCATGTTTCTTTGGTTTTATTAGACGAGTGCTCAATTTTAGTTTCGTAGTATCTAATCTTAGCATCTTTTATAGCTTCATTGTATATTCATTTTTTGTTATATAATGCTTTCGTATCGGGATAATCTAAGTTATTGCTTAACCAATAGGGATTTTTCAGCTCAATTCCTTGCTGAGTAATATCAGATATTAGCCAGGCTTTAAATTCGCTACTTATGTTACTTTTTATATTAGATGATTTTATTGGACAGAAACCGTCTAGATACCAATTTATACAATCAATAAAATTAACAAACGCGTTATTTACATCATGACCAAATATACATTCCCAGTTTTCTGACCGTAAGCTATTTATTAAGTTTTGCATGTTGTTTTCAGCAAAATTTCTTATTTGTACAGTGGTATTCTTGCTATTATTACACTTTTTATGTGTAGGCTAAGTGGTCAGCTATATTAGGGTTTGTTAACCTACAAATATACTGGGAATCAGGTATATTTGTGACCAAGTAATCTATTGTAGTAGCGGTACAAACAATTTTTGCATCCCTAGAGTCCTTACTTGAGTATATGTTCATATCACCATACAGTATTACAAAATCTGCCTTTGTGATGGCTACATTCAAGGATAGAGTCAAATTTGTAAAAAACATATCTTTATCGCCAGTTGGAGAGCGATGATATACTGTTATTATGATATATTTTTTGTCATTAATTTGACAAAAAGCATAAAAAAACTTTACATTACATTCAACATATAAGTAGGTTCTTAACTGCAATAATTTCACTGGCTAAAAAACAACTTTTTTGTCATAATAAGAGAGCCGCCACGAATGTGGTTTGTTCTAGAGTAATGAGTTACGATTTTGTAATTTTTCGTAATAAATCAATTGAGAGTTTAAATAGCAGAAAATAACTAGGAAGACTTGACATGGGTATTATATTTCAAAAGGATAAGGCACCCTCCACCATAGCATACAAGAGAATTTTTAGATATTCTAGGCGGTGTATTGGTCATTTTTCATATGGGGGTACATTTAGTCAAAGATGTACATAACAGAACTATAGTTCATCACTGATATAAAACAAATAATAAGTCAGCTTACAAACTTTTGCAAAAGTTTGAGAAGCATTTGTTAATTTTACTGCCAGCATTAGCACTCAGCAGGGACGCATTTTGCCATTTCATAAATTAAAAATGTTACATTATTATTACATATTTCATATCGTCATTCTAATATAAAATGTTCATAACGCCCTCGCCTTGCGTCGTCTTCATTTGTATTGTTTGTAATGTTTTAACGCTTTGTCGTTGTATTCACCACAAAAAGAGCTTTGAAATTAAGTTGCTTCTGACATTAGGTGTAATTTAAAACTGTTAACGTCGTCTTCGAAATCTATGTCGCCATTGTAGCTCAACTCAAAAAGTAAGATTTTAGTTCTCATAGAAGTACACCGTTCAAAAGTCAGCAGGAGGGGAGACTTTACCGCCGCACTCTATAATTTGTTCACATTAATTCAGCGTTGATTTTATATTTAGTTAGCTTCCTATAAAATTTGCGGAAATATAACAACATAAGTATGCACTCTGCAAATAACTGTTTACTTGGTATTTATTTACTGACATCTATTGACATGCGTGATGTCACTTACCATATTATCAGAAAGGAAAGTAATTGGGTTGTGACGGTCAGAAAGTATAGATTACTAGGGAAAAATCCTTGCGTGTACAATATATCACTGAAACCAAGAACAAACATACGCTTTAATACAATGGAGAAGCTCTAATTGAATTGCCAGAGCGATTTATTTCATCAGCTTTCACGCTAAATAAAGTGGTAAATATGTTCAAATCTAAAATGATTTTTTCTCGGATGATTTCATATTCAATAAGTTGTGACCTTTTATCATGCATAATGCATAAATGACGTTCTTTTTTTGCCAAAACTGATTATACGAGAGCAAACATTTATCGAAGCTAAAAACAATGGCATGCAATAATAGCATAATATAATGGTATAAATATAATAGCAACTAATAGCATGTATAGCATAAAAGTAAAAATAGAATATAAATGAGGAATCTAAAAATTAGTAAATATTACTCATAACATAACTAGCCACCGGATATATTCCATGCGTGCAGGACCGGTACATGGAATAAGAGAAAATAATAATCATTTGTATGGAATAATGAAAAACATACCTGGAATGTCAACATTTTATGGATCCTCCTGTACTGTGTTCATCGCATTAGTATAGATTGAAAGACACGGGCCAGAAAAGTTACATGAATCTTATTGGCACTTGTTGATTCAGTCCTGCTTGATGTTTACATCAAGCAGGACTGAATATATAAGATATATCAAAAATTAGTAGATCGGTGTTATACAGGGTATTTTATAAGTCAATTGGGCAATTGGTTTATAAAACACACTACTTATATTTTTCGAGATATAAAAAAAAAATTATTAAAAGAGTTGTTTAGAATGCAATTTGTGCCTGCTTACTAAATTTCAGAAATATAAATGCACTTTGTTGGAATTGCCCCTTTTTTTCAATAAATTAGTATTTCATTTTAAATTCTTAAGAAATCATTTTTGCAAGTTGAGAATGCTCTGAAATCACATATACCTTTTGTAAAATAAATTAAAATTATGAACAACTTTTGTACAGCGTCATCACGCGAAAATGTTTTTTTTTGAAATAACTTGGTTATTGTATAAAGTGTAAAGACCTTCATTAACTATTTTTTTCCGCAGGATCCAAATTTTTAATAATAAAAAAAACAATTGCGCATCGCGTTTAAGAAATACATTTTACTTAGATTTTTTTAAATTATTTCGATTTTCCTCATTTTTCTGATTCAAAAACACCAACGTGTCATATTATCTCAAACAGTTTTTGAGACATTTGAATTTCCGTATTAAAATATCGTTAATGATTTTGTTAAATGTGGTTGCCTTTGAAAAGAAGAAGACGAACTAACTATGACATACTGATTTTTGAAGAACATTACTTTGACGAGTAAACTGCATCTTTATGTCAGAAATGTAGCTATTTTGTTTTCAAAGGCAACTACGTTTAACAAAATCATTAACGATATTTTAATGACAAAAACCTAATATCTCAAAAACTCTTTAGGGCAACATATAATGCATTGTATTTTAGTAATAAGAGAAACGAGGAAAATCGAATTATTTTAAAACATACAGGGTGTTCTTTAAAAAAAACATTAGATCATATTTCTTAAAGGCAATGTGCAATTGTTTTTTTTTAATTAAAAATTTGGATTCTGTAGATAAACACTGTCACAGATGAGACACGCCTACTTGAAATAGATATAAAAAAACGCAAAAGTAATCTACTAAAAGATTATTTTCGCTATAAAATACTTACACATCAAAAGCGACCCCACATATGATATATAGTTTCAGAGAGAAAAAATTTCCTTTTTAACTAATAGCCAACTACGATTCCCATTTAAAAATATACAACTTTATGCCATGACTCGAAATTGCACCTTTTTTTTAATTTCCTCGATGCAACTGTATTATACAGAAAAAAGTGCCTCAAGAATGTAAAAGTTGTTTTTTCATAACTTTACAAACAATCAAGCTATTGGCATGTGTCTAAAAGTCGAAAAATCGAACTTTTGTTTATAACTCGAAAACAAAAGACGACAGCGAATTTTTGTTTTCGCCAGTGAATTTGTCTCAAAAAAAAGAGATCGAGAATGTGTCTTCCATTTTTTGTATCTCTTACAGTTACCGAGGTAACCTATACAAACATCAGAAGTTTGCCACCCTGTACAATGTACATAACGACAAAATGAATTTATTCCACACTTTTTTGTTACACGTGTTCTTGTAAAAGCTATGATTTCTTGGTATTTAGTATCATTTTGTTATTAACTAATAATTTAACAATTTGCAGAGGTCAACTACCGGCGAAAGTTTAAAGAAATACTTTTAATTACTTTGTAAATAGAATAGAATTTAAAGTAAAACAGAATTAAGTTTTTTTACGAAGAAAAGTATACAAAGAAAAAATAAATAAAATACAATATATAAATAAACTTAAATTCTTCACAAAATTTCAGGGGAGCATTGTATATGAAGGGGATATATTCTTAACAATTATACATACAATCTTAATATCAATAAATAACAGTAAATAATTTGACCATAACTTAAAAATATTCAAAGATTTAAAAAAATAAAAACATGTAATAGGTACATATATTCATACATATAGATCGTACACAAATATACACATATTAATTTAAAACAATATTATTAAAATAAGATTAAAATTTAAAATAACCTATTTTAATACGGTTTGGAATTAATAATATTATGGATTCTCTAGCTGTTTTTTGAATGTATTGTTTAATTTATAAAACTGTTTTAATTTTTTTAGTTACAATAAAACTTTCATAAAACTATGGAGCAACCATTTGGCTTTTAAAATGTTGAAGAGTAAATAAGTTTAATATAATCTTTAACAATCTTAATCAGGAACTCCTCCCCAACCTAGAATTCCATACATTAGGTGTGATTCAGATTAAGTCGTACAAATTAATTTAATGAAATTTAAAATCAAGTTGGTCCCAGATGTGTACCTTGAGGAATGTTTGGATATAGGACAATAACGAATAAAAATAATGCTAATTTTGAATGATTGAAATAACTTTAAAATAACTGAATCTACCTCTTAATGCAGATATTATGATCTTCTCGAGCAGCTGTTTCATTTTATATGTGGCTAGGTTATTACCAGCCACCCTTATTGGTTATTGTAATAGATTTATTACAGAAATCGTTAAATTTAAACGTTTTGATTGTATCAAAAGTTCGTTATATTTTAAGGACTCCTTTTTGCAGAAACCTTTTTTCTCCACCTAAGCCTATTTTAACATTTTACATTGCAACAAAACAATAAATAAATGTAGATGCATTTAAAGGTGGTTGTTAAATGTAATAATGTTAATTTTACTGATAGCAGTTTAACGGTAGCACCGATTGCTAGATATGCAAAAAAAATGTCCGGAAAATCAGCGACCCTGACGTCCGGCGTCCCAACGCAGACCCTTCAGTGATTGCACGTGACGACTCCTGCGTGCCGCGGCCTACTCGGAGTCGATCTTCATTTCATTGCTTCATTCTACTTTACAGATTCTCGGCTACTACGATCGGAGACCGCTCAGTGTCGTCGATGGCAGCGCTGCGTAACATTCAAAGCGTTGGAAAGTACAGTGGAGCACCTGTACACACCATTCACTCCCGAGCCGGGGAATGTAAACATTAAAAAATTCGAACTGACCGCGGGCCATACTTCGTGATACTTACCAGTTATTAAATATTTATGTAAAGTGTGTATCGAGGTTACTTAATATTTAATCGTAGTGCTATTTTTTGTTTGTTTGATTGGTTATTGTGTTATTTTTGTGTGACAACTGTTTGTGGAAAAATGGAATAACGATTATTTACTCACTACGTGCATGAAACGGTAAGCGGCATTCTTAAATTTGAATGTGGTAAAGGGCTTCAGTTCTTTTGGGACAAGAAGTGTGGCAGATACCTGCAATTCTTTCTGACAAAAATTTAAACTGGCAACACCGTTATTTTTAATTTCCACCTTTAATTTTGATTAGCTTTTATTTATATTGTTGCAAAATTTTGCTTGGATTGTTAAAAATGTGGGTCAGAACAACAATTATTTATTTTGTCATGTTGCTTCTAAAATTATTATAAATATTGGCAAAACTACAGATGATCTAAATATAGTGATTTCACTTATTTACAAAACCTTTAAATGATATAAATATAGTAATCAATTTGTCTCCGGTTTTTAATCTGTTGTAGACAACACGTGCGATGACAGTGTATTTTATTTTTATACATTTACATTCAAAAAAACGTATATTTTTTGTAGGTATACAGCAAAGCGAAATTGTTACCTATTTGATGGCCGTTAACATTTAAGGTATGAAGGCATATTAAAACTTGGATATAGATTATTAGCAGTCTGCCAAAATCAAGCTCTTAATCATCGCATTAAAAATATAATAAACAAGTTGCAGGAACAAAAATGTTAGTTTATTATTATAAAAATATATTGTTTTAACTAGGTACGTCAGATATAAAAAGTAATTTGCACAAACACCAGGACATTGCATACTATAGACTGTTTTAATGATCTTCCGATGATGCATACTTCATTGGCAAACGTTCTTGGGGTATAGTATGTGGTGTTTTGACGTTTGTGGCAGCTACTTTATATTTTTAACACATGGTTTCTCATACAAGGTTCCAACCCACTTCAGATTTACTTACGTCAACCGTTTTGAACTTGCAGTTTTTACATTTTTTTAACTTCTCGCTCGCAGAATTATATAAAAAAGTTAATGAATTTACCTTAAAAAAATGATCCCAATTTGTGGGTATGATATCTCATGAATGGAACAATACACGTGCCATTTTTTTGGTGAAAAATTTTATTATAAAAAGTCCCTTATAATCAATAATAATGATAAAAAATATAAGGTGCGAGTGGGAATTTCAGGTGAAATAATAATAATAATAATAAATAAACAGATAAAATACATTGACACAAATAAATACATGTACAGGGCGGGCCAGATTTTGATCTTAGAGAATCGATAGAATACACCAAAATAATACGGTTTCGAGATAGAGAGCGCATTTCTCTGGAGAAAATTGATTTATTGTTATCAAGTTCAAAAGCTGTAAGTTGCGTACACTTCGAACTATAGTTTTCATTTCTTTTGAGTTTAACTCAAAGATGTTGCAACTTATCAAAAAATTTTAAGAAAACTGTTTTGTGCATCAATGATAGTAAATGTCGAAAAAGAAAGAAAAATAGCTTAGGTCAGTGGCGTCCCGTTTTTTTTTTTTTGAATGAATATCTTCGACACCCCTCACCGTTACGCCTCTGGTTCGAATGGAGAGATGAAAACTATAGTGAGAAGTGTACTGATGTACGCAACGTTCACCTTCCGAATTTCATAACAATATGTTAATTATTTCCGGAGAAATATGGGAACTGAAAATAAATTAAAATTTCAACGCCCTCTATCTCGAAAACTAAACATATTTAACTGTAAGTTTATATGAAAATTCCATATTATTTTGGCATATTCTGTTGATTCGTGAAGCTTCCCGATTAAAATCCGACCCATCCTGTTGTATACAAGTATATAATATGATTAAGTGAAAAATGAAATGAGAAAAATTATTCAAAAAATTCAAACTTAGATTCCTTAAAGTATTTTAAAGTGAATCTTCATATAATTTTTTTTGATAGGGCTACCCATAAAGAGTTAAATAGGTCCTAAAAAATAAGGGTAGAAACTGAATTTTCATGTATTTTCTTGTAAACAGCTAGGAAATGGAAAATAATTTTTGGAGTGAAATCTGACGTATTAATTGCTTTTCAAATGACTAGTTTTCGTCCGTCCCAATTCGCTGCTAGGGGTAGAAATGGACAACCCCTTCAAATTTTTTTCAGAACCTTTTTATTTTTTTTAATTAAGAACAAACGTTAAATAGTCTAAGGTAATTAGAAATTTTTTTGTATATCAAAAAATCTTCGTAAGAAACATAATTCTCCAGTAAAAAATGCACAATCATGCAAATTAAAGCATTGCAATAAGATTATGATTACACTGGTCTGCAACGAAATCCTCCTTTAAAAAATTATGCTATAAGTATGAAGATTTTAATGCTCTGAATCTATTCCCGTTGGCCGATTTTTTCTATCACGTCTAGATTTTTTTATATGAATTTTTTTTTTAAATTTCATAAATTTTGTTTTTTTTTAAATTTTTTTTTTGTCAACATCAAGAACAGTATACATACATACAAAATAAGTTTTAGCGAGTTGTAAGAGAAAGAAAGTAAAGTCACAGCGAATACTGCGCATGCGCATATCTACTACCATAAAAATCACTGTCAATACTTTCTTTCTTTCTCTTACAACTCGCTAAAACTTATTTTGTATGTATGTATACTGTTCTTGATGTTGACAAAAAAAAAATTAAAAAAAAAACAAAATTTATGAAATTTAAAAAAAAATTCATATAAAAAAATCTAGACGTGATAGAAAAAATCGGCCAACGGGAATAGATTCAGAGCATTAAAATCTTCATACTTATAGCATAATTTTTTAAAGGAGGATTTCGTTGCAGACCAGTGTTACATGCGATTCAGTCTATAGTAGGCTGCTGTCATTAAAAGCATTTCAATAATTATCCGGTGGCATACCAAAGCCATATTAAGTTGATGGACATTAGGGGTTATAGAAGTGACACCTATCAAAAAAATTTATATGAAAGATCCACTTTAAAATTCCGTAAGAAATATAAGTTTGACTTTTTTTACACTCTATTTTGATACACCCTGTACATAAACATAAATAGATTCATGCGACAGTGTTTCGAATAGCTTGTCTTTCGAAAAATCTTAAGAACTTTCATCCCCTCCTAATGAAATATCTATTGGCCCTATTGTATAATCAATGATATTTTCGAGCTCCCCGTGTTCTGTTCTTCTTTCGTCACATGCTGTATGCAGTTACGCCACTTCTCTGCATTTACTTCTTTCAAAGCCTTTTCAAAATGACCCCAAGCAACATTCAATTTGAATGTAGTATTTTTTTTGCTACATAACTTTCATTTAGGCCCACTCTAATAGGCTATTTGACACATATTTTTAAATTAAAATATTCATATCGTAGTATTAGTCCACAGAAATTTGTATTTCGCTTAAATGTTATCGCTTTACAAAATAAAATAGCATTCAAAATTTCAAATATATAAATCGGCGCGAAAACACGAACTACCATGTCACTACTGTGACGTCATTTTTGTAGTAAACAAACAAGCGCAAGTAGCGCTCGGTGTCGTTTTTTATTTATCATATAAAATAATATGAGTTCCCATCGTTATACATGGTGTTTGGTGCCCAACTGCAAAAGTACAAATGTAAAGAGACCACAAAAGTTGTTTATAAAATTGCCAGATGATATTTAAATGAGAAAAACTTGATTACAACTTGTCAGGAGAGACCCAAAATTATTATCGAGTAAAAGTATACTGTATTTTTGTGAGGATTACTTTCATGCAATTACCAATAGCTTTGAACTTATAACTAATGTAAACAAGTGAAGTCTTTCACATATCTGCCATGTTTGTAATTTTGAGGTTATGTTGAAGATTTTCTAATAAATTATGCTCTAATTACCTACATTATACACACTTTTATAAACATAAGGACTTAGTTAGCTTTAAAATTAGAAGTAAACAAATATTATGTACTTACACAGATATTTTAATGTTCCTAAATTCGGCAGAACAGAAATCGGGATTAATCGCACATAATTTAGCTACCATAATTGTGTCAATTCTTGGCAAATTTGTACTGTCCGCTGTTAAAAAACCGCTCTCCATGATTAATTATTATAAACTTGAAAAAACAACACGAAATCAGTCCAAATATTCACAAAGCAGTCACGATAAGATAATCATTGGTTTTGCTTACTACAAGAGTGACGTCACATTTAAAACCATCATAGCGGGTATCGTTTTGTGACGTGTCGTTTAGAGACTAAAAAATTGTCATTTTAAAATTGAAATAATAAATCACCCTCGTGGTTTTGTAAATACAAATTGATAATTTCTGATTATTCGATAAATCATCGTATTCACATAATTTATTTTTCATAGTGTCAAACACCCTATTCTATCGGATTAAGTTCGTAATGATATAAGTTCCAACATTTGTCCAAAATAATCCTCAGCAAAATCTGCCATCGGATCTGCGTGGTATTCACCAGTAAGTACAATTTTTTTCTGCCAAATATATACTTAATTTTTTTTTACGTTTTGATTTATTATACCATCATCAGAGAAACTATTAGTTAGGTGTATGTTTTATATTTTATTACAAATTCGATGTTATTTACTTGTCTGTTTTAACGCAACGTAATTACCTCCTCTTGGACCCGCGCTTGAATTTGACCCACGAAATCTGCATTTTATTTAAAATGATACCATTGTTTTTTTCTCGTTTTTGATTATCATCAATTGAAAGTGTTCAAGAGCGTTTTAGAGGTTTTTGTTGGATACCTGGTGAAAATGTAGCCTTAAAGAATTTTATACAATTGTTTCTAGTTTCAGATTGAAGTAGAGAATTATTTAGTCTATTTTTTATTGTTTCTTGTCGAATAAAAATGAATCAGGTCCATGTTTCACGTTATCTATTCTGATTTTCTTCGGCATAGAAGAGTGTAATAGCTGTTTCAATAAGAGCGCAAGATTTGAATTGCGCGCCAGTTTGGCTGCCATGACGTCACAAGATTATTACATGCCAGGTCGATAGGAAACAGATGGGAGTTAGTAAACATGTAGCATTATACGATAGAACAACGCGTCCTGATTGTTAAACATTATTATCAAAATGGTGTTTGATTGCCACGATTCGTAAAGTGCGTCCAATTTTCGGTCGAAATAATGTTCCTCATTCTACTATGAAATAATTGAAAAATTCTAAGGTATTGGTTCGGTTAGTGATGTGAAACACACACGACACGAGCTTGTAGAGGTCGTTCTGAACAAAACATCACGGCAGTTCGCAAGAGCGTGGCCGATAGTCATCGTGCACAAGAATTTGACCTTTACAACAGTCACTCTTCAGCGTATTCTCACTAAAGATTTGCATCTCCATGCTACAAAGTCCAATTGACTCAACAACTTCTGCCGACAGACCATGCACAGCGAAGAGAGTTCACCAATTGGATCCTTGAAAAACAAGAAGTGAATGCCGATTTTGCGGACAAAATCATTTTCAGTGATGAGGCCCATTTTCACCTCGATGGCTTCGTTAATAGCCAAAACTGCCGTATTTGGGTCTCAGAAAATCCATGAATGATTCATGAGAAAGCAATGGATCCAAAACGTGTCACTATTTGGTGTGCATTGTGGTCTGGAGGAATCATTGGACCGTTTTTTTTAAACGAGGCAAGTGATGCGGTAACGGTGAATGCTAACCGTTATCGTGCTAAGATAACCCAGTTTTTTGTGCCTCAATAGGAAGATATTGCTCTCGACGACATGTGGTTTCAGCAGGACGGTGCCACTTGCTATACATCCCGTGAAACATTGACGGTCTTGCATGAGTCTTTTTCTGGTCGTGTCATCTCTCGGTTTGGTGACCAGAATTGGCCGCCACGCTCTTGCGATTTAACACCTTTAGACTTTTGGCTGGAGTTATCTGATGTCACAGGTTTATGCCAAAAAGCTCGCGACCACCGAAGCACTGAAGGCCGAAATTAGACGCTATATCAACGAAATACCGCCACATGTATGCAACACCGTTATTCAAAATTTCGCCAAAAGAGTACCCATGTGCCAGCAAAGTCGTGGCGGTCATTTACCAGATGTGTTGTTCCATCCATAACTCCCAAATACCTACATTATATCTCAATAAATATTTCAATACTTTGCTACAGAAAACCATATTTTATTGAACCTTGGAATTTGCGCTCTTATTGAAACACCCAAATGTTACTGATGACAGTCTTAGAAAAAATCTGTTTATAATCTAATCCTTCTATAACAGCATTGGAAAAATATTCGTAGAGTGGACAGAGTGTTCAGATCAGAATTAAATTTGAGAGTTCAGTGATTCAGTAATACATTTAGCTTGATACCAAGGGGTACCTGGTTCGAATCCTGGCTAGGCCGTAAATATATGGTGGAGATTTCAAATACCGAGACGATATATCACAGCTAGTCACTGTCAGTCTCTCTTGAGTTCGAGTCTCAGCTGCGGATTCTGGCAAATAACTGAGGGAATGGTTGTTACGTGTCTGTCCTAGTTAACTGATAGATAGGCATTGTGCTAAACTCCACCGGAACGTTAATATAAATAAAACGATAAAAAAATCAACTGATAGATGTTAGATGCTTATTAGATCGCTGTTGTCTGGAGTGTTGTAGGTACCTACCCTACTGTTGGCAATCAAATGTGATATATGGAATCAGTAAGACTTTTCCAATCCCTTATATAACTTTATCGAGATAGACCAGTAAATAAGTATTTTCCACTCAAAAATTTTTTTCAAAAACAAGAAAGTTGTGGAAAGAAACCTTTTTTTAAAAAAAAGCAATCTTTGAGTAATCCTTTTGGCGCAGAGGTATATTTAAAAAAAAAGTTGAATAATTTGTACGACATTGACATAATATTATATGATAAATTAATAATTATAGACAATAACTTGTGCAATACTAACAATCTTCACAATTTAGTTTGAAAAAATGTATCATTTAACAAATTTTTACACTTGATTTTACACTTTAAGTATATCTGTATTTTCAGCATATTTACGCGGTATCATTATGAACAATCATATAATTAATTATAATTTCTTTACAACACACAGACAAATGTTTGTTAAATAATGAAATTCCTAAGGTGATATTTGTTTATATAAACTAAATCTGACAAATAATGTCGATCCACTCTGCATTTTATTTGATTCATTTGTATCCATATAATTGCAGATCATACATATGGGTTTCTTATAAAGGAGACACTTTCGAAATCTATAATCTTAGAAAAATGCAACTAATTGTTATTTCAATGTATCAAAACGTTAATTATATGTGTTAATTATGTGTGGCGCTTAAAATACATCTTTTACATAAAGATAAAAACCCCGATAAGGATGAATTAAAAATCCTTACTCTTCACAAGCACAAGTGATAACTGATGACAACTTATTAAATTTGTTATAAATGCTTAAAGAAATAAATATAATAAGATATTTAAAATGGTTTTAGAACTTTCCTATTGTCTAACGACCATAATAATTAAAGACCGCATCTCAGGTAGTCATTCCAGTTACGGACTTACGTACAACTTCCGTACAAATAATAAATTGAAAATGAATATTGCGAACTACAATGGTACAAGATTTTCTTTTAGGAATTAATTAATAACCTGCTCATGTTATTTTATTATATATTATATTTATTGTATTATATTACATAATTATTATACCATTATTATTTTTTTTCGGAATCCCGACTGAACAGTCCTCCCGTGGTCTTCGACGCCTCACGGGAGTCGCGTCAGCATATTAATCACAGCCACTAGCCACATCCCGCAGGGTTAGTGACTGTAGATTCCATAATCGTGTGCCCTAAGCTTATTATTATTATTATTATATTAATATTATTGTTATCATTATTATTATTATTATTATATTATATATTATATTGCTAATTCCTTGCAAATACAACACGTTTATGTACTCGCGTAATTACTTGAAACAGTGAAGAAACAAAACACTATTTTTAAATGTGGGTGCCGTCATGTTACAAATATAGGCCATAGTGTCACTTTTTAAATGTAGAGGATTAATATTTAATTATAGAACAAGTCCATAATAAATATTCCTTAGTTAAACCCATAAGAATTATTTAAAATTAAATAACAAAGCACTAGATTAAATAAATCGTTTAAATAAATAAACAAGCAGACATACGTGTAAGACAGAACCCCCCACCACCTACATACGCATCAAATAAGCATTTATTTATTCCATTCCTATTCATAAACATAGAAAATTTTCACGAATTCTCTGAACCATGAGGACTCGAGCGCCCTACTAACATCACAATTTTGTTTAATTGGCGCAATGATTGTTGTGTACGATCTACGCCAATTTATTTTCCACTGCGGACCATGTGAAACAAAAATTTTTAAACAGTTTTGAATAATAATCCGAGATTTAATACTATGTGTCATATAGTGGAACTTTTTATAGGAAAAGAAGTGGACTTTTCTGATTCTAATGTAAATGTGGCTTCTATGATAAAATTTCACTATTTTAAATACGGTTTACTTAGGTTTGTAGACGTGAAACGGTCGTTTTCAGACTACAAATTGATTTTTAATGACAGGCGTCGGAATCTAACTCCAAATATAATATGTAATAATAATAATAAACACCACAGAAAATAGAGAACCCCCAAATCCAAAGCCGAAGCTGCACTGGCGAGGGTTACACTCGGGGTTACACTTATGAAAAACGTGGACACACAATAATCCCACCGATATTGCCAGTGCCGGTGGGGGGGGGATTTGAACGGCAGCTACGATGGAGAAATTATCTAGTCCCACTTGCCGTTGCACTACTCCACCGAGCCGGTTAATGATTAGAACAATTACACAGGCTCACAAAAAATGTTTTGCACTACCCAACAGACTACTATACCTATACATATTTTGGGGCGCTGAAACCGAATCCGAGATCAGAATTGCCCCATCACGTCAAGATTTTGACATAACCTCCAAAAACAGGTAAAACCAGCCAATACTGAGGTTAAAAATAAATTAAAAGCCTAAACAAGCTAACCACTTTACTTATTTGTATTTTGGGGCGCTGAAACCGAATCCGAGATCAGCATTGACCCATCACGTAAGGATTTTGACAGAACCTCAAAGAACAAGTAAAAACCAGTCAAAACTGAGGTTAAAAAGAAATTAAAAGCCTAAACGAGCTAACTACTTTACCTATATGTATGTTGTGGCGCTGAAACCGAATCCGAGGTCAGCATTGACCCATCATGTTAGAATGTTTACATAACCTTAAAAAAATCTTTATAACTTGCTTTATGATCTTCTATTCTAGCATACTCTCTTACTTTCGAAAGTCCTGTGTAATGACATTATTTTTTCTCTTTGTATTTTCTGGTATATCCCGTTTCAACATCCAACAGTAGTCTGCCATCATATTCTCATCCCATCTTCTTTGATGTCGACGCTCCATGTCGCAATATCTTGGTGAAACCGTTCCCCTTGCTTTTCACTATAATCTCCTAGATTTTCAGGAAATAAATTTATATGAGAGTGCAAAGAAGTGCATCTTTAGGTTCATTAGGCAGGTTCTCTAAATTCTTAAGAATTTAGAGAACCTAAATTCTAATGTAAAAACTCTAACGTGATGTGTCAATGCTGACTTCGGATTCGGATTCGGCACCACAAAATACATGTAGGTAAAGTGGTTAGCTCGTTTAGGCTATTAACTTATTTTTAACCTCAGTTTTGGCTGGTGTTTACTTGTTTTGGAGGTTATGTCAAAATCTAACCTCAGATTCAGTTTCAGTGCTCCAAAATACGTATAGGTATGGCAATCTATTGGGTAGTGCAAAACACTTTGTTTTTGTGTACCTGTGTTATTAATAACATACTTTTATTCCAGTGACGCAAAACATTGTTATAGTGCCATAGTGTTTTTTGCTAAATGTTCAGCGTTTATCTAATTTTAGACATTACAGAAATCACTCATTTTGTATTGTATATCATTTTTGCACACGGGCTGATTTCTCCCCCTGCTATTCGCGAAATGACAACCTGAGTTGCGGTCTCTAATAATAATATAAATTTTTAGTTGTTAATTTTTATTGTAATTAAAATTTATGACCTGACTGACAATGAAAATACCTACATAAGTTTATTGTTAAAGCACATATTTTAATTATAACAAAAATGAACTAAAATTTTATGTTAATTTAGTCATTGTCATTAGAACATCAGTTAAGTCTTAAAACCATTTTAAATATCATACCATGTGTGGCTTCTTAATTATTTACAAAATTATTTATAATAAACCAAAAACAAATGTCTATTGCTTATGACCTTAGGTTAAAATAATGAAAACTTTATTTTCATTTATGTTTTATTACATTTTAAAATCTTCGGTAATTGATGGTTCTGTTAAAGAAAGGTATTTTTAATCCAGCAATAAATTATTTTCATAAAAGTATTAAATAAATTAGATAAAATTAAATAATCAGTAGTTTGTTTATACAATTTATTAAACACCGTACAGTCTGTTTTAATTAAAAAAAAATTAGTTCGTTAATATTCATAATATATTATTAATTTCAAACGAACACATACCGGGAACTTGTTTTATTTATAATGTTAATAGTTAACAGTATTGCATATTATTTTGTTATGTTAAACAGTTTTTAACATACATAAATACTAACCTATATAAAGAAAAAATGCTGGAATTGGTAAATAAACAAGTAACCCGGTGTTTTCATAAAATTATAAAATTTTTAAACACTGCGCACTGGTTTAAATTTCCATATTTAAGTACATTTTATACGCTGTCTTCCTTAATGATGGTTTTTGTTCAGAATATGATATAAGATAATTAATTCAGATTTCTTTATTGTATAAATTATTAAAAAAAAAAATACCGTAGAAGATATGATCCAATAGTGGGGTCCATCAGCTAGGATAGGAGGAGGCCTGCCAAATCACTTACATAAAAACATAAAGCACACTGCATAAATTAGACAACCCCCAAACCCTAAGCCGAAGCTGCTCGGACAGGGGTTACACAGTTGAAAAAAACGCAGACACTCACAACTAAACCCTTCGACTTTGCCAGAATCGAAACCGGGATTTGAACCCGATAATCGATAGGCAGTAATTCAGCTACGTTTGTCACTTACAGCTCTGGCCTACTGCGCTACCGAGCTCGCTTACGTTTAAAAACAATCAGAAACCATCCGAACCCACCTTCCACTTCAAGACTTGCCGAGGTTTTTTTTTTTCGTATTCCTACGTCCATTGTAATCGCCTTCTCCAATTTTTTCTCGATAAAATAAAAATCCTCAAAGGGTATCGAGTGCAACTTTATGTTTGGTCGTTTACCAAAACTTTGTGAATGTTGCGCAAATTAAAGCCAACTGAGAGGCAGCTACGATTGGATTTCTATGGTTGTGCTGCCGTCCATTATACAGGGTAAGTCATAATAGTTCATCCAATTTCAAATGAGCATAATTCCATACCTATCGAATGTGTATTAAATTGGCATACACCACGTGAAAGAGGAAACCTCCGAGTTTTAGAAGAAGAGAGTCTGTAAGAAAATGCAAGGTGGGACAGGTTGTTCTTTAACGCACCCCCAAAATGGAAACTCGCACGGCATAAGATCCGGTCGTCTAGGGAGCCATAGAGAACTATATCATGAGGTCTACTGCGACCAGTGTCAATGAGGCTGCAACCCACCCTGCATTTTCTCACAGGCTGGTATGCATAGTCGTTCTCTGGCGACTCGCCAGCCGCCGTTCAGCAATGAATGAGCCTTATGTATTTCATACATTAAACACATTCATTGCTGAATGGCGGCTGGCGAGTCGCCGGAGAACGACTATGCATACCAGTCAGACTATCTAGCGTGAAGCAATTGCGACAATGGAGTCATCTCGCGGTGACCTTATAAAACCCGAATATTTCTTCTTTCATGTGGTGTATGTCAAGCTTATACACAGTTGATAAGTACGGAATTATGCTCATTTGAAGTCAGATGTCAAAAAGTTGATTGAAGATGAAGTTACTTTGTGAAAATCCATTTTGATTTAAAAAATTATAAACGCTTTTTATTACTTGTCTAATTTTCACTTTATTTGTTATTTTACAACTAGTTTCATCCTATTCGGACATTTTCAAGTAAACTAAATTATACACAGATTTTACTTTCATTTAAATATAAAATGAACTGAATGTGGTTGATAATATAATTCAAATTTGTACAGATGTTATGTCTCTGAATGTAGGGGTTTTTTCAAGATAGTAAATTATATTATGGTGTGATTTTTTTTAACAGCAGGTTATCTGAATAAGTTTAATAACGGAGAATTATTTAAATCTATTTGGTCGTTTAATATGTTGTAATTTTTATTCCTATTTAATTTATTAATTTCTAGCACTTCTAATAAATTAAGTTTTTCACTTTTCCCACAAATATGTAATATTTTAGGTTGATGGTTATCGGTTATTGTATGACCAGAATCTGTTAGGTGTTTATAAAAGTTGGAATGTTGTTTTTGTGTGTGAATATGTTCTCTATATCTTACTCCGAACGATCTACCTGTTTGACCCACATATGAGGAGTTACATTCTGCATGGAATTATATTATCACATGGAATTATATTATCAACCATAAAGTGACCCATCCTTCTATTCAGTTCAGTTTATATTTAAATGAAAGTAAAATCTGTGTATAATTTAGTTTACTTGAAAATGTCCGAATAGGATGAAACTAGTTGTAAAATAACAAATAAAGTGAAAATTAGACAAGTAATAAAAAGGTTTATAACTTTTTAAATGAAATCAGATGAATCATTTTGATTTATCCTATATACTATATAGGTATATATAGAAAATAGAATTAGTAAGCTCAAGTCAATGATAGTCTATAATAATCTGATAAAAAATAAAGCAAATAGTAGACGAGAAATATAGATTCACAAATTTCAGAAGATGAATAGATAGAAGATCATTTTTTACAATGTTACTCACATTTTTTTTGGAGTGTAAATACGGTAGGTGCTCAAAATAACAATTGTTTTCTCATTTTCGTAACTTTAGAAATTGAACAAAGATGGGTTTCACGTAGGTATGGGTTGATCTCGAAATATCCCGTTAACTGGTCCCAAATAACCTTATATCTTCATAGATAGGAAAGTTAGGAGCAACATTAATAAACGAATATACCATTTCAAACAATCAGCAATGACATAACAAAGCAATACCCGATAAATCATCGTTTGATAAGTGTTACTGACAAGCACGGAAGCATGAACACGAACAAGGTACTTAGCGGCTCTTGATGCATAAGATTTATAATTTTCGAGGTAATCTACACTGAGTACAAAGTTTGGTATTTGTGTGCGTTAAATTTTGTTTAGTTTAGTTATAAACTTGCATCTATAATATACATCTCGACTTAAGTCACGCTATACAAAGCAGCAAATATGTTTCATGCTTATCACTCCTATTAACTAGCAACTATCCGAGGTATTTCCATGTAAAAAAATCATTGTATAAACATGAGCACTATAAAAATATAATTACCTATAAAAAAAAATGGAAAATAAACATGAATACAATTACTCATTGTTATTCTTTGAAATATTTTTCCAGAAAATTATCTTCAGCACTGGATAAAATAATGCAAAACAAACTTTTATCTTTTTATATAATGATGTATTGTTATGACGAAAACCATTTAACTTTACAACATGCCTTCAGCTCTTTGCAGGGTTCTTTTTGACTGTTTAGAAGATATGTGTTGTACATACATCTCTGTGCCTGTAGGTCCTCGTGAATATCAATTATGAAGTGATCATTTAAAAAATTATTCACAATTTCTTAGTTTGCAGATTTCAGGGAATACAAAAAAATATTTTTTTTAAATGGGATACCCTGTATATTATTAAATTTTTGGATTGATCCTTTGTTCCGGATTTTAAAAATATACCATATGTTATACCTACCATATACCGGTTTTGAGTTATTAAACGTCGAATATCTTAGTTTTAGTTAAATTAGTAAATATGGAAAAGTTAACATTATTAAAGTGAGCTATGAAAATAAAATGACAACTATTATGCTTGATAAGTGACATTTCTTTAATGAAATAATCAAAATGGTTTACAGTGAGGAAGAAAAAAACCAAATATTTATACAAAATAGATAACAAAGATTTATTTAGGAAATTTAAATATAAATAAATGATAACTCATAAAAGATGTTCGATGTGTCCACCATTATTGTCAATCCTAATTGATAACGTCTTCTTATATTTATAATTGCATCGGAAATGGCTTCATTATTTACATTCAGATTGTTTATTTCATGTCGAATCCTGTCCATAATGACTTAAATACTATTATTATTATTATTATTATTGACAATGTCCTTTAGAAATCCCCAAAAAAATGTATCCATAGGGTCAAATCCGGACTGTTAGATGGCCATTTAATAGGTCCATTATTCCCTGTTCGTATTGGGAATACGTTATTCAAATGATCTCGAACGGGTGGGACACTATGCAGAGTTGTCCCATCCTGCATCCATCATCAAGTTCGGCTTCCGGAAAATTCTGCAAAAGAATATTTTCTGCGTCTGGGATAATTACTTCCAGATAGGTAACTCCAGTT
Organism: Rhamnusium bicolor; assembly: GCA_029963845.1. Taxonomy (NCBI): domain Eukaryota; kingdom Metazoa; phylum Arthropoda; class Insecta; order Coleoptera; family Cerambycidae; genus Rhamnusium; species Rhamnusium bicolor. The sequence continues at coordinate 192,757 of JANEYF010005041.1, read as the reverse complement.
AAAGTATAATCATAAAATATATTCTCAACAATTTTGTTTCTGAAAATTCCACACCAAACGCTAACAGTTTTCCTTCCTGATTTTTTATTTGTTTTACCAATCTTTTTCTGGTGTGCTTATTTTCCCACGACCTTCGATTTTTCCTACTAAAAACGCCTGCCGTAGAAAAGGATTCATCAGTCCATAATATTTTAGTAAAAAAATCGGGATCTTCATCCAACTTTTGAATCATCTGGCGGTAAAAGTCCAACCTTTTGCCTCTGTTAAAACTTGTATGGGTAAAAGTTTATATGGTCTGTAGCTGTTATTTTTTAACGTACGTTGGATTTTGAAATAACTTTTACCTAATTGATCGACTGCATTCAGAATTTTCTAAAAAGAATACAATGTTTCAAAAAAAGTCTATTCGCGAATAAATATGGATGGGCTTACCTTCGAAATAAAAAAAGTATATCTAGCTGTTCTTCCTGGTTTGCTTGAACTACATGCTTTTTTATACTAAAACTGGAGGCATTATTCACCTTTCGGTAAATATTTTTTTAACGTATTTTCTGATGGTGTTGGACGATTTGGATACAACACCCTATATGCTCTTTTTGCTGCACGTTTATTTTTGTTATTTTGTATATAACAAGTAAATATTTGGACTTTTTCTTCCTCACTGTAAACCATTTTGATTATTTCATTAAGGAAATGTCACTTATCAAATATAATAGTTGTCATTTTCATAGCTTACTTTAATAATGTTAACATTTCCATATTTACAGTAACTACTTTAACTAAGATATTCGACGTTAGTAACTCAAAAGCGGTATATGGTAGGGGTAACATTTGAATTATTTTTGAAATCAGCAACAAAGGATCATTCCAAAAATTTAATAATATACAGGATATCCCATTAAAAAAAATATTATTTTTTTTGTATCCCCTGAAATCTGCACGCTACTGTATCTTTGATAAAATTTTAACAGAATTCAGTCATAACTACACAACTCTTATTTAAAAAAATTTTTTTCTATAGGCAATAATAGCGATGATAAGGGGTGGGTAATTTATAATGAATAACCATGTACCTTAAATTTAAAGCTTAGTAAATCGGCTTAATATGTATTACAATCCTGTCGAAAATCCTAGTTGAATGCGGGAAGTAACTGCAAAATAGATGGTCTTTAAATGTATAGTGTGGGATTATAAACAATGAAATCATTGGACCCTATTCCTTTGATCGAAGTTTGACAGGTGTAGTATATTTACAACTTTAACAAGAACAGTTATATCGTCTTTTAAGATACATTGACATAAATACCCAGCAAATTATGTAGTACGAACAAGACGGCGCTTCAACGAACTATCTCAATGGAGTTCATGCGCACATTGACGAAGTTTACCCCGAAAAATGGGTTGGTCATGGCGGATTTATCGCATGGCCTGCGAGGTTACCCGACCTTAACCATTCGATTTTTCTTGTGGAATTATTTTAAACATAAGGTGTACCATGATTTGACCATGACAAATGAAGACATGAAAATTTGGATAATTCATGAATACAAATTAATTCCTTAATAAACTCTTAACAGAGTCCAGAACGATATTCAGGAGAGAATCGGTTGTGTGGCCAACAGTAAGTACATTATTTTGAACATTCAGGTTAAGATATGTTTCGTTTTTTTATCTGTTTTGTTTGGTTTATTTCAATTAAATGGAAATAAAATTATCATTTTCTGGCTGCTTACTCTTACATACGGAAAAAATATCCCATTTTATCAGGTTTAAAAATAATCTAAATAATGAATTTTGCTTTTCATTTAACATCATATTTATGTATTCTGTTTGTTTTTTCCTTGGCTAATGTGTTTAAAATACATAATACCAAAAATTCCAAAAGGTGGGTCAATAGTGCGTCCGACTTTGATATCTCGAGTTCTATGATAGCTAGAAACTTGATTTAAAACATAAATAAACTAGACAAAAAGTCTATAACTGGAAATTGTTTTCGAATATACAGGGTGAGCCAAGTCAAATTCTACAGGGTCAAGTAACATTTTTTTAAATGAAATGCTATGTATATCAGAACATTTTTTGAAACCTCTTTGTGGCCTCCTTTCAGTCCTGTATTATTACTGACATTCTCCCATCCACTTCGATGTAATGATTTTTTTTGTTGAAATTATACCATTTACACGTATATTAAAAATATTACTACAATCACAACTATCGATTTTAAGGAAAAATATGTAAGTACCAGTTATAAGACATATGTGTGAAGACACTCAGCCATTTTCACCTCCTAAAAGGATACGGGGTGGCCAAAAAAGGATTTTTAATTTTGCATTTTTTGCTATTTGTGACCATTTCCAATGTATTGAACAATAACTGCAAAATTCAGCAATAAAAATTAAAAAGGAGGGTTCTTTTCAAATAATTCAAAAAAAGGTATTATAAGCGTGTTACATGATGCTCATAAAAAATTCACACCAACAACAATCCAAAATTTGAAGAAAAGGATAATAAATGCCTTTAGAAGCATCACCGGCAATTATATGAACAGTAGAAACCTCATTCCAAAGACGCATAGAAATGTGTGTCAATTAAAATAGGAAGCACGTTTTATAAGATCTGCTCTTGAATTATAAAAAAATATATTTTTAATCATTTTTATTGCTGAATTTTGCAGTTATTGTTCAATAAATCGAAAATGGTTTCAAATAGCCCTAGGAATGTACGTACAAAAAATGTTCGTTTTTCAATTATACATCTCATCGTCCAAAAATATACAGGGTGTTCCATTTGAAAAAATTGAGAAAATTCAGTTCAAATAGTTGTATATTTAAAAATTATTTTTGGCCACCGTATATTTTTAGGAAGTGAAAATGGCTGAGTGTCATCACACAGATGTCTCATAACTGGTGCTAATTTTTTTAAAATCGATAATTGTAACTGTAGTGATTTTTTTTAATATGCACGTCGAAGTGACATAATTTCAACAAAAAATATCTGATGTGGCCAGCACATAACTTTCTTATACCAGTATATATCATTCTGATCTAAACAAATCATTCTATTTAATTCTTCACTTACCTCAATTAAATTTTAATAGCGTACCTTGAAATGTTTTATTAAAATTTTTAAATAATTAATTATCAGCGTTATTCGATACTATCGATTATAATTGATGTCATATATTTTAATAATTTTTTGTTACTGACATTGACATTTTTGTAACTAAATTAGATCTTTCAAATGTCAAACTGTTAAATTCATCCTAACACCATTTTATGAGGCCATGTGTAAAATATTTTAGTTTACATCAGCTTTATTTAAGTACTTGGAAAATATATTTTTATCGCTTGATATAGTAGACATGATTTATAATCTTTCATCAAGAATATATTTTTTTGTAAAGTCCAAAACAAAAAAAGTTTGGTTCCCGTGGACCCCTTTCAACTGGCAAATTTTGCTCATCTCTGAATTTTCCATTGTCTTTGGCGTTTAGAACAATTATACCAAATTTGAAAGCTTTATCTCAAAAACTGTGGCTGCTATCGCGATACTACAGACATGCGGACAGATTTTCTTTCATGAAGTTATGTTTTTTCATTATAATTCGTTGAGATTCAAATGAAATGCAATAAAAAATTTTTTTATTTTTTTCTCGAAATTGTACCTTTTTTCTTCTTTCTACCATTATGTCTCTTCCGGTGGTACCACATATTCACCAAATTTAATGTGTCACCTAAAGTGTTGTTGACAATCTTAACTGCCAAATTTGAGAAGTCTCCCGTTAGTATTTTTTGAGTTATCGCGGATACACACATACACACACACTGCCACACAGACATCCACACACACGCACCGACAGACATCATTCGGGAAATAGTCGAAACGGATTCAGGAGGGTTCAAAATGTATATATCAATCAAAATCTCGAGAAAAAAAAAATCACGATTACTATACTTCCTTATATTAGGTATAAGAAAGTAAAAATCATGGCCACAAAGAGGTTTCAAAAAATGTTCTGATATACATGGCATTCCATTTAAAAAAATGTTAGTTGACCCTGTAGAATCATTACAGTTAGACACTTTTTTATCTAGTTTATTTATGTTTTTAAATCAAGTTCCTAGCTACTATAGAACTCGACATATCAAAGTCGGACGCACTATTGCCCCACCCTGTATAAAAGCTTATATATCTGCGATGATCTCCTAAACTCTTTAAAATAAGTATAGAGCATACCCTACAAAAGTTGTAGGGATTAATATCCCTATAAGATTTTGTAAAAAAATATATGGGGTATTTCATTTAACATAAGCGTGATAATCAGCTTCGAAGTTTTCTCTAAATGTCTACATTTCCTGAACACCCTGTAATAAATAAATGGATATTGATGCAACTAGTAGTTAAAATGGAACTTCTTATAATTCAAAACGAAAGAATTTTTTTAAATCTTAAAACGGTGACGAAATACCAGTAGTAAGATGAGTGATGTGATAACAATTTCATTTTTTTTTATTTTAAAAATCTCCATAACTATAAGCTTTAAACATATTGGTACCCTTATGGAAAAATATTGACAATTTCATAATTTCACAGATGATTCATTCTGTACGTATATGTATAATTATTCAAAACTGTGATACAAAAATTCACCTATATTTAAAATTTGAGACAATATCTAAGGTTTTTTGTGTAAACATTATTTTGGAAAAGCTTCCTAACGGAACTACGACATCTCAAATGTACTCTATGAGATTGCGTTTTTCCTTAATAACTCTTGAATCTAATCAAAATTGAAATTTATTTTGATAATTTTAATCAACTATTAACCCTGGAGTGGGTTGAAACCATTGATGTGAGGATAACACTGACGTAGTTTTCCACGAAACACCAGAAGCTGGCATCATCTGAAAATGATTAAAACTGGTTTTAATCATATCCAGATGATGTCAATTTGGTTGGCGAAATGCGCATCGAGTGCAGTATATGGTGTTTTGTGGAAAACAACATAAATTCAGTCGAATAGAGATGGCGCCCGTTATTGCATTTTTTCTTTCAAACGGTGTAAAAGTTTTTAACGAAGCTAAAGAGATGAGTAAAAGTTGTAATTTTAAGTCTAGGTCTAAGTTATCGAAAGAAATGTCGTACAAGCACACAGAACACAGACATTATTTTTCCTATATTTTAGTTCATGGTGTGATTTTTTTTATATAAGAATGTTTGTAAGCTTTATTCAAGTGACTGAGTTGGTGTGGCTGATGTATATTATTCTATTTTCTAAAAGGGTTTTTCTTCTTTAATGTGTAATTAACTCTAAATTTATAAGGCCTGAAAGAAAGCATAAAGATAAAATGTGATTTTTATTATTTATTATGTCTATAAAAAAGCGTAACAATACCCTAGCTTACTTTAAACAGACGTTACTTATAGTTCATGTGTATATACGAGTATAACATAAATTTGTAAAATGTTTCGTTTATTTTTACCCTGGTAGTTTTACTCTGAAAATACTAATTTTTAAAAAATATCGTTTAATGTAACATTTAATTACCGTCAGTTCGGTGTGGAAATATTTTAGTATGAAATGTTAAATACTGAATTATTTTTTTTGCCAAAACCCAGTACATTTTGCTCAAGCTGCTACCAAACATGGTTTACCTATTGCCGAGCATATAAAAACCATGTGCAACATTTTAATTAAATGAAATGTATAGCAGTTTTCTAGAGTCCAAATAGCTCTAAAAATGTCGATAATTAAACATTCTATTCGAGAGTGACTAAAAGAGATCAATTTTTAGACGCAAAGATCTATCAGAATCAACAAGAACTAAAATGTCTATTATTTCGAATCTTCCACAATTCTGCTAAAAGACTCTGAAAAGTAGTAATTGTGCTCTAATAGCTTCTGAATAACCCATCTCGATTATTTTAGAAATAACAGATATAAACTTGAGAAGTTTTAAATGGAAAACAGGGTTTTCAAAATTGCATGAAATAATATATTGTATAACGACCATGTGCCGTGAATCATGCGAGTAAAGAAATGGGCATTCCGTGAGAGTTATACACTATACTTTTTCTACGACTAAGTTTGTTATTTCTTTGAATTCAAATGTTTGACAATACGACTGTGTTTGTACTTTACTTAAGTCGTGTCGCTATGACTATAGTTATAGCATCCACAATTTATGGTAATTGTACCTGAATCACAATTTGCTGGACCCGTACACAATAGGCCTATTATACACTAGTGGGAAATGAAAAGTCGTATACTATGTACTAGATTTACTAATCAATGACATGCACATAATGAGCAGATTTCTTAGTAGTTAGGGATGATATTTACCCCCAAAATTTCAAGTGGAAAAGCATTCAAGTGGTATAATTTTAAGGCCTGTTAAATTACAGCAGCATTACACTTTTTAAAATTGAGCTATTCGTTTTAGAGAAATTGCGGGTGGGTATTTAGTACCTAATAAAGTAGATTACGTACGTGTCAGTTAATCAAATTTTCAAAATGTCTCACATCAACTTCCATACTATAATGAAGCCTTTGCTCAAAATGTTGTCGGACATATTACAGCATTTCTGGAGTAATTTGACTGCATTCGTGCATGCTACATTGCTGTAAATCATCAAAAAATTTTCTTGTACCTAGTGTTGCCTGCTGATCCATAGCAACGTAGCCCAGAACCGCCACTTCCACAGCTTTATTTCTTATAGTATTTACAGCATTTCTTTTCTTGTACTACAGACCTGGTGTGAAGAAATTTTACCACTAATTCCAAACCATAATGGACATGTTTATCTACATACATATCGTCGAATAAATTTGATGTCATTCTTGTATATTCATTGTTTTAAAGTAATGTGAAATAATTTCAATTTTTTCTGCAATGGAGTAAACCAAAAAATAACACAATTAAAAACGTGGTAATAGCCTGGCAGAATTCACGATGATACCAGACACTAAGCTGAAATAATCAGTGTTACTTTGTAAACATCGTTAAAACGTTCTTACTCTTACCGTTTTTTGCACCGAAGCGCTTTTTAAACATGTTTACATTTTAAAAAGTAACATACCATTGTAAATAGAAATTAACAATTCTTTAGAGATTTACGGCAACATATAATAATTCCTAATTCGGTCAAATTTTTCCAGAAATGCAGTTTGTCCGACGACATTTTGAACAGAAGCTTTATTATTGTATGAAATTTGGTGGGGGGTATTTCGAACTTTAATCAACTGACACTAAGTAATTTACTTTATTAAGTACTAAATCTTCGAACGTAAATCCTCTAATAGCTCAAATTTAAAAACTAAAATGCCATTGTAAAGAAAATTTAACAGGTTTAAAACGATGGTACTTAAAATTTTGTAGGTAAATATCACTCCCGCTTAGGAATTCAGGTCGTATCAATGAAAATGGTGAATTTTAGTGTCCCTCTTGAAAATAAAATCGACCTCTTCAAGCTTTTTGTCTAAAATTGGGTCAAAATAGCATGAACCCGAGTGGAAATTTTTTTGTTGGGCCTGTATAATTAATTATTAAAAGTATTTGTGCCTTTGGTACATAATGACGGTTTCGTAGCGTTGCACCAGTGATTACAACGACAACCACAACAAACAGACTAGAATTGATTTAAAACCATATCAAACGTCAAGATTTGTTAAAATCTCGATTATTAGTATTGCAACTATTAGAATCTAGTTTGTACCTATGTAAAACTAAAACTGAAGCAGTTATTCTTTATGTTTTCTCTACTGAATAAGTGTCAAAAGAATTTGAGCCGCTTTTTATCATATTCAATGCATTGGTCCCTATTCAGACGTTAAACCTGTTTTAGCCCTACAGGTAACTCAACTTACCTTTTAGCGTCTTTAAAAGGGCAAATGGGATGTAACATGCCTCGAATGGGCCCGTCGGATTTTTTCATAATGATTGGTCACGTAGCACGTTTATAGAACTTTTATCTTTTATTTTAATCATGTTCGTTGTTATGGTTTAATTTTTTCTTTAGTCGAGGGGTTGAAGTTGTAATTATACACTTTACAAATTATTTTTAAATGCCATGGTCAAATTTGGTTCAGGTAGATTAAAATGGCTGTACATATTAGGCCAAATAATACAGTGTTGTATGCGTAGGCGAGTTATTGCTAATGGACTGTATTACACTTAACTGTAGTAACTGAAAGAACTAGTTTATTGCTTTGCCAAATATTCATATTAAAAAGCATATGCGTCGCCTTATCCTCATTTTATTTTTTTTAACAAATTTAAAGATTATCGTTTGTATATTCTATGTTTCGCAGATTCCTTACGGGAATAACCTCAATTTGGAAAATAAAAACAAATGAATAAGTCAAAATAGACATTTAAGAATGGAAGTATAATTATCAACGATATCTGTGTCACTAAATTTGATTTAGTAAATAAATAAATAATAAATAAACACCACAGAAATCCAAACCTGAAGCTGTCTAGTCAGTGCCAGTGGTAGGATTCGTACCCGCAGCTACAAGAGAAAGATTTCTAGTTACACTTGCCATTTACAATTTTTAAGTTTAAATAGCACTGTCAACATACAAAATTCAAATATGATGATGAAAGTACAAACACAAACGTCTCTAGAAGCTGAATATATGATGTGGTCCTGTAGGTGACAAGTTGTTATAATTTCTTCAGGAGAAGCTAATTCCTACCCCAGCAATCCTTTTCCAAGCGAAGAAGATCCTGGTTTCTCAGGTAGCGATATTATCTTTCAACAAGACAGTGGTCCCCATACTACACAGTTTGTGTTCGAAATTACTTAAATAGATTCTCTCTAAGAGGTGCATAGGAAGAAGAGGGACTACCGAAGGAAACAACTACTCAGCGGGCAAATACCCCGACCTGCATTGAATTACACCTTCAAATCATGATAGATCGATAGCCAATATCATTTGTCAATTCCTAACCAGACATAGATCGATTTCGAACTTATGTCTGTTCCATAACCTATGGCATACTGAAGAGAACAAATAAGTTCGAAATCGATCTAAGTCTGGTTAGGAATTGACAAATGATATTGGCTATCGATCTATCATGATTTGAAGGTGTAATTCAATGCAGGTCGGGGTATTTGCCCGCTGAGTAGTTGTTTCCTTCAAATTATATTTAATAACATTAGTTTAGTCCACCTGGGCTAGGGGTCGCCGCTCTCGGTACTTGCTGTGACGCAAGTCGCTATCCGCCACAGAGACATCTAGGATGTCGGTCGGATAGTAGCATTCAGACCATATGAGAAGTTTCATATATATATATATATATATATATATATATATATATATATATATATATATATATATATATATATATATATATATATATATATATATATATATATATATATATATATATATATATATATATATATATATATATATATATGTATATATATATATATATATATATATATATATATATATATATATATATATATATATATATATATATATATATATATATATATATATATATATATATATTTTTTTTTTCTTTTCTTGACCGTTACAAAAAACAAAAAAACTATCAGATATTATTTGATATTAACGGTTAAGAAAACAAAAATATATATATAACTATTACAAATATTAAAAAAAAAAAAAATTAATACATGAGAAACTAGAGAAATGTATTTAAAACATACTTGTACGAGCTGTTATTTGTAACTCGCTTTGTAAGGACTCTATATAATTTTTACAATACTGTTACGCCACTGGACTGTGCAGACTGGTTAGATTAGGCTGGAATTGTACACGAACGGCCGGGAATATTCTGGAATGCTCTAGACCGGGAGAATGGATGTATAATTAAGACGCACGGTGGGCCGAGATTTAATCTTAAGTTGAACGTGAACGAGTGAAGAAGCAATAAGAAAGAGACTTATAAGTGTTCAGTTGTGATTATAGTTAAGACATTAATTAATCTATTGTTATTAATTGTTAATTAGTAAATAAAGTAGTGAATAAGTGTTACCTGGACTTTCAATCAACGAATCTACGAGCAGAGGTGTTTGTGTGGATAGCAAACACGTAACAATTTGGTGTCGGAAGTGGATTGGAAGAGAAATTTCTGGAATATTCGAAAAGGTTCTACAGTGTTCTTCTCAGAAATTAGTGGTAACACGGAGAATTAAGCTACTGGACAGTGTTTGGAGGACTATTTCTGGACTGAATAGTGACTTCAAAGTGGATTTTCGAGAAGTTCTAGAACATTCGATTTAGAAATAGCTGCAAATACGCGAGTGCCGCTAGTTATAACGTGTCGTGGACTGAGAAAAAGGACTATTAGTGCAATTTCGGGAAAATTCTGGAACATTCTATTTGGAAACTACAGGAGATACGTGAATTGTGTCGACGGGAACTTGTTGTAGACTTAAAAACAAGACTACAAGTGACTTTTAGTGACAATTCTAGAACATTCGATTTGGAAAACCACAGAAGATACGTAAACTGTGTTAACGGAAACGTGTTATAGACTCAAACCAAGACTTATTAGTGATATTTCGTGAAAATTCTCGAACATTCCATTGGACAATTAGTGGAGATAAGTGAATTTTGTCAACACAAAAGAGGTATAGACTCTAAATAAGACTTTCTAGTGCTGTTTCGAGATTTTTCTGGAACATTCCATTATTAAAATAGACGTGATATCAACATTTTACGGATTTTATAGTGTAATAAACTTTATTTTGAACTAATTTACGTGCCGTGAGTTAATGCCAACAACAAGAAGTATGGTGGAGAAGCAAACACAGGACATGCTTGCAGCACTGTTACAACGGATGGACGAACAGAGAAAAATTATGGAAGATCAAGAAAGAAGACGACAGGAAGACAAAGAAGAGCAAGAGAGAAGACGACAGGAAGACAAAGAAGAGCAAGGAAAGGAACGCCAGGAAGAATTAAGACAAATTATGGAGGAAAACCAAGATATAAAAAGAAGCCTAAAGGAACAACAGGCAGCCATTTTCTGCCTCACTGAAAAATTTAAAGGAGATGTTATCGAAAAAGTCACTGAAGTCGCAGGGAAAGTCTGTGAAGTCGAAGGACAAGTTAATGAAGTTAAAGGAGAGGTCAGTGAAGTTATAGAAAAAGTCAGCCAAGTTGAAGGGGAAATAACCGAAGTCAGAGGAGAAGTAGCCCGACTCAAACAACAATTAAGAGAGAAGGGTGGCCAGTTAGTCGTCTGGTACTAGGTTACAACCACCTTCCTTCGACGGTCAAAGCTCATGGTCAACATATAAGAGACAATTTGAGGCAGCTGCACGTTCAAATAACTGGAACGATGATGAAAAAGCAACAGCATTGGTATTAGCACTAAGGGGCCAAGCATTAGACCTGCTCCAAACAATTCCTGCCGCACAGCAACAAAACTTTAGCATTTTGGGGGCAGCGTTAGAACTAAGATATGGCGACCAACATCTCGCCCAAGTATATCAGGCTCAGCTCAAATCACGCAGACAACGAGGTGAAGAAAGCCTCCAGGAGTTCGAGGCTGCGGTAGAAAGATTAGCCCATCTAGCCTATCCTGATGCACCAATGGAATTTCAACAACAGTTAGCAGTTGGTACATTTATTGATGGGGTAAGGGATCAGGAAATTAGGCGAATTCTTAAGTTGGCCAGGCATAAGCGTAGTAGTGAGGCTTTAGTACATGCACTGGAGATTGAGGCTGCCTATGAGGATACCACACAACCAAATCAGAGAGTACGAGCTGTGAGTGTGGAGGAAGACAAGCCATACAACACAACACAAAACCTGATATCTGATCTATACAAGATGATGACCCAACTACTGACAAAATCGAACTCCCAGCAGACACAAGACCAACAACAAAGTAGTGGGAGGCCGAATGGAGGCATCCGTTGTTATATGTGTGGCAAATTGGGCCATATTAAGAGGAACTATCATGAGCTCAACATTCAAGATCCAAGACAAACCCAACAGCAAAGTAGTAGGAGACAGAGTGGAGGACGCATGCGCTGTTATAAGTGTGGCAGAATGGGCCATATTCAGAGTAACTGTCGTCAGCGCATTCCTGAGAGGGTCGCAGTAATGGAGAAGCCGCAGGAAAACTGGCGAGCTGGTACTTCGCGGAATATAGCAGATGGCCTTTCCAAAAGACCGTGTCAGAAAGACTACAAGCCTTGCCACCGTAAGGAAGAACAACAAAATGTACAAATAATGAAGACCGTCAAGATTGATGTTCCGGATTATTGGACAAAAGAGTCGTTAAGGGAAGCGCAGTTAAACGATAACGAGACTGGTCCTATTCTGAAATGGAAAGAAAGAGGGACCCGACCCGATTGGAAGGACATTTCAAATAACTCAGTGGGGCTGAAGGCTTTATGGGCACAATGGGATTCACTTATAGTAGAGGATGGACTACTGAAGAGAGCGTGGGAAAGTCCAGATGGGAGGAAAGTTACTTGGAAATTGTTAATCCCCAGGTGTCACGTAGCAGATGTACTTCAGCAAGTGCATAATGAAACGTCTGGCGGACATTTTGGCGTCAACAATACCCTGACAAAAGTAAGACAACGTTTCTACTGGGTAAACAGTCGTCAAGATGTGGAGGCTTGGTGCCGCCAATGTAAAGTTTGCGCGGCAAGAATGGGGCCACAAATAAGAAATAAGCAATATAACGCCAGGGCTCCTTTTGAGCGAATTACCATAGCAAGTGACCGTATGAAGGCTCATTATGATCTTAAGGCTAATTCAAGAGGGTACCAGGTGGGAGAGTTGGTTTGGCTATATAACCCACAACGAAAGAAAGGCAGGTCCCCGAAGCTTCACCCGCCCCTGGGAAGGTCCTTACACTGTGGTCACCAGACTAAACGACGTTGTATATAGAATTCAGCAAAGTCCAAAATCCAAGATGAAGGTGGTGCACATAGAGAGACTAGCCAAGTATGCAGGGAATAATGAATTGCCTGATCGGGACGTTCAGGCTTAAGGAGGGGGCAGTGTTACGCCACTGGACTGTGCAGACTGGTTAGATTAGGCTGGAATTGTACACGAACGGCCGGGAATATTCTGGAATGCTCTAGACCGGGAGAATGGATGTATAATTAAGACGCACGGTGGGCCGAGATTTAATCTTAAGTTGAACGTGAACGAGTGAAGAAGCAATAAGAAAGAGACTTATAAGTGTTCAGTTGTGATTATAGTTAAGACATTAATTAATCTATTGTTATTAATTGTTAATTAGTAAATAAAGTAGTGAATAAGTGTTACCTGGACTTTCAATCAACGAATCTACGAGCAGAGGTGTTTGTGTGGATAGCAAACACGTAACAATACTTTACGGGCGCACTGTATAAGAAAGTTACGTGCTGGACATATTTGATGCGTAAGTGAAATATGAAGTAATCTTGTTTTGGAAACACTTCCATGAAATATTTATTGCACTATAAATCTCATTTAATAACAAGTTAAATCGAAACTACCCCGAGGCGGCAACTCCAGGGATATCTTTCAGAATCAATTTGTTTAAGCTGAATATCGCCAAAAAAAATTCCAAGGACAATGACAAAGTATTTTTTTAATATTTACCACGAATCATATATTACGTCAAGAAGAGTGAAAAACACAAATATATTTAAGCCCCCTTATCTTCTTTATACAATTTTTGTTTCAATAATGAAGTCATGAATGTAGTAAAATATTTTTGCGTAGTCACGGAAATTAAATGGTTATATTTGAGGTTTACGCATAATTCATGAAAATACTGTTGACTGTTAAAAGTGTTTTATTTTAGGTTCCCAGAAACAAGTAGTAAAGAACAAAATATCAAAATTAACTAAGCAATAATAAGTTATATTATAAATTTAACCAATTATAATTTTTTTTTTATTTTACTTCATTTATTGTTTTGTTTGTAATTAAAATGGTTTCTACGTAAATTTGAAATAAAAGTATTCGTTAACTTGGTGTGTAAAATTCATTTTTCTTAAACCCTTTTTTAAATATTCAAAACGATGTTGATTTTTAGGATCTTATTTTCAATTTTGTAGTAGACATATTATGAATCCAAACGCAATTTTATATTCAAAAACAGCTTCCTAATTTTACCACACGGCGTACTTACTTCAGAAGTTTATTTGATTCATTTGGCTCTTCTATATCTTTTATTACTTCAGTTTTATTGACAAAGCCTGAGGGCAATTATCTAAACAGAAGGGAGAAACGATTATTTTAACAGTTTTCGTGTTAAATTATGTACAAGAACGAGTTTACACTTGGCGTTTAAAGAAAACAAACTACACAAAAAGAAATTCACGCTGGAGACATGAGTAGTGTTTTATAACTTCCTGGTTATTTTATGTAACAAATCTTTGTAATTGTTTACCATTCATCTGTCTGATGTTAATTCAATTTTTGCTAGGACCAAACTTTCCTTATGTGCAGTAGAAAGGTATCTTAAATGATTTATAAATATTGTATGAATATACAAAGAGATGTCGAAAACTTTACTGGGTGATTCATTGGACGATTTTAAAGAAAAAAGTTCCTATGAACATGGAAATATTTCCCTATATATGGCCTCTCAAAATTATGTAAAGCAGTTCTTTATTACTGTAGAATCCGGATCCGAATATTACATGACATCAATATCAGGGGCAGATCCAGGATACCGGTGTAAACACATGCACAGAAATGATAAACATACTACATATACCAGATTAAAATAGGTGTATTTTAAGCTCTGTCCAGCCGCCTTCATATACGAAGCTGCATCCGTTACAAACTCAAGACACGCCTTTTATTATTCTCATAGTTCTCGCCCCGACTGCTATACACACATTCACATATCGTTTCTGTATATGTCTCTTGCTCTTTGTATAACCGAAATAAAAAAAAAAATAAAAGAACGTGGTGGTGCAAAATTTGGTTACTGAAAAGACATACATACAGTCACGTTAATTTATTAGAATTACGACTGCATCCAGACGATTTGAGAAATTACCCTCGAATGATGAATCTACTTATAATTATAATTATATTATAATTATATTATATTTATAATTTTAATTATAATTATAATCATATAATTATAATTATAATGGATAAATCTACTTATAATTATAATTATAAGTGGATTTATCCATTATGATTACAATTATAATTATTAGTAGATTCATCAATCGAAGGTAATTTCTCCAATCGTCTGGATACAGTCGTAATTCTTCTAATAAATGAATGTGACTGTGTGTATGTATTTTCAGTAATCAACTTTTGTACCACCACCTATGTTTCTTGTATTTTTTTCTTTAATATAAGAATAATTATAATTATAATGGATGAATCTACTTATAATTATATAATTATGATTATCAGTAGATTCATCCGTAATTATAATTATAAATTTCCTCCGACACTACTAGATTTGCCGGAGTTTTTTACTAATTTTAATTTCTTTTTGCACGATGTTCGAAAATAATTAATTTTCTTCTTTACAAAATTTTCGTTTGCCTTTTTGAAATTTAGCAACCAAAATATCCATAGCACTTTTTCTGCCGGTTTTATCATGATATAATGGCAATTTTACTTCCCAGAGACATTCTTGTTCTTTATTCAGCTCAAAAAAATCTGTTAAAAATGTCTCGCTATAAGCCATTTTTAATTCACTAGGATTTGTCTTGTCGTATAGAAATCGTACGATCGAATCGCAAGTCATCGTGACATACGGTCAAATAAACAATCCAAGCAACACTGTTGTACTGCTGCAGACTGACTGGTTTGTTTGCAATAGGGATGCAGATTCAATAATCGATTTTAGGAAAATCGATCTTTAGAACTGAAAAAAATCGATTTTTAATCGATTATTTTCCTGTCAATATTTTAACAGATCGATTCTTTTTTATCAAAAATCGGATCGGAAAATTGACATGTTATTTTGTTGTCAAAATGTCAAACTACGAAGGGATGGAGATTTTTGTTTTAATTTGGTTGGTAGCAAGTAAGCAAGCTCAGCCAGATTGGTATTTTTCGCTGGTAGTTTCATTTTTGTTTCTTACATTGTTTTTGTTCCCTATCCGCTCCTTTTCCTCTTTTTAAAATGGTTAGCTGTATTTGTGTAGTTTTTAGATTTTGTCTGATGAAATACATGAAAAGAAAAGGGAAGTACCATGATTCGTAGAATTATAATATGGTAATTACGATGTAAAAGAATTACCGTGTATTTTAGTACATTATTTGAGGTTATATTAATAAAAAATAAAGATATTAATACTTATGTAAAAAATGTTTACTTTAGTTTTTGGTTGAATTTAAACAGTTTATTATTGGTATAACTAGTCTTACCATAACAACTTACCATAACAACTGTTCACCTATTGAAGAATCGATTTTTTTCATTTCGATTTTTTATTGAATCGATCTTTTTAGGCAACGAATTAAATCGATTCAAAGATCTATTGTTTTTACAAGTAATCGGCATCTCTACTTTGCAATCAGATCGGGCCGACTGACTTTTTCAAACGATGAAAATACACGATCAAACTGCCGTCAATTTTGTCGCATTCAACCAAAGCGTATTACGGCGTTGGAATGTGAGTGGCGGGCTATTTTATGACACGTAATAATTATTGTGTATTGTCAATTTTAAATGGATTTTTAACTTATTATTGCAGAGATGTATGTTATTATTTTTTTGGCCAATAAAGTATAATATTCTTTCTATTCTATTTGCTAAAAATCTTCAGTTTATCGCCTTTCCATTACACAGCTTAATTTTGAAATTGAAAAATATATATTTTTTCAGATTCAGTAAGTGTTACTTAGAGAACACAAAACATGGGTTTTCAATTTTTTTTATACTTCAGGAACCGCCAACGGTTCAAACTGATCGCACTAAGTCGACTATAACGGCATGCTCTTGTTCCAAATTACAAATATTTCAGTGATCGGCTGCCCCGCGATTCTCTGTTTCACATGATATTCGTTGCTCATCCCATGTCCAGTTATTCTCCAGGCGGTAATTATAAATAAACGTCAAGACTTCGGCATTCTATGTACAGGGTTATTCATTATAAATTAACCACCCCTTATCATCGTTATTATTGCCTATAGAAAAAAGTTTTAAATAAAAGTTGTGTGGTTATGACTGAATTTTGTTAAAATGCTATCAAATGTACAGTAGCGTGCAGATTTCAGGGGATACAAAAAATAATATATTTCTTTAAATGGGATACCCTGTATATTATTAAATTTTTGGAATAATCCTTTGTTCCTGATTTCAAAAATATGCCATATGTTACCCCTACCATATACCGTTTTTGAGTTATTAAACGTCGAATATCTTAGTTAAACTAATTACTGTAGATATGGAAAAGTTAACATTATTAAAGTTAGCTATGAAAATGACAACTATTATGTTTGATAAGTGACATTTCTTTAATGAAATAATCAAAACATTTTAGAGTGAGGAAGAAAAAACCAAATATTTATACAAAATAGATAACAAAGTTTTATTTAGGAAATTTAAATATAAATAAATGATAACATAAGAGATGTTCGATGTGTCCACCATTATTGTCAATGCATAATTGATAACGTCTTCTTCTATTTATAATTACACCGGAAATGGCTTAATTATTTACATTCAGATTGTTTATTTCAAGTCGAATCCTGTCTTTAATGACTTGAATACTATTATTATTATTATTATTATTATTGACAATGACTTAGAAATCCCCAAAAAATGAATCCATAGGGGTCAAATCCG
Organism: Rhamnusium bicolor; assembly: GCA_029963845.1. Lineage (NCBI taxonomy): Eukaryota > Metazoa > Arthropoda > Insecta > Coleoptera > Cerambycidae > Rhamnusium > Rhamnusium bicolor. Next base: position 174,986 of record JANEYF010005041.1, on the reverse strand, counting down.
GACTGTTAGGTCGCCATTTAATAGGTCCATTATTCCCTATCCATATTGGGAATATATTATTCAAATAATTTCGAACGGGTAGGACTCTCTGCGGAGTTGTCCCATCCTGCATCTAAATCATATCATTAAGTTCGGCTGCAACAGAATATTTTCAGCTTCTGGAATAATCATTTCCAGATAGGTAACTCCAGTTAAAGTATAATCATAAAATATAGGCCCAACAATTTTGTTTCTGAAAATTCCACACCAAACGCTAACAGTTTTTCTTCCTGATTTTTTTATTAACTTTACCAATCTTTTTCTGTTGAGCTTGTTTTCCCACGACCTTCGATTTTTCCTATTTAAAACTCCTGCCGTAGAATGGGATGATTCATCAATCCTAATATTTTAGTAAAAAAAATCAGGATCTTCATCCAACTTTTGAATCATCCGGCGGCAAAAGTCCAACCTTTTCCTTTTATGAGCCTCTGTTAAAACTTGTACGGGTAAAATTTTATATGGTCTGTAGCTGTTATTTTTTAACGTACGTTGGATTTTGAAATAACTTTTACCTAATTGATCGACTGCATTATTTATACTACATTCAGAATTTCCTAAAAAATAATACAATGTTTCAAAAAAGTCTATTCGCGAATAAATATGGATGGGCTTACCTTCGAAATGAAGCAGTATATCTAGCTGTTCTTCCTGATTTGCTTGAACTACACGCTATTTTCTACTAAAACTGGAGGTATTATTCACCTTTCGGTAAATATTTTTGAACGTATTTTCTGATGGTGTTTGACGATTTGGATACAAAACCCTATATGCTCTTTTTGTTGCACGTTTATTTTTGTTATTTTGTATATAACAAGTAAATATATGGACTTCCTCACTGTAAACCATTTTGATTATTTCATTAAAGAAATGTCACTTATCAAACAAAATAGTTGTTATTTTCATAGCTCACTTTAAGTTAACATTTCGATATTTACAGTAACTAGTTTAACTAAGATATTCGACGTTTAATAACTCAAAAACGGTATATGGTATATTTTTGAAATCAGGAACAAAAGATCATTCCAAAAATTTAATAATATACAGGGTATCCCATTAAAAAAAATTTTTTTTTTGTATTCCCAGAAATCTGCACGCTACTGTATTTTTGATAGAATTTTATCAAAATTCAGTCATAACTACATAAATTCTATTTGAAACTTTTGTTTCTATAGGCAATTATAACGATGATAAGGGGTGGGTAATTTATAATGAATAACCCTGTATCACATCGTGTTTACTAACAGTGGCTCCGTATATGCCACATCTTAAAAAACAACTTAAAACAATATTTACATACCGTGAGAATAAATAGATAGTTGGTTGTTTTAAATAAACGTCTTTCTGGCATTAGGTCTGTTAATGTAGCTCGGTGAGATTAAATAACTTGGAGCTTTATTACAATTTCATATTTTCAGTACCCTTTGACATTTTACTGCATTATAATTTTTTTCTTTTTCTTCCACTTGCAATTTATATCGTGCTTACTGCTGGAATTTATATAACTTTATTATACTGCAAGAAATATTTGTGATGCAAGATATGCAAAATATATTTGTGAATATTTCGTACAACAGAAGGGTATTCTATAAAATGTACGTAAAATGAAACTGCAAACAGGAGCATAATACAAAGCAGCAAAAGGTCCGGACAGACATTTTGATAGAAACGTGCATAAAGGACTGTTTTAGCTCCAGGCAACTGTTGTTCCCAAATAACTTTAAAACATTTTGCCGTCAGGTAAAAAATGAGATGTTAAAATACATACTTCGCACTTCTCATTTGAAAACAAAATATTATATTTTTTCAAAACTAAAATTTTTTAATTTAATACCTATTGTCTTTATATTATTAATAATAAAAATGGTATATAAAGTTTAGATTGTTTGTAAACTTTTCTCGTGCTCTTGATTCTGTAGATCATGAATTCCTTTTAATAAAACTGATTCTTTCAAATAATTGAGGACAATGGCACCAAAATGTTTAGGTAATCAAACGACACCTATAACTCAATTATCCTAGTTTGGCACTTGAGTTAGGATGCGCAATCTAAACCCCGCCCTTTCAATGTAAAGCGGTTTGGCTCATCTCTATCCCACATTAGCGATATTTATTCTCTCTTAATGTCGCCAAAATGCCAAGCTAGGATTGTTGATATGTACATACATCCTACTTGCCATGCTGAGAATACAAATTTGTAAATAATAAAAAATATATCTGTATCAAGTTTAAATATCTCAAAAATTGTTTATGGAAAAATAGTAATATGATCGATCGGTTCCATATATCTGTGATATCGGCACGATAAAAATCCCTGTCGTAAGACAAGTAGAATTTTGGTTAAAATTTACAGGCTAGGGATACCAGTGTTTACATAAGCACTGATGATGACTTTGGACATACAAAATCGTACTGTAATAAACAGTTGTAGAACGTGTATGTTCTAGTGACGTCAAGAATGACGTAAATATGACGTCCACATGACGGTCAAAAGTCACATCCCAAAGACGTAACATCTCGACGTCTATGTGATATCATATAAAGGTAATTTATTATAACTTATAGTATGGATAAAGTCAATTTGATTTACTGGATTTAGTGGCTTGTCTTTTTTTATCATTTATATTTTTTATTTGTATTATCTATATATGGATTTATTTGGAATTTGGAGCCAAATTAAATACCTAACAATGCAGGGTATCCTCTATAAACGTTACACTAGAGATGTGTTGTATTTGTATGATTCGTATAAATGATACGAACTCTCCGATGTTGGATAAGTATTGCGAGCTCACAGTAACATATCATAAAGCTCTTCACAGGATAACTGAGGTTATTTGTATGTTGAGTGTATACCTAAACTTGTAATCGCTGTAAATAGATGAGACTTAAGTGGCGCTATCTGTGTATAAGATACTTTTTCTAAATAAGACGTCATAAATACGTCATAAATTAGGTCTTTGGTGCGTGTCATTGATAATTTGTGAATCACTAAGTAAAAAAGCAAACGTTTCCTTAAAACATGAAAGAGATATTTTGTCAATTTGATGACCTAAATGAAATGTCAAACTGACGCCTGTATGGTAACGTAAATAAGACGTTCTGACGTCTGTAAGACATAAGAAATTAGTCCTGCGACGTTGGCGATGAATAATCACAAATGTTGATATGAAAAGGACATCAATGTGTTTGCTGGGATGTGTTTTGATATGCAAGTTCAGGGCGTTGGGAAACGGAGTTCTTTTCACATGAAATAAATCTGTAAAGATAGATCTGTGTCGAATTTCATGCCGTACAAATTGATTACAACGTATTTTGTTCCTCCCACCAAAGGGTCCTGTGTAAAATGTAAAAACCATTAGAAAATTGAAATCAGAGGGTCGTCATGATTTTGCAAATATAAATATCCATGTGTATGCAGTATGATGAGTTTTTAATTGCATCAGTGCTTTCATTGATTGAATTCTGTTTATGTGACAGTATGAGGTGCATCTGACGGGTGTCTTGATTATTGTAAATTTCTCAGAAAATGTTTTTCTGTTGGGCGATTCTGTTAGTTTGAATGATTCAAAATAAAACATACAAACTCTCAAGATTATCAGAAACATAAAAATGTTGAGATATTTTTTGAGAAAAATGTAAATTTTTATTTATTTTTATATAAAAAGTTTCTAAAGTATGTTTCCCTGGAATTTTTTACAATGCCATCAGGTTTTATAATTATGCAATTAAATAATATAATACCCACTAAAAATAATATAACTAGTTTGTTTTGTTTACAAAAAAACATTGAAAACATGATTCCAAATAAACGTATCTAAATATAACGATATAACGAGTGTTTTTGATAAGAGTTTCATTTAGTGTAGGTAATAAAATAAGTGACACTTAAATATAAATTAGTTGCTTATGTACTTATGATGATCAACAGTTTAACCTACCACAGCGCACAGAGCATTTTATATAATATTACCATATTCAGATAACAGAGGGTATTACCTGAATATTTAACATGTATAAATTTGTCAGTAATTGTTCTATAGAGAAGAATCCAAAAATAAACTTACATTTTTTAAATGGATACCCTATATCTTAGTGTATTTTTAAAAAAGCAGAGTTTTCTTGTCTTAAAGATACATAGTTTTCTTATATTTGAACAAACCATTTCTCAGATAATTAATGTGAAATTTGGATTAATCAGTATGAGGTAGTCATGGAACGAAATGAAACAAATGTACGTATATTATTATGTTTATTGACATATTGCCGAGAAACCTGAATTTGTTTCATTTCATTCCATGACTACCTCACAGCAATTAATCCAAATTTAATGTTAATTAATTATCTCTGAAATAGTTTGTTCAAATTTAGGAAAGCAATACCTATTTATTTGAAATTAAAAAATTTTGTACTTTCTAAAAATGCACTAGGTATCTACTTAATGGATGGCGTTCCATTTAAAAAACAATTAAATTGAAAAAAAATAGAGTTTCTAATGATCATGTTTTTTGTAATACAAACTGACAGTTTAGAACTAATTCTAAAAGTTTTAGCATTTAAAATGTTTTTATATCTGTTAAAATAAACTCTGTAGATAGAGGGAAAACCCTACAGAAATAAATTTTTCGTAGGTTATGATTTGAGGGTAATTTCAAGGTCAACTTTATTTTTTTAAGCGGAAAGTGGTCTTAGCCAATAGTTTCTGTAGTAAGAAAAAAGGATGTTTTTTAAAATTTGGTTTTAAAATTAACTCAAGCTTATCCCAAATCGAAATTTTGGAAGGCATGCTCTCCCACATGAGCATTTTACGCTACTTACGGATTACCATATATGGCCACCAAATAGCACATACCTATACCAGGTAGATTATAACATTTGGGATACATTGGAAGCAATGGTATAGGAAAGTTCTTTCATTACTACCACCAATTGATTGGAAGACATAATTTTCTAATGTCCATTACCACATGTCGCCATGAATAACCAGGCCAGTTCTATTCACAACAAGTTTTTATGAAAATGACTCTTGTTACTTGTATTTTCGAATTTAATTTAAAGACATCCTGTACGTACTTAATCAGGATTTGATTTCACAATCGACAAAATGTTAGTGTTGGTGAAACATCTAAACCTTTGAAGGATTACAGTATCTTTTAGGACATTCTTTTAATACCTCAAATGCAGAGTTTCAAAAATTTGTTCCAGTTAGCAGTCCTCTTACTTTTAATTGAAACTTGTGATCTAACAATGGAAGTAAATAGGTATTTTCCGGTATTTTCATTGACAGATCTTAAGAGGGCTAATTGAACCACTGTTTGTAAGGTAATTTTTCAAAATTTATTTCTTCCATACGGTTTGGTTAAATTACACCAAATTTGGAGGATCAGTAGTTGAAAGTGTACTAGAGGGTACATGTATATCTATTTTAAGTAATTTTCACTTTATGTAGGGAAAATTTATACTGTAAATATAAGTGAAATTTGGACGTGATTGGCTCCTGAATTATGACATCAATCGGTAAAATTCGAGGTAAAATTCATACATGTCTTCTAGAATGAATCTTCATAATTATGCTCAGCAAGTTTCAAACTTTTATTCCGTACTATTTGGTTAAAATGAATTTTCTAAATAAGTATCTTTGTCACTACAAATGGAGCAAGGAAGTGGTACCTCTATCGGGAATCGCACCTCATTGAAGTCGGTGAATAAAACGTCCAGTGAAAGTATAGTCAAGAGCAAAATTATTCAGCGGCGCATGTATAAAAACTTTCTAGAGAGTGACACAGCTATCCGAAGCTTTTTCCCGACTAGGCCCCTTAAATTTTAAATTGCGCCAAAAATTAACGACTAAAATTGTATACGTTTTTATAGTCGATAATAAAATAGCAAAATGGGCGATCGTAGCACATAATTTTACATCGTATTGAACTCGATACGAAAAATAAAGAATCGGGTACTGAGGCTTTTATAGCCGGATGGATAACAATAATTACCAGTCCAGCGAAACACAGTAATCTCACCCATCTTCTAGCGGCTTGTATATCAACTTAAAACACAGAAGTTATGCACTCTTAGGCGAGTATAGGTTTGCAATTAAATGTTACACGGAATCCCTCTGACTTCTGGCGCTATGTCAACTTCAAAAGAAAGGGTTCTAATCTGCCAAAAAATATTAAATATAATGATGAAATCATATCCGATCCTCAACTGATTAGCAATTCATTTGCTGATTTTTTTCAACAGTCATACTCTACTCCAGATCAGTGTAATCCTGCTGACAATCATAATTCATTACATAACACTTGTCTAAATATTCATCAGGTCACAGAAGAGGAAGTATTATTGTCACTTAAAAAATTAAAGCCAAAACTAACTAGTGGCCCAGACAACATTCCGTCATTTGTTGTACGTGATTGTGCTTCAATATTCGCCAAACCTCTTTCAATACTTTTCAATCTATCTCTCCGAACATCAACATTCCCTCAATACTGGAAGCAGTCCAAAATCATACTTGTCTTTAAAAAAGGAGATCGAACTCTTATAACTAATTATCGCCCTATTGTAATTTTAAACAACTTTGCTAAAGTTCTTGAAATGTTATTATATGATAATATATTTCCACATGTAAAACATCAACTCTCAGATTCACAACATGGCTTTTTTTAAAGGTCGATCTACAACAACTAATCTTTTCTGTTTGACGGAATATTTATCTGAAGCAATTGATGATGGTAGTCAAGTCGACATAATCTATACAGACTTCTCTAAAGCCTTCGATAAGCTAGATCATAATTTACTCCTGCAAAAATTACACATTTTTGGATTTTCAAATCAGCTTGTTGAGTACTTCTCATCCTACCTCGAGAACAGATCACAATATGTACAATACTGTGGACACAAATCCGTCGAGGTTCTACCAACGTCAGGTGTCCCGCAGGGGTCGAATTTAGGACCACTTTTATTTAATATTTTCATTAATGACATTGTATCTGATATTACCGTAAATTGTCTACTGTATGCTGATGACCTAAAACTGTTCTGTAGAGTTTCGAGCTCTGAGGAGTGCGAGATGTTGCAGAAAAACTTGAACGTAATTTATAATTGGTCTATAGGAAACAAATTACCCCTTAATCCTTCAAAATGTAACGTTTTATCTATAACAACAAAAACAAATATTATACCATACCAATATACGCTAGAACACAATATACTTTCTAGACCGGAAACTTTCACTGACTTAGGAGTAATATTTGATAAAAAACTAACATTTACGAATCATATTAATCATGTAATTAATAGATCGTACAAATCTTTGGGTTTTCTCATCAGAAACACTCATCATTTCAACAATGCTACTAGCCTCAAGCTACTCTATAATTCTATCGTTAGATCAACCTTAGAGTATGCCTCAATAGTATGGTCGCCGCACTATAAAGTACATATAGATAACTTAGAGAACATACAGCGAAGATTTCTGAAATACTCCACTTATAAAATTGAAGGGTCATATCCGCCTATTGGTTATCCCCAGTCGGAACTTCTGTCAAGGTTCTCACTGAGATCGTTAGAAGATCGACGCAAAATCTCTTACTTGGTTTTTCTTTACAAATTGATACACAATGTGATAAACAGCTCCCATATTCTTAACATGCTCCCGTTTCATGCCCACCGAGTAGCTTCGCGTCAAACACAATTATTTATTTTAGCAAATCCAAGAACAAACTCAAAAAAAATTCTCTCCATTACAAGTCATGTGTAACATATACAATAACATACATGATCGCGTCGACATATTCAACTGCAACGTTGCCTCAATAAAATCATGCATGTACAACCCCTGATTCGGAACTTCTTCCGGAAGAATTTCAAGACATACAATGTTTTGTATTATTTATTCATATAATATGTGTAATTAACTATTTATACTATGCTTATACTCTCTACTATTGTAGATACTTTTTTTTGTTGTTTTGTTTTCTTTTATTCATATTATCTTTGTATTCCCTTTTGTCTTCTGTATGATGTTTAAGTACCTTAGCTAAGTCCCTACTGTATTTCTTTTTTTGTTGTTGTAACCTAGTATTCCTATTCTGTAATTGGGTCTGAGGACCTGTTGGATAGTGTACCAAATAAAATAAAAAAAAAATAAAATAAATTATGTAGTGGATATACCATCCTTCAGAACGGATGTAAAGCAGACGGACCCTTGTCTATAAGATGTTAGACAAGTAAAAGATCCCTATACTTCTATATATACTAGCTCCTCCTGGCTTCAGTGATTGACCTTGGTAGCGGAAATAGGTCGACGTTGAATTGATGATTAAAAAAAATATATATCCTGTTTGGTTTCTGAAATATTTATAAAAAACTAAAAATAAATGCTTACTTCCTTCTCACTCTACGAAATCCCAACCAAGTTACTTTTAAATGGTAAATTAAATGGTAGTTCCCTACCAAATAATATTTGGTCTACTAAAACATACAAGAGAGAAAGAAATTGCCCTCTTTATACTCTGCTAGTCTGTCATGAAACCTATATAAAATATTTTGTAGTCTTTCGGTTTCCCAAGATTATATAAATTGATTCTCTATGTTCATATTTTCTGTATTTTGTGTAGCTCACATAAATATAATCCAATCTTTTGTCTTTTGTTACCTTATATATCAATTGCCATTTGTGGCCATAAAGTAAGTTGAAGCTGGATACATTTTATTACATAAATCGAAATATAAGAACATGAATTTTACGTAGGTGAAATATACTATAATACATTTTCGTTTGATTTTCTATCCTACATTTGTGATAAATTCACAAGGCATTGTGTTTACAAACTTTAATTGTGACAGTGCTACCAAGAGATAATATTTCAATCCAAAGTGTTGTAACTTTAAAAATACATCTACGCCCGGTATAATAAATTTTTAGTAACTGTGATCCTTATTTACAGTGTGTTCGTATTGTATGGAATAAATTCATTATTTATTAAGCCAAAAATATTTGGAAAAAATCCACGGACACGTCGATTTTTAATTTCAATTGCGCACCTTATCCTTTATTTTTTTGGTTATGGCGTCATCACTATTTCCTTTATGATGTCATCGATATATTTTTTAAATGGAGTGGAATTAATCCTGGAAATGTTGATAAAAGCCTTTGGTATCAATAGGATGATGCGCCTCCCCATTATGCAGCAGTATCGAAAGTATCGACCAAATATTTCTGAACAAGTGGATTGGTAGATATGAACCCAGCGAATGGCCATCAAGGTCACCGGACCTCATTCCATTATATTCTTTTCTGTGGGGCCATCTAAAAAACTTAGTTTATAAAACCAAACGGGAAAATATTGTTGAATTAAGAGAGAATTAGAACAAAAATAAACAACATTTCTCAGGAAACTATAAACAAATTTCAGCAACACTTTATTCATCGTTCATGGTACTGTCGGCTATACAACAAGGAGTACAGTTCAAATATTTACTATAAATTGTTTTTATTACTAACTAACCGTTAGTTTTAGTGACTATTATTTGTTCAAACAAAACATGAAAAGTTAGTAAATTCTTATATTCAAAATGGCCGTATCGTTCAACTTATCAATTTTAGACCATAAGTGTGATACATTTTTGGAACCAGCTGTTGATTTAGAATCCAAAAATGGAGTAATATACAGGGTGTTCTATTAAAAAATTATCGGTGATGGCATAACGGAAACAGTGATGACGTCATAACCAAAAAGAAATAAAGGATACGGTGCGCAATTGAAATTAAAACTTATCCGAGGATTTTTTTCTAATTATTTTTGGTTTAAGAAATAATGAATTTATTCCTTACTTTACGGACACTCTGTATGTTTTTCACTGTAAATTGTTGGGGAGTGGTCAAAAAAAGGATAAAACCAGATTTCAAATGGTCGATTTTTTATCTTTATTTAAAGCCATCCTCAGGACTATTTAATTTAGGTTTTTCTTGTAAACTGATAATCTTGATATATACAGGGTGGCCAGAATTTAAATCGGGAAACTTCGCCAGCGGATACTACGCGTAAAAATAACAAGTTTTAATCCATAAACATATACCGAAAAAGAAGTGGATTTCACGATACAAGGTATTGAAGTTACTGAAAAAAAATTTTTTTTCCTTTTCCATTACAATAACCATACATGAAATTTGTATCAGCATACCCTTCATTAGTAAATTAAATTGGCATGATAATGTGAAAGAGAACCTTTAAAGTAAATCACAAAGTAAAACGAACGCCGACGATAATACATGTAGAAAATAAGTTCGTAACAAACGTCAATTTTATCTAAACGCATATTTGCACATCCAACTATTTTTGATTTCTGCTTTAAAATTGAATGCTGTGGAAATGCATAGTTGTAGAAAATGTCAATTTTATCAAAAACGTAACAGTAAAAAGTACCGTCTTGGTGACATCGACAACTTAATGGAATAAAACAAAATCTATAAACAAATACATATATTAAATCAACACAAATTCGGACTCTTTGTCTCCGAGTGGGGAAGCGGCTGATTAGCTAGAACAAGGTTTAAATAATGCTTAAAACTAAACAAATTCATAAACAGTGGGCCATCGCCAATTTAACCATTAATTATCGTCCCATATACTAAAGGAATTTTGTTAGACGCCACCCTCTTTTTAAACGAAATTTGAACAAAGTTCAGACTAATCTAAATTCACTGTTCCCGTTAAAAAAGGGAGAAAAACGTGTAACTACTTACAATCGTCTCTCATGACGTTGATCATTAGTTTCATAAAAGTCAAATATATTTTATACTTAAAGTCCGGAAACGCGGACGAGTTTGCAATTCCTGAAGGCTAAATTATCTGTTACGCCTTAGCGGCACCTCCAGCTGACTCCGATGGACACTTTCGTTGCTAGGTACCTAGTTTATAATTTAATTAAGATGACCTTAATAGGGAGTGGGGCACAGCTCACATATATTTTGAGTTTTTTTACCCATACACTTTCAAAAACATCCAGGACACACTTCGAAGATCTGTGCCACAGACATCTTGAAGATCCAGAAGAAGTGTGCCCGGCAATCAGTACGGAGGAAGTCCAACAAGCACTTGTTGGTACCAAGAACTTCGCTGCCCCGGGCCCAGACGGCATTAACAACTGGTGGTGGAAGAAATTTCCTTCCACTCACCACCGTCTGACGCGAATTTTCAACTCATGGTTGAACGAGGGGCAGCAGATTCCGGACTGGTTCGTCGAAGGATGTACTGTGCTTATCTCCAAAAAGCGGCATTTGAGATGATCATCTCAAATGCAGAAAAATGCAAGGTAACGTATCTCCAACAGGACACGGCAACATACCAAAACTCACATCACCTTTCTAGCTTGTGTCTCGACATTGTCTGTCTTTCGCACTCAAAAAACACTACCCAAAAACATCGTCCGATCTGCGCGCGCGCTCTTCGGAGCATTTTTAAACACAAGTTATTCAGTAGCACCACGCTACAGGGGCAATATAACAATGTTTAACGAAAATATTTTAATCGAGTCTGGCAATTAAGGTGACTAGAACCATTTTATTTAATTTACGAGTGTGATCAAAATTATTTATTTCCTAAAACGGGCCGTTACACAGAACAACATGTACAAATTACAAATAATTGAACTTTTTCTCATCAGTTTCGTAGTTTGTGTTAAAATATATGTTCTGAGGGTACAACTGTAGAAGGCCTTGACTATTAGAAAACCTTTATGGTAGATTCATTGTTGTATCTGACTAATAGAGCTGTAAAAATTATTCAGCATATTTCGATCATCCCCTGTATAATATGAATATTTAAGAAATATTCGCTGTTACCAATTATTAGTAATAGCATTATCCGTATTGCTAAATTCTTTGACTTAATTACTAATTGACTGTTACTATTCACCGAGTAAATACGTTTGTTATGCATATAATAAATTACAATTTTTGTTCATTTTAGCAATGTTTTATATAATTTTGTGTTAGCGATTACACCTTCTAATTTTTTTCTCAACTAAATAATATGTACTCTTGTATTATACAATACAACGGTTTCAAGAAATAAATAAAAATGAATTATTGTGGATGTAACAAAGTCTTGCGAAACGTGTTCTTTATTAACTTCCTGTAAGAAATTCCTCAATCGTATCAACGGACAAAGACAAATAAGGACGGTATTTCCCTCAGACAATAAACTTTTTATTTTGTTTTTGTAAATACATGGGTTACTGAAAAGGAAGTTACCGTACATTAAAAAACTAATTTGTGTATTCCATTGTCAAGGTCCTGAATAATGAGGGACAAATCACTTCTAAATTGTTTTTGGTTCATTCGTATTCCAGTCGTGCAATACTATTCCAAACTTTAAAACAATGTATCATTATAAAGTACGGATACAAGTGTGATACAAAGAGAAAAAGTTATAGCAAGTAATGAAAATATTATTAAGTACTTTAAAAATAATGTTTTTTATCCATTCTATTGAAAAGTGGCATTTTTTGGTTCGAATATCTGAACGAAGAGATCACCTTTATGTAATAGCTATTAATTTTTGTTGTGGTTGCTAGGCGACTACTTTTTGGTAAATAATTATGAACAAAATAATGGATACCATAAAAAAATGAAACAACTGTCATGATATTCTTATTAAGTTGCGTCAAAGTGAAGTCGATTTTGATCAGATTTTTCAATTAAACATAAATAAAAATTATTTTTCTACTCCCTACATAGAAAATACTATTTTGCTCCTCATTTCAGGGAGCAAAGTAGTACTTTGGCTCCCTCTGGAAGCAAACAAGTAAAAACTTCAAATAGCTGTAATAGTAGTGTATAAACTTCTTTTTATTGATACACAAACTTCCTGAAAAGGAATGCTTTTCTTTGAAACAGATTTTTTATTACTTATTTTTATTTATAAAAACTGAAAACAGTTTAAATCGAGGTTTAAATTAACATCTGTAACTAAATATTGTTAAAATTTATGGTACAATTAGTTAAATTACTAATGGAGATTGCCCCTGAAGAAATATTGGCTCTGCTGATGGAGATCAGTTCCTGTTTGTTGTTTTCCAAAGTCTTGGTCGTTGATGAAGTACTTGTAGAAACTAAATTTACAAAAACAAGACAACGTTTTTTGGTACTTGAAGTAGTACTTTCTCCCGTAATTATTTGGCTGGCTACCTCACATTTTTTAGAAATACAATCATCTAAGTACCCTTCTGCTACTGCGTTTGTTCGCCATCCCCCATGTCTTTTTAGAGTGAGACTTCCAGCATTGACTAATAACGTAGCTGAAGTACGGCGGAAACTGTGTCCAGTATAGCCTTTCGAATCATCCAAATTTAAAAATGTTGCTATTCTGTATGGAATTTTGGCAATTGTGTTTTTGCCAATTACTTGATTTGTACATTTCCCTTTAGCATAAGTTACAAAAAAATCTAGAATGACATGTTTTAGGGGACCTACAGTCCAGATATTTTCTATACATATCCAAGACAGATACTCCGTTTAAAATCTCATTTGTTATTGTAAATGTCCTTTTGATATTAGTTTTTGAGTCAGGTATTTACACCACCAAAATGTCGCCTTTATCACTGATATCCTCAAGTACCATTTTAACTAATTCATCGCTACGGCATGCCCCAGCAATTCCAAATATAAGCACAACCTGAAAAAGGAAAATGCACTTATGATAACTGCCTAAAATGTCACTTAATTGTCATATATATACTTTCTAATAAAAAATGCTGCGTTACGTTTTTATTTATTATTCAACAATAACGATCAATCTTACCTTTATATGTAAGTAAGTTTCATCTGGAGCTTCTGCAATAAACTTGTTGATATCCTTCCTTGAAAAAGTATTGGCTTTCTTGGCTTTATATCCAGCTGATTTCCTTTTTAAAAAAGGTACTAATTTAGGAAACTTAATGTCGATATTGTCTTTAATTTGGAGTGTAGATCGCAACATGCTGTATTTGCTCCATAATGTTGAAGGCTTCAAATCGGCGCATTTTTTGGAAAAGTAAAATAGGACCACTTCTTCACATATTTTTCTTATTTGCCTAGTCTCCATCCAACAATTAAATAGCTGGTACTCTTTTTCATATTTTTCACGAGACTTTAACGGTAATAGATTTAACGAAACCACGTTTGCTTCTTCCAGAATATCTTGAGGAACTTCATCTTCACATTCGGAATACATTATTATAAACTTTTTGGAAGTTTGTTTATTTTGAAAACAAGAAGCAACCTTAGCAACGTTCCATGTACTTTGATTTTTAACAATATTTACTTATCTAAATACCTATTATGACATTTTGACATATTTGGTTTTTTGATTGTCATGCATAAGAAAATATAATAAAATATATGTAAAACCAATGTAAAACACTGTAAATGGTCGTAGAAAAAATCATATGTATTACACAGGAGCAAAGTGCCATTTCCTCCCTTGGATGTTGATGCTCTTCGCTTCGCGTCGGGCATCAAATTATCCGCGGGAGAAAATTATGCACTTTTTTCCCTTGTCATACAAATAGCTATTTCTTTTCACAATCGAATAAAAAATAGTGTATGACAGATGGACAAAAATGTGTTTCGTACTCAAACGGTTGCCGGACAAGGCGAGCCTAATTTTCCGTAATCGTACCAAAAACTGCATTTTCGTCCTTGTGTCATAAATAACTATTTTAGAATAAAAATAATAGAATAGAACATTAATATTTATTCATTAATTTTTGACATATTATCTACATTTGGCCATTTGGCACATATCAGTGATACATTAAATATATCATAAATAAAATATTAACAAATACACAAAAACTAAACTGTACAATGTACAAATATTTTAGTTTATAAATAGTCAATATACGATGATGATATAACAGACAAAAGTAAATTTTATCTATTTTAAGCGGAGAACACATATGTGCAATCTAGACCACGATCGTGATAGTGATTGCGATCGTGAGTATAGGGGAGCGCAAATATACTTGATTGCGACCACGATAAAGATAGCGATGATGCTGGCGATCGGACACGTAAATCGGATAAGTAAACAAATGAAATCGCACGTGCATGATCGCGATCTTCACCGCTATCGCTATTGTAATCGTGATCTAGACCGCACATATGTGTTCTTCACCTCACTTGTTTGCTAGAGACGCGTGAGAACGACAACGGCATCGCTATCGCGAATGCGTATATCTGTTCATCCTTTAAAAATTCTTCTGTGCCATAAAATGCGTTTGCCATCAGTAGATTTTTTAAATTAAAATACTTTCATATTTTTTAAAATTTTAGGTACAATGTTAACGCAATTATAGTACAAGGAGTCTTTAAATGAGGCTGTTTTATGAACAGGAATCGACCATAATTCTTTATGTCTGATATTATACATGACTGTCTACTCAGGTGGAGAAAGTATACAAATTTACTTTTGCAAATACTAAACATTTGTATATATAAATGTTAGGGACTGCAGTAAAAATATTTTTGTTTATAAAAATGTCTTTACAGCCTTTTTTGTTTTTCAAGTTAAAGGTCTTAGTATTTTTTTCTTGGAAACGAAGACCCGTTGTAGGTGACTAGATCGACACAGACCAAAATATTTAAAGACACATGTGAATATTCTAAAGCATAGTATACAATGAAGAGATCTATCTGAGCAATTGTGTCTTATAACAAAATTGCGAGGTTGACAGTTTAAAATTAGTATTGGCCTTAAAATTGAGCCCAGACTTACAATGTGAATATTATATTGAAAATCATTGTAGTTTACCATTAGCTTTCGATTTTCCAATTTTAATTACAACAAAAACTTACATCTAAAATTTTGTATTAATATGGTCTTAAGAATAATAGCGAAATTCTAAAACCATTTTAAATATCTACCATGATTGGTGAACGGAGTTGATATTTACTTCCAAAATTTTAAATGAGAAGCATCAAGCTCCACATCACTTTAAATCCTGTTAAATTATCTTTACAAGAGCATTTTATTTTTTAAGAATCAGATATTACTATTAGTTTGCCAGAAATTATGTACCTAGATAATAAATTTACCACAACATATATATTTTATCGCAGAAATTATTAAAACAACTATTTAATCTACAGCATGATGACATTGGATTAAACATAGTATTCATACTAGTGGTACTAGAAGAAACAAAATATTGAGATTAAAATATTTTAAACATAGTATTCATACTAGTGGTACTAGAAGGAACAAAATATTGAGATTAAAATATTTTTAACTCGCCAAAAAAGAAAACTTGTATTTAAGGAATAATTCCCTCCAGTTACAATACAGAAACGAAAAGCCCTAGGCCGCTGTAGAATGTTTCATTCTTTCGGAATTCCTCAGGGGGTTAGAAAATACAAATATATTATTTAAAAAATATTTTAATTACATAATTTAAAATATGAACATTAGTAATTTTTATTTTGGCCCATTCCTTTATGTATTTTAAAATATCTCGCATTTTAATGGCTTCGTATTATGCATTTCTAGAAAAACTTAAAAAATAATTATTCGGGTATTCTTACAAATGTTCATATTTTGAGTCATTATGTGGGTGATTTTTTACACTGACAATTTACAATATTTTCGCAGTTTCATTTCAAGTCTATTTTCTATTTTGTGATTTTAATTCCGAACGCCGTTTTTGAGGTAGCAAATATTATCAACCAGGCCATATAATATAAATTAAAAATGAGCAAAACCGTTTTATCGAGAACCAATATTTATGTTTGGTATCATAATATTATATAACTTTAATTCTTAAATGAGAACTTGATAATGTGACGTGAAGGTCTGCTTAAAAATTTATTATCTAGAACGAATCGATGGAATTGCTTTTTCCTTCACAGTTGTAGTTATAGTACAGTCCCTAAGAATTTTTCTTTCATTTAAAAAGGGAATGAATAAATAAACGTTATATTTTCATTTTTCGATTTGCCACTTATTTCATTGGAAGTACGATAATCCTTTTGTCTTTGAGACTTAATTAGCAATTCCTTTCGCCATTTTCAACCACCACTAATCTTGTTTGGCACATTTTAAAAAAGAACATTCTTCACAGACCCTTAAAATAATTAGTGGTAGAAGCACTTAACACACATATTCGTAAGAAGATCAAATAACTTTACTTAATTCAAATAAAGCTTTTAATTTCGCCAAGTTCTTATACTAATATACTATTATGTAAGTGGTTCCTTACAAAGTTATTCAAATTATTTAAAAACCAGGACCAACAGTAAGCACAACAGTGAGTTGGTGGGATTTCCACCAATAAAAATAGAAGTACCCCAAGATTCAGTATTAGGAGCTTATTATTTGCGGTCTCTATAAGTGATCTGTACTATAAATTTGGTTGATGTTACTTACGGATTTCAAAATATTTAAGCAAATCTAAATTTCTAAGGATAAGATGATTTCTATTAATTAGAAAACCTGTGACATTACTTCAGTTGCGGATTTAGGGGGAGGCGTGTCCGTCCTAAAGTTTCATTTTGTTCAACATTAATAAACTAAGAAATATATGATTTGATAGTTTTAATTTACTAGAGTCGGGTGTAACAGGATCAAGGTACACCCCCCTTTTCTTCTTTAGTTTTGAAGATAATTGACTGAAATTTGGGATATCCTATACACATAATAAGCGGTACTTATACAAGTGATTTTTTTTCACTTCAGATTTCGCGGGAAGTACACTAACTTTCGATTTTTAAATGGAACACCCTGTATATTATTGTATTTTTGAATTCTTCATAATTTTCTGAATCCAACGATACCAAATAAGTGACATTTCAAATGTCAATATTTTTTATAATATAATTTTTAGTTTTCCATTTAAGTGTACCATGACGGTTCCGATTTATTTTAAATGACCAGTGTAATGCTAGAAAAATCGAAATCTTGTCAAAAATACTAAATTACGTGATTTATGAACAAATAAAGTTCATCAAAATGGTTTTTGGGGAAGAACTCAATTTTTTTCAAATGGAACTATATTGGTACCGTGGTATCATTTATTAGAATTATTAATAAGGAATTTATTCATATTAAGTCGTATATAAATGTGCGATAAATACAAACAAAATTACAGCTAAAAGAAAATAAGAAAATACAATTTTCTTCTAATTAAATGTTAAGAACTAACTAAGGTGGCTTTGAAAATAATGAAATATTTAGCTTGTCAAATATTTGTTGGTTTACCGGTGTTTTTATTGTGTCTTTAAAAATTGTCGTGAAACTCAGTTCTGAAATGAGCCCAACAATGATCCCGAAGAAAATTTCATTCTTGACGAAGGAATGGAAATTAATGTTTTGGCTCGATTAGAACTATTAGTCGATAAGACTGTTTCTTTAAGGCAAATTGGGTTTGAATTGGAAATCAGTCACCGAACAGTAAGCCAAATTTTGCACAAATAGCACTATAAATCTTTTAAATACCAATAATTGCACCAGCACTTGTACGAAAATCATTACGAACGTAGGATGGAATATTGCAATTGGATTTTGCAGAATAGCGTGCAGCCAAACAATGATTTTTTGGGAATGATTTTATTTTCGGACGAGTCTAGGTATATAAATTTGGGATTATTTAACCGACAAAATACAAAATATTGGTCACAAGAAAATCAAAATTTATTACGGGAGGGTAATTTTCAAGTGCGGTTCGATTTCAATGTTTGGCTTGGAATAATCGGTAGTAGAATCATTGGTCCAATAATATTTGAAGGACCCCTGACTGATGCCAGATGCTTGGGATTTCTGCAAAATGACATTGAGGACCGTTTAGCTGAATTACCTTTCCATTTACGACAGGGAATGTATTTTCAACAAGATGACGCTCCTCCATAATTGAAGGATAGTAATTGATTACCTTCAACAGAAATTTGGAGAAAACGCAATTTCGACGAATGGTCCTGTGAGGTGGCCTCCAAGGTCATCTGATTTAACACCCCTTGATTTCTTTATTTGGGGTCATTTAAAAAATACTGTCTACGCAACTACCGTTACAACCCGAACGTTCTTCGAGAAACAGCTATGCGAGTTCAGAAGTGCATTGACGTTAATGGACAGCATTTTGACCAACTGTTGTAATGTATTGTGTTTATTTTTTGTATTCCAAAGCCACCTTATGCATAACAAGGTAATTATAACAAAATTGTATTTTCTTATTTTCTTTTAGCTGTAATTTTGTTTGTATTTATCGCACATTTTAATACAACATATGAATAAATCTTGTTAATTTTGTTCAAAATGCGGCAAATTTATACAAGAGATGAAAATATCTAATTTATCTGATTTACTGTAATCAACTATTGATACGCGACGTCATCTAGTCGGCCAGAGGTCGTGGGTGACAGGATGTCGATTTTCTACATCGAATACAACGTGGATTTCTCTGCAAATGTGGCCGCTAGTCGCAAAATTGCTGCTTATTACTACCCCCCCCTAAGTACGCCACTGTTGCGCCCCCTTTTGTCAAGTCCTCAATCCCCCACCTTATTATTTTTTACACCTATACTATAGTAATAGAGACAAAGTTTTTATTTGCTTTTCAAATATGCAACATTTTTATGACCATTAAGACATATTACAGTTTTTGTTCTAATATTTACCTTTTTTTGTTTTCACGCAATCTTTTGAGAATCCTTAAATATTTTTTCTATTTTTCACAGTGAAATTTGTCTAAAACATCCTAAAAATTGTTTTTTTTAATTTTCTAAAATGTGTACAATTTTCTGAAAAAAAACTCAATATAGCTCGTAAATTATATTTAGTGCGGATTCGAGATTTTCTGGTCAAAATAAAAGTAAATAAACAATCCCTAAAACTCTCCTGGCTACAATTTTTTTCATAAGTAATGTTTTTGGTACAATAAATAAATTATAATATGTACACAGATATTGGTAATGAATAATGTTAGAACAAGCGTTCATGTGTAATTGTATGAAAAATTACTTGCGGTTTTTATACGCGGCAATTTCATATCAAGTTTTGTACATATTTCGATTCTACATCATTCGTTTATTGTGTGGTAATCGTATTATTCATTTCATTACTTTGATAGGGATTACCTCAAGTTGCGATACCCCGAATTACCAGTCATTTCATTTTTCATAATTAGAAGGACGTGATAAAGAGCTCGCCCACACACGGCTAATGCAATGTTTAATTAAGAAGTATAATACTACTATAATGACAGACTACTTCTAATCATTTGTCTTGTCTCGGAGGCAGTGAACTTGTAATTATCAAATCATTTTCCTCCCCAAATTAGATGCAGATTAGTAGAAGTAATTTGTGAACATATAACAGTATGGAAAATAGATGAATTGAAATAGGAGTAGAATCCAAAGATGTACAAGGCTGCTAAATTTTGTAAAGAAAAATTAACTTGTATACAGGGTTCCGCGTAAAATTTCCCAGGCTAATTACTCAAAAACTAAAGAGAATTTTTTAATCCTGTAAACGTGACCTAGCAAATAACCTTAGTGGCTGTGTATTGGCTATGCAGGGGGATTTATACATTGTGGACAAAATTGATAACGACGCTGTGGGTGTTGCGACGCCATAACATAATTTTGTGATGACGACAGAAGCCTGGAGTTGGTTAGTGAAAATTCTGAAAAACTCCGTATAATAGACATATAAGTTTCATTTAATAGTATTCGAGATTTCGACAATACTTTTTACTGTGAAATATATTTTATAGCTTATTTCACATTGTATCGTTGTGCCGTTATTCACTGTCAGTTTTTACTGCCCCTGAGGCATCACAAGTTAAGAAAAAGCAGTACTAAGTCAAAATTAAACAAAATATAATATTTTGTCTAAAATATCGCCAAACAACATATGACTCTGTACGATTAATTACAATCTAGTGCATAAAATAAATAAAAATACGACCACTAAAGCCTAAAGTAATTTACTAATAGAAATAAAGCTACAATATTTAACGTCATTTCATTATTGTATTTGAAATTTCATGAGGACACAGGATGGGAGCTTGCTTATAACAATCAAGAAATTCAAAACTTTTTAAATATATAGGCACCAACGGACTAGGGTGGCGTCCACGTTGACCTGATTTAACCCTACTTAAATTCTTGTTATGGCGTTATTTGAAAAATTTTATATAAGAAATAGAAATTGAAATTTGCATCAATAATAAGAGACACTACAAGCCACACATTTTGAATTTCTAAAAGTGGCTGTGCATTAATCATTTTTGAAAACTTGTAATTTTTGTGTTTTTTTTTTAATTTTATAATGGTGTAAGTTTTGCCAAAGAATTGACACAAAATGTATTGAATAAGCCACTAGATACGATGTTTCTAAAATGTATCCCTAAATCAGAAATGGACTCTATTAGTTGTGACGTTATACCGGGTGGCCCAGGGACTAGGGAACCCCCCAAATTTGTCTACAATTTTTGAGATAGAAATTTGAAATTTGTAGGGATGAATCAAGACAAAAATTGTAATTTTTTGATCCACCCGCGCCAAATAAGTCACTTCCGATTTAACCGGAAGTGACTCCAACTTTCTTATTTTAAATAGCACCCTGTATATTTAGGTGATTTTTCTGATGAATATTTAATTTCCCCTTATAAAGCTTTTTTCAGATTTAAAATCGGTTCATAAATAACCCAGACAATTACATTTGTTTGTTTCTTTTAAGAAGGCCATGAATCTAATAAACGAAATACATTATAAATAAAATAATTGTCAACACTCGTTGTAAGGGTGTCTACCATCATTACTATTATGTAATTGTAATTATTTCTCATATCGTTTATTTCTTTATTTACGTTTGTTTATTTTTTTCGATATGTTTATTTTTTACATTTCGTACTACCATAAGTTTCTGTACTTTAGTTCAATGTATTATAGTACTCACTATTTCTTCATTATTTTCTAGTTTATAACTCTGGTCTTCCAAAACTTACTTCCTAGTTTCTTTATTTGCAATGAATAGTTCATTTTGTCGGGTAGGGTAGATGTACATGTTTAATTATTAAATAAATTTATGCTTTTTGTTATTACTATTATTATTATATTACAATAGGTATAATTTGATAAGTGTAAACAATTGGATCACTTAAAAATTACATTTTCACGTACCTAGGTATACGAGTACACAGCCTACTCATAGAAAAGAGTGAAAACAGTACCAGGAATATTTTATGTTCGACATTTTGTGCATTAATAACGTTATTATTATAACAAATACATACATCATCGGAGAGAATAATTTGATGAGAAGAAAAACACCACATAAAACATACAGAATGCTATTCAAAATAAGCAAGTTATGGTAGTACAAATTGTAAAAAATAAACATATCGAAAAAAAATAAACAAACGTAAATAAAGAAATAAACGATATGAGAAATAATTACAATTACATAATAGTAATGATGGTAGACACCCTTACAACGAGTGTTGACAATTATTTTATTTATAATGTATTTCGTTTATTAGATTCATGGCCTTCTTAAAAGAAACAAACAAAAATTGTCTGGGTTATTTATGAACCGATTTTAAATCTGAAAAAAGCTTTATAAAGGGAAATTAAATATTCATCAGAAAAATCACCTAAATATACAGGGTGCTATTTAAAATAAGAAAGTTGGAGTCACTTCCGGTTAAACCGGAAGAGACTTTTTTGGCGCGGGTCGATAAAAAAATTACAATTTTTGTTTTGATTCATCCCTACAAATTTCAAATTTCTATCTCAAAAATTGTAGAAAAATTTGGGGGGGTTCCATAGTCCCTGGGCCACCCGGTATAAATGCAACTTACGTACTGCTGTCATGACACACTGGTTGCCTATACATCACACTGGAGCTTAACTCTTAGTGCATATGTCTACAAAGGCGACATTTTCTAGGATTTTACACAGCGTAGAATTTTATTTTAATTCTCCCTTGCAGGAAATATTTAGGAACTTTCAGTAACTACTTTACGTACACAGAACATGTTGTACAATGTACAACACAACGGATTTAGCATCCACCAATAAGAATTACGATATGTGAAAATCAAATTGCACATGACAATTAGTTTCTGGCTAACCTCAAGTTTTTGACATAACCTCTTTTCATTTCTAAAATAACTTGGACTGTTGGAATTTTATATCCTACAGGTCGGTAATTAAAAAATGTTTAGCCCTACCGATTCTTTGATTTGAAATGATTTCTATTCACTGTTTTATCAGTATATCGATATATCTATAAAATAAAATCGGTTGTATGAGTGACATATTTGACCTCTCCAAATAAAGTAAAATCATAAGGAAGGGAGAATATTATTCTTTTAATTTGGTATCCTTTGGACAATTAAACATTTTACATCCACATTTATTGGCATGAAACACAAAAGCGTCTTTTTAAATCGATAATACAACACTTGAACTTGAATTTACGAAAGTTAGGTTATAAAACATCACACACATAAGTTGAAAGGATGATGAAGTTAGCAGCTATTAACTTTTGACTCTGCTCCTATTGGAGGATATTGCATCATTTTTTAATATTAATTAATTAAATTAATAATAAAAGTTTCTATAATGCGTTATAATTGCATATATTTTCATATGCTTTGTGCATGGTAAATTGTTATTGAAAGTACTTAAATATTTATTACAAGGGAGAAATAAAACCAATTTTAAGTTGTGTTCAACCTTCAAAAATGTCGCCTTTATAGACATTTGCATTAAGGGTCAAGATCCAGTGTGATGTGTAGGCAACCGGTGTCATGACAGTAGTACGTAGGTTGCATAATTATGTGATGCCACACTATCACTTGGAATTAATATAGCAACTCTCAGAATTCGTTTTGTATAATATGGGAAAACTTTTCATATTTATATTCTATGTACAACTTTCCTTTAAAAAATATATAGCATCCAATTCTATTACAAAGCAATTATAAGAGAACTTAATTTGTTTGAATAAATTTTTTTCTATTTTTTTTTTATTAAATATATAAGTAATGTAACTGGAAAGAAATTTGGCAGTCCTAGAAGCATATTTATATTTAATTAATACTTTTCACCACCATTATAACTAATTTATTTTTATGTTAATTTTCAGGTGAGTTAATATTTGATGCCTACTGAAGTTAATAAGGTGAGTCAATTATAAACCAGCAATGCTTTTTTAAATGGAATTAAAAATATAAGAAGTTTAATGGATACTTGTTTTGTTTTTAATAAAAAATATAAAAATAAATTGAAAATGAAAATAAGCCATAATTTAGTGTTTAGTCTTATACAGAGTGAGGCAATAGTGTCTCGGACTTCGATATCTCGAGTTCTACGATAGCTAGAAATTAAGAAAAATGCAAGTAAACTAGATAAAAAAGTCTACAACCGGAATTTATTTTCGAATATA
Source organism: Rhamnusium bicolor (assembly GCA_029963845.1). Taxonomy (NCBI): domain Eukaryota; kingdom Metazoa; phylum Arthropoda; class Insecta; order Coleoptera; family Cerambycidae; genus Rhamnusium; species Rhamnusium bicolor. The sequence continues at coordinate 150,519 of JANEYF010005041.1, read as the reverse complement.
TAGGGCAAGCCAAGACGAAACATTCTTTGAAGCCTCTTTCTAGACTCTATTCATTCCTGTATTATTATTGACTATCTTCCAACCACTTGGATGTAATGAATTTTTTTGTTGAAATAATGCCATCTGCAGATGCATATTGAAAGAGTCACCAAAGTCACAATTATGGGTTTTAAGAAAAACTTATGTGAATACTAGTTACAAGACATCGAATTAATGTTTTTGAATCATGTTTACTTCCTAAAAATGTACAGGGTGGCCAAAAATTATTTTCAATTAAGAACTTTTTTAAATTGAATTTTCTGAATTTTTTTAAAACGGAACACCCTGTATATTTTTGAACGATGTGATGTAGAAATGAAAGACGAACATTTTTTGCAAGTACTTCCCTATGGATAATTGCAACCATTTTCGTTTTAGTGAGCAGTACAAAATTCAAGAATAAACTTAAAAAATAGAGGTTTCCTCAAATAATTCATTAGAAAAAATTATAAGTGCTTCACATGTTGCTCATTTTGATTGATACACGTCTCTATGCCTTTTTGAAGTGAAGTTTCTAGTGTTCCTAAAATTGCCGGTGTGATAGATCTAAAAGCAGTTATTATCCTTTTCTTCATATTTTGTACTGTCGATGGTGTGTCTTTTAAACAATTTCCTTCACGTATCCCCATAAAAAGAAATCCATTTTTGTAAGATCTGGGAATCTAGCAGGTTATTTAGTGGGTCCATTTCTTCCAATTCATTGAAGTGGGTAGGTATTATTTAAGTGGTCTCTAACTGCATTTAAATAATGTGGTGGAGCACCACCTTGCTGAAACCACATCCTATTTCTAATCCTTTCAGGAAGATTCACCAATAATTGTAGTAGATAGTTTTCCAGAAAATGAAATAGCTCCAGTTAATGTACCATCAAAGAAATGTGGCCCTATTACATGTTCTCCAATAACTCCTCCCCAAACGTTTATATACCATCTGTGCTGGTTATCAACTTGCGTAAAAAGGTGAGACTTTTCCGAAGCATAATAATGGAAATTGTGCCTATTAACAAATCCATTTTTGTGAAAAGTTGCCTCATCACTGAATAAAACATTACTGAAGAAGGTGACGTCTTGCATTTTATCTCTGGCCCAATTACAAAACTGTAGACGCCTTTGAAAATCGTCATCAGATAGTTCCTGATGGATTTGAATATGATATGAATGAAACTTATTTCTTTTTAAGATTCTACTTATTCCTACTAATGAGCTCACTTCTTTCTGACTAATATGGCGATTCTCAACCCTTGCCAGCACCATAGGAAACTCATTTTCTTCGTTCACAACAAGTTTTATTCTTTCACTTTTTTTATATTCGACATTTCCAGTTTCCTCAAATCTATCGAGAAGGTTTTGGAAGCTGCTAACAGCAGGAATCCCCCTCTTTCAGGATACTTTTGCTTATAAATCTATTGTCAAGCAAACAATTTCTGTCCGACTCGCCTAAAATAAAAGTCATGTTTACAAGTTCCGTTTTATTAAAATTCATTTTGTAAAACTAGAAATAATTTAAATTTAATACAAATGATAACTGACGACCGATAAATGCGATAAATGTTCGTTTGTACAAGACAATTTATACTAAACTGAGGTTTTATTGCTTCTCGAATAACGAAAACAGCAAAAACATGTACAAAAATCTATTACAGTAAGGGACCAGTTAAATACTATTTACCCACTTCAATGGATTGGAAGAAATGGTCCCACTAAATGGCCTCATTTCAAAAGCGTATAGAGACGTATGTCAAAATTGGAAACATGTGGAGCACTTATTATAATTTTTTCTAATGAATGATTTGAAGAAACCTGTATTCTTGAATTTTGTATTTATTGCTCAATAAACGAAAATGTTTGCAATTTTCCATGGGGAAGTACTTACAAAAACTGTTTGTTTGTCATATCTACATCACATCGTTGAAAAATATACAGGGTGTACCATTAGAAAAAATTGAGAAAATTCAATTTAAAAAGTTCTTAATTGAAAAATAATTTTTTGCTACCCTATACATTTTTAGGAAGTAAAAATGATCCAAAAACATTAATTAGATGTCTCATAACTAGTATTCGCATAGGTTTCTCTTAAAACCCATAATTGTGACTTTGCTGATTTTTTCAATATGCATCTGCAGATGGGATTATTTCAACAAAAAAATTCATTACATCCAAGTGGTTGGGAGTCAATAATAATATAGGAATGAATAGAGTCTGAGAGAGGCTAAAAAATAATAATAATAATAATAACACCACATGAAATTACAACCCCCTTTATCCCTGAAGGTTTGGAATAACCTTGTGTGGGAGAGGGCTACACATTTAGAGACAATGGACACACACCCAATATCCGAGTATACTATGATTAATCACTCTCACAGAAAAATCCCAGTTCCTCGACCGGGAATCGAACCCGGGACCCCGAGGTTTCGAGGCAAGTATGTTACCTCTAGACCACGGAGCCATATGTACTGATATACATAGCATTCCATTTAAAAAAAAAGGCACTTGATCCTGTAATTTCGTCTTGGATCGCCCTGTATATTCGAAAATAATTTCCGGTTGTAGATTTTTTTATCTAGTTTACTTTTTATCTAGTGTTTTTTAATTTCTAGTTATCGTAGAACTCGAGATATCGAAGTCCGACGCACTATACTATATATACTAAAGAATCCCATTGCATACATATCTAGCTTTATATTAAATTCTGAGAATTATGGTGTATTGGTTAATATATTACAAATGTTGTAGCTTCCGAGGGAAATGAGTTATTGGGTTTTATGTTCATCGTCCACAAAAGATAGTCATGAAGTCTTACAAAATAAGAATGTTATAATATAAATACCAGCTATATTAATTCTTGGTCCTCTCATTTATCTCGAACAATTCATTTCATTTCGAAAGTTCGAAATAAGGCATGGCATAATAAATAATGACCTTAACTTGAAAATAGAATAAAATGAAATTTGAGAGTTCTTCCAATTCTGAGGAGGCCTTAATGTTCTAGAGAAAAAGTAAAAGGACAACTCCTTTGACCAGGTCTACGAAATCCCAAATTTTTTTGTTTTACACTTAAAAAAAAGTACTCCTGATAAAGTTTCTATATATGGTTTCTGATTTTAACAAAGAACAATTTTAATTATCTAGGATTGAGCTGAGTTGCAAATACAAAATTTTATACGATTCGTTTTTGTCGGAATAAATAAAACAGAAAATGTAATCTCTGGTTATATTTTCAATGTTTACCACTGCCTGCTGAAAAAGGGCAATTCCTTGACTAGTATAATTAAAAAAGCAGTACGCAGAACGTTCAAATTAAATTTAAATTACCATTTTGATTCAAGATTGAAATTATATGTGATGAAAAAGTAGGGATTGCACATTATTCCTGAAACTTTGTAATTACAGCTGTGTGGAATATTTCAACAATGACGTTTTTGACATTTTTTAATGATTGAAATTGAAATATTTGACACTGTTCGTCTTATACCCAAGTACGAGATTACCATTCCAGAAATAACAGTATTAAACACTTTATTAAATATTTTATATATTTGTTATATAGATATAGTATAATTACTAGTCCTATAAAGAAGTTGCTTTACTTACGTAAGATACAGACTAACCAGTCCTGTAAAGAAGTACTTTCCGGTCTAAAAATTGTCCAGTAATGCCTAATTATTATAATGTTTCAGTAATTAGATAAAATGAGGCAAAAATATGCTAAAGAAACAAAGAGGCCTAAATTAAGTTATACGTAAATCATCCGGACACGCCCCTTACAGGACTTTTAGACTTTCAGGTTTCGCCTTCGGCATTGGTCCTGGTAATGGTATAACTACGATTTTTAATACGCTGTCATTATTTTTTTCTCATTCTTTATTGATACAAATATTTGTCTTTGGTAGTCTGCATAATTTGTTGAAATACATGCTCTGATTTTACAATTAGGTACTTGACCCATTCATTGGCTTAATACCGTTTATGTATATCACCATTGCTCATTTTAACGATTACACAAATTACTTAGTAACATACGGCACACATTAAATTTTATTATCTTTTTTAAGAAACAGTTATTTTGTGACTTAGATTAGGTTAATGGTAAGTTTTTTTCGTGATTTAATGTGAAATACTGTATACATATTCAAGAAAAAATATTTATATTAAAGTTAAAGAAAGATTTATATCTACAATATGAGCAGTTATATTAACAGCTGTAAAATACACACTACAATATTTTTCTGTAAAGTAATAGGTACCGAATTTTATTTTCAAGTTACTGATCTAATCTGATCTGATTTTAAAAAAGGTAATTTTGGGAAGTTTTTCATATTTTCACAAAAAAATAAATAAAAATTCATAAATTCGCTTTAATAATGTCGCACTTACTCGCTGATAAATACATTTCACTTTAATTTGATCTAATCTCTCTTTTTTTTATTTTTCTTTAAATATTAGATGATATTTCTTTCTTGTTGTTTGATTAATACTACTTTAAAGAAAAATACTCTGGCTGTTCGTTTGATGAAAAAAAAATAAATTATTGACAATGCCTTTTAGAAATCCCCAAAAAATGAATCCATAGGGGTCAAATCCGGATTGTTAGGTGGCCATTTAATAGGTCCATTACTCCCTATCCATATTGGAAATGTATTTTTTCAAATGATCTCGAACGAGTAGGACATTATGCGGAGTTGGCCCATCCTGCATCCAAATCATATCATCAAGTTCGGCTTCTGGAAAATTCTGTAAAAGAATATTTTCTGCTGCTGAGATAATTATTTCCACTTAAAGTATAATCATAAAATATAGTCCCAACAATTTTGTTTCTGAAAATTCCACACCAAACGCTAATAGTTTTTCTTCTTGATTTTTTTTATTTGTTTTATCAATCTTTTTCTATTGTGCTTGTTTTCCCATGACCTTCGATTTTTCCAATTAAAAACTGTCGTAGAAAAGGATGATTCATCAGTCCTAATATTTTAGTAAACAAATTAGGATCTTCATCCAACATTTGAATCATCTGGCGGCAAAATTCCAGCTTTTCCTTTTATGAGCCTCTGTTAAAACTTGTATGGGTAAAATTTTATATGGTCTGTAAGCTGTTATTTTTTAACGTACGTTGGATTTTGAAATAACTTTTATCTAATTGATCGACTGCATTATATACTTATACTACATTCAGAATTTTCTAAAAAATAATACAATGTTTCAAAAAGTCTATTCGCGAATAAATATGGATGGGCTTACCTTCAAAACTGAAGCAGTATTTCTAGCTGTTCTTCCTGGTTTGCTTGAACTACACGCATTTTTCTACTAAAACTGGAGGTATTATTTACCTTTCGGTAAATATTTTTGAACGTATTTGCTAATGATGTTGGACGATTTGGATACAACCTTTATATGCTCTTTTTGCTGCACGTTTATTTTTGTTATTTTGTATATAACAAGTAAATATTTGGACTTTCTCTGCCTCACTGTAAACCATTTTGATTATTTCATTAATGAAATATCACTTATGAAACATAATAGTTGTCCTTTTCATAGCTTACTTTAATAATGTTAACTTTTCCATATTTACAGTAACTAGTTTAACTAAGATATTCGACGTTTAATAACTTAAAAACGGTATATGGTAGAGGTAACATATGGTACATTTTTGAAATCAGGAACAAAGGATCATTCCAAAAATTTAATTATATACAGGGTATCCCATTTAAAAAACATATAATTTTTTATATCCCCTGAAATCTGCACGCTACTGTACTTTTGATAACATTTTAACAAAATTCAGTCATAACCACACAAATTTATTTAAAACTTTTTTTCCATAGGCAATAATAACGTTGATAAGGGGTGGGTAATTTATAATGAATAACCCTGTACATAATAAATCGCGTATTACTTTTATGTAATATTAGAGTCAAATTGTAAATTTACAAGAATATTGTGATTTTAACTACTGAAAAATTGTAGTAAAACTATAAGTAATTTTTTACATGCCTCTACCTAGAGGAAAGCAGGAAATGGCGGCGGCAGCGGTGTAAATGGCAGGAACTAAAGTTATTATATTATATGAAGAGAAATTGCATTCAACTTGACACATTAATAATAGCATATGTCGCAAGTAAAGGAGAACTATTTTGATAATATTGCCACAAGATCCCAAGACATATCAAATAAGAACTAAACTCAGGAGAGAGCAGCAAAATTCTAAATCACATTGAACAGATCCTCAGAATCAAAACGAAACGCCTACTACGCATTACTATAGAGAAACAGTTCACTGTACAACTAGGTAAATCGCGACCAAAGAAACAGAACGAATCATATGGTTACAAGAAGAGCAAAAATGTAAAAAAAATCTCCATGTAGAATGAAAAAATGGGAAAATATATTCAGAAAATGAGAAACTCGGGACATCCAAATAAGACGGGGAAATCATGAATTAAGGCGCCATGCAAAGAATCGAATGTCTGATAATATGGGAACCTTGTCACCTCGGAATTACGAAAGCAAACCGTATCATGAGATTTAAGCAGCCGAAATGGGGAAAAGCAAACAGCAGATTGAAAAAATAAATAAGAGTAAACAACAGAACAAACACAGTAAGGGAGGCTCACCCAGTAACAACAAATCTGATCCTAACTCTACGACATATGTCCCGATACAAGGGAATATCCGTGATCAGTAGAGCCCGGATTCGAGGGGTACATTACTATATTTTCTCACAAATATTGCACCGAACTTCTGTTCCATTAAACACTGACTCCGGAAATCGTTTAACTATAGTTTTACACTATTTTGAGAGAGAAATGGATGTGATATTTTCAAAATATTCCAAGAAAATATTCTCAATTTATTCCTCGAATCCGTGACATAGTGATCAGCTTGCCATTCACACGTAAACAAGCGTATAAGGTAGTCTCGTATATTTTATACACTGAACTGATTCTGCGATTGGCTGCTTGTGAAACATGATTAAATATTTTAAATATATGAAAGAAATTTGCTTTTTAATGTTTCAAAAATGTTTTATTAGAAACTCTACACGTGTTTCGGCTTTTTAGGCCTTTGTCAATAGTACTGGGAATACTGAACAGCAAAATTTGTGTTCATTGCTTATATATAACCACATCTGGTACCTACTATAAAACTATTGTAAAATATGTTTTTATAAGTTGAATATTACTTTATTTTTTAAATCTAAATTATTTCATTTAAAATATGGTAGCCGGTAAAAATTTGTTGTTCATTCGTTAAATTTTTCTTATTTTTAACAGCCCTACTTATTTCTAATTGTTCTAATAGATCAAGTTTCATTCCTTTCTTTTCCGAATGGAGTAATTTAACATTATTTAAATCTATAAAATGGCTGTTTTCTATACAATGTGTTGACATGCCCGTACTATTTACATTGTTTACAATAGATTTCCTTTGTTCCTCGAATCGCTTTTTTTACATTTCGTCCAGTTTGTCCAATGTATATAGCATCACAGTCACTACATATTAACTCATATACTCTTGTTTTTTTGTAGCTTTTCAGTTTTGTCTTTATTATTAATTAATATTTTACCTAAATTATTTTTATTTACTGAAATTGTTCTACATCCCAGTTTATTCAGTTTATTACTAACTCTATTGCTGATCTTAGGCCTATCATTAATACATTTATATCTCTTATTGCATTCCTGAGAAGAAGCGGCATAAAACTCTTTACGTAAATTTTTCTTTTGTTTGTTTTTTTATTAGTTTATCTATTAAGTTTTCTTTATAGTCATTGTTTCTCGCAATTTCTTTGATTACGTTAACTTCTTTTTTAAAATTCTCTTCGCTACATACTACATTCGCTACATACATCGTCTATTAACATTTCCATTAAGCGAAGAGAATTTTAAAAAAGAGGTTAACGTAACCAAAGAAATTGCGAGAAACAATGGCCATAAAGAAAACCTACTAGATAAACTAATAAAAAACAAACAAAAGAAAAAATTTACGTAAAGAGTTTTATGCCGCTTCTTCTCAGGAATGCAATAAGAGATATAAATGTATTAATTATAGGCCTAAGATCAGCAATAGAGTTAGTAATAAACTGAATAAAAGTGGGATGTAGAACAATTTCAGTAAATAAATATAATTTAGGTAAAATGTTGATTAATAATAAAGACAAAACTGAAAAACTACAAAAAAACAGGAGTGTATGAGTTAAAATGTAGTGACTGTGATGCTATATACATTGGACAAACTGGACGAAATGTAAAAAGGGATTCGAGGAACACAGGAAATCTATTGTAAACAATGTATACAGTGTGGAAATTAAGTAACGCATAAATTCAGTAATTCCGTTGATATTAATTCTTTGGAAAAAATCTCGAAGGGGTATAGCGATATTAACTTCAGCAAATACTTTCAGTCTATTTTCAGTTTTTCATATCATTTATTTTTTTAGGTTATGTCATCACTGACTTTTTTTTAAAATACTTTTTATTATTGATTTTGGTAGTAGTTTTTGTTCCGGTTCCGACCATATAAAATTTTCGATATGTTATTATTTCAAAAAAAAAACGAGAAAAACAGTCTTAAAGTTCAAATAATAAAAATTCATTAAATTGGGTAAATTTATCTAGTTGCCGGTGTATCACATTAGTTCGATTTTTCAACTATTTGTATAATTTCAAAATAAAACGAATGTGCCGTCGATAACTTTACATCAAACTTTGGCAACTAGATAAATTTTCCCAATTTAATGAATTTTTTGTTATTTGAACTTTAAGACTGTTTTTCTCGATTTTTTTCAAATAATAACATATTGAAAATTTTATACGGTCGGAACCGGAATAAAAACTAATACCAACATCAATAATAAAAAAATATAGGTTTCCATTTAAAAAAAGTCGATGACGTCATAATTTAAAAAAAATAAATGACATAAGAAACTGAAAATAGACTGAAAATATTTGCTGAAGTTAAAATCGAGATTTTTTCCAAAAAAATTAATATCAACGGAATTACTGAATTTATGCGCTACTTAATTTCCACACTGTATAGTACGGGCATGTCAACACATTGTATAGAAAACAGTCATTTTATAGATTTAAATAATGTTAAATTACTCCATTCGGAAAAGAAAGGAAAGAAACTTGATCTATTAGAACAATTAGAAATAAGTAGGGCTGTTAAAAAATAAGAAAAATTTAACGAATGAACAACAAATTTTTACCGGCCACCATATTTTAAATAAAATAATTTAGATTTAAAAATTAAAGTAATATTCAACTTATAAAAACATATTTTACAATAGTTTTATAGTAGGTACCAGATGTGGTTATACATAAGCAATGAACACAAATTTTGCTGTTCAGTATTCCCTGTACTCTTGACAAGGGCCTAAAAAGCCAAAACACGTGTAGAGTTTCTAATAAAATATTTTTGAAACATTAAAAAGCAAAATTTTTTTCATATATTTAAAATACTCGTATATTTTATACAATTGTTAAAAGTTTATTATTTGAGATAGAAAAAGCTTTAAACGGGGAACGTTTTTTGCATATATTTACTTCAGGTGTTTCGAAAATAAAGTGTCATAATTACTTAACAAACAATATATTTACTAACTCAAAACTGGTTTAAACAAAGTAAGCCCTGGATTTTAATTTAATTTAAGTCGGAATACGTGTTTTGTAGTTTAAAATGTTTATATTATCTCATTGATAGAACAATAAGTTATTACTAAGTCGTCACTCAGTTGTAAATTGTTTTCTACGTCTTCTATTCGATTAGGTTTACCTGTTGTCTTATTCTACCTAAAGACATTACAAAATTACGACAATTTGCATAAAAAGTCTGGAGCAGATAAAGTGTATTTAAAATAAGTACTCTTAATAATTATAGTTGACAAATTAAATTAAATTTCAGAGCTTAGTTTGTTTAAGCCAGTTTTGACGTCATGAATATATGGTTGTTTAAGTAATTAAAACATTAAACACACCACATAAATTAGACAACCCCCAAACCAAAGCTGAAGCTGCAAGGACAGGGGTTACACAGTTGAAGAAAACGCGTACACACACAACCAATCTCCTCGACTTTGCCAGAATCGCAACCGGGATTTGAGTCTGGGAGGCAGCTACGTTTGTCACTTAACGCACTGGCCCACTACTCTACCTAGCTCAGTATTATATATTTTTGTAATCAGGACGAAGAGCTTCCAAAATATATATATACATATATATATATATATATATACAGGGTGTGTCATTAAAAAATGAGGTTTTGTGTGTATCTTCGATATATGATGCACTATATTTTGTTAATATGCAAATTTAGCATATTCTGAAGGTTTATAACCAACCCAAAGACTTTCCCCATTTAAAGGTTTTTCTATTTACAATAATAAACTTTTTAGCTATTGTGTTAAAATATACGGAACTACCCTGTATATACAAAAATACATACATACATACTACTTCAGTTTGCAAAATATAATGGTATTTTTACGTTTTCATTAAGGAATCTAAAATTGAATTTTTTGCGTTCCCTGCTTCACATCAGTATCTTGAAATTAAATATTTTACGAAATTATTAATACAATATGTGTGTAATTTCTTCTGAAACTAGTTTTACTCCTACTTTTAGATGAAGAAAATGTTAATGGCTTTTTTGATGTGAAAATGTTTTCAGTGATTGTTACCAATGTATTATTGTGTTCCTGTATTTTAATCATCAGAGTTTTAATCTCTCATACCATGAAAATCTTGATTGTTTTATTTTCTCTGTAGATAATTTAAATTTTCTGTTTACAACAATAGATTTCTATTTTTAAATATTAATTACAACCATTGACAATGCAATTATAAAGCAATTATTTTTTAAATTCTTTGCAATAATTGTCAAGTGCACATTAAAATGTTATAAAGAAGTAACATTTCTCCACTTCTGTTCAGCCAGATGTAAAAACTAATAACTATATTTATTGCATACCAAACATATTTACAATGTTTTACAGTTAGGTATATGTTTTTACTTGTCTACAGTAGATATAGTAAATTTTTATACAGAAAACCTAAAAGTTGTATTTATTGATAGAAATTAAACAAAACCCGTTATATGTAATTTGAATATTCATGCCTTTCATTAATAACCAATTTCATGCAGAACACGTGATTAAATTTTGTGGACGCCTGACATTGACACGCGCAAGGTAGTTTTATTACAGATATATTATTTTTAATTGAGGATATGCAACAAGTAAACAGACAAATTATGTATTATGCAATGTTAGTTTTTAACTAGGGAAAATCTGCAGTTTCCGCATATTCAGATTTGTTGCAAATTACCTAGTAAATTGATAAATTATATTATATAATAGTTAATAGTGCTTATAGCGTGATATTTAGCTAGATTAGGCAGACCAAAAATCTTGTATGTATATGGATATATGACGGGCCTCACGGATATCTTACCTCGTCTGATTATAAGGTATAGATTTCATTTGTAGAGAGAGCTTCGTCATAAATTTCACATTTCTCAAATCGTATTTTTTTATCGTGTATATGCCTTACTTTAACAATAGTTATAACATGTTCATCTTATTTCTTAACGATAGTGACATATGATTCCGTGATTGAGATGTAAGGACTTGCTTCTTACCCCCAAGATCCCGGGTTCTATTCTCGCCCAAGAATCTAAGATTATTTCAGAAGCAGAAATTCTCTCAGAAATTAATCCCAATGTACTTGGATACTGGATTTGTGACAGTCGTCTCCAAAAGTGTAGTCTTTCCCATCTATAAGGTTACTCTCGGAATACAGGGGGTTGTATGATCTGTGGTATGATGTTTATGATAATCTATTGGTTTAGGTAATAGTAGCTATTTTTGCTTCCTACTTATGGGTACTTATATTCTCCTTGTTAGTATGCAATTGGACTTGTGCTTCTCTGTAAACGGTAATATTGCTCTAGTTGATATTCATACTAATCCTACTATTTCATTGATGGTTTCATACTAACCCTGCGAGGTGCTGTAGGTAATTTGCAGGCGATTCTCCCATGAAGTTCGGAGGCCACGGGAGGACTATCCAGCGCTTGGGATAAGAAAAAAAATAGTGATAATAATAATAATATCCTTATTTCCATAGACTTTTACTAAGCATTAGAATACAGACAAATTTGTAAAACTACACTATACTACACTAATATTTTCGAATACAAATACAAAATTAAGTAAAAAAACAATAATTTACAATGAAGAGACATACCAGCGCAAACATAGTATTCTTTCTCTTTTAGGCGCTGTCCAATATTAGCCTAAATATTCACCAACCGAATAAAATGAATATTTAAGTAAAAGTAATTTTATATTTATTTTTTGAAAAGATTAATAACAATAATATTAAATCTCTTAATTTGAGCAGTTAATTTGTTAAATAATTTTATGGACATTAATTTAGGATAATTTGCAGCGATGGAAGGGTATGAACTGGCCGAAAGCTGTGATTACTATTAATGCCAATATCAGTTCTGTTACTTGAATTGATCAAAATTCTCTGTTATGTATGATACATAGTTTAGAATATATCTGAAGAAGCCACTGTGTTGGCGAAACAATTGTCATGCCATTATATAATTTGTAAAAAAAGGAATATATAAATAAAAGCAATTGTAAAATCATAAAACAGTTAAATTTTATTTAATTCAGTTTGAACATGGATTTTCACTAAGTAAGATCGATTCAATCAATATTTAAAGATTGTGCAGTTAAAATTCCCAATTTTCTGGAAATTAAAAAGCTAAGCTCATTTATATTGGCAGGATAAGCCGAAATGGTGGGAAGATCAGCAAAAGCGATATGAAGGCATCTTCTATGTAAAGCGCGATATTTATAAAAATACAAACAATGAAAGCCCCAGAATACTTCCCTGAGGAAAGCCGGTAGGCCGGGGCTAGACATACATATTAATTAATTTACATTTTACAACGAGCTTTTCCGGACCAATATTCATGGGACATTTTTTTTCATATTTTAATTTCATGAGTCAACCCACGAGAAATTTCGGTGTATTTTTGAAATACCCGTGCGAAAAATAAAGTATTTTACACAAATTTGCATTTTTCACATGTTTTTGAATATTTATGGCAAGGTATTTTTCGTGCTTCTTCAAATTAAAGTTTAATGCTTTGTCTCTTAAACAATACACAAAACTTAAACACATACATTTGTTTACGCCTAGTGTAACGCTGAAATATATCCTGGTATAATGATCTCATATAAAGGAATCAGTTTTATTAAAAAATATATACTTATCAAACACTTTTAAGACAATACGTACTTGATGACAAGAAATTGCGTTGCGAAATGATGAGACAATGTATATCTAATAAAAAATATATATATATATTTTTTTAAAACTTGCATTTCTTAGTCATACTAAATAGTAAAAAATAATTTCTTTGCCAAAAAAAAAAAGCCAAAAAAGCAAGGCGTACGCACATTGTATGATTGTACGCAGATTGTACAAAGTGCGTACGCCCTGCTTTTTTTGACCTTTTTTGGCAAAGAAATTATTTTTACTTTTTAGTACGACTCAGAAATGCAAGTTTTTATATTTTTTTTTCATTTTTTTTTTATTTACTACTTTTTAGTCCATACTTTATTAAATTATATAATAATAATAATATTTATTTACCAGAAAAATATATATACAAATGTGCGTAATTAACTATAAGTAACATTTGATCTAGAAATAGAATGTATAGCATACAAGATATATATTTAGTAAATAAACAGAGAAAAAAAGGCCCATAAAGGGTTAACCCTGCACATGGGCTTAGTTTACTGTTATTTTTTTTATCAAGTAAGCATTTTGTATTTATAGAAAAGCTTATAGCTCTGAGAAAGAAAGATAAAATGAAAAAAATAAGAAACAATAGCAGTGAACAAGAGTGTGTTGAAAGATAAAAGAGAGAGAGAAAGTGATAGTTTATATACAAGGCAATTTAGCTTATTCATTTACACACGAGAATATACATACATTTACATAAAATATAAAACAAAAGAAAAAGAAAAAGATAGATACATTGAGGTAAGTGGTAGAATAGATATTTTCTTGCTTTCATTATTACTTAAAAAAAATACATATAGGTACCTATATAGTATAACATAATATATCAATTTTAATTTTAAGTTAATTTTTTTTTTAAATTATTTTAATTATTTTCTGTTTTCTTAATTATTTTCTGTTTTCTATTAGTAACGCAAACTCATATTTTATTTATGATGATATGCCGCAAATAATCAGCCTTACTAAGTTCTATTAGTAGAGTACATCATTATTTTAGTAAAAGTTAATTATAAACATTTTTCCTATCTATTAATTGGTGAATTTCCTTCTTTGGTGTACTAAATAACCAATCCTTCAATTTATTTTTAAATAAGCCAATGGAATGGATTTTTTCGTAGACTATCTGGAATTTCTGCATATGTAACTGGACCTAGGTAAGTGCGGCATCTTTGGCCAATCGTTTTTTCTGTTTTTTTTTAAAAAAGTGGTTTTAGATTTAAACCGCGTTTCATATTTATGGTTTATAGGCCTAAGTGTTTTTTTCTGTTTAAAGTGGTTCAGAATTAAGCTTTGAAAATATAATTGTCGGATGTCAAGGATGTTAGCTTCATTAAATAAAGCTTCACTCTCATAACGGTAGCTCCTGTTGTACATAATTTTCAGAATCCATTTTTGTATGCATTGTAAACTATTAAGGTGATTATTTGTGACCCCACCCCAGGCTACTATTCCATATGAGAGGTGTGTTTGTACTAAGCTGTGATAGAGAATTCGTAATTGTTGGATGTCAAAAATCTTTTTGTAAAATTTAAATCTGTTTAGCATGCTTCGTAGTTTTTTAACAACAAACTCTGTATGATAATTCCATCTAAGATGGCTATCTATAATGATTCCAAGATATTTGATATGAGTTTCTTTATGAATATTTATTTGATTGTTGTTAACGGTAAGGTGAAGTGTGTCAAATGTGGGTAATTTATCGCTATATCAGCTAAAGGGCACAAAGAATGTTTTCTTAAAATTTATGGTAAGTAATCTATCATTAAGCCATTTGATTAGATTTACGAAGTCTTGTTCCACTTTCTTTTGAAGGTTTGCCCAGGATGAGTCTTTATAGAAGACAACAGTGTCGTCGGCGAAACTAATTACATCCCCTTCGGTATTTACCTTAAATAAATCATTCACATATAAGTTAAATAACAGGGGGCCTAGCACAGTTCCTTGTGGAACTCCATGTTCTAAAATCTTATTTGAGCTGAGTACATTCTCAATTCCCACACATTGTTTTCTGTTCATGAGATAACTACTCATCAATTCTAATGCAGTTCCTCGAAATCCAATACTTTCTAATGTACTGAGTAATTTATTATGGTTTACAGTATCGAACACTTTAGCCAGATCAACAAAGATGCAAATGTAAGGTTTTGATTCATCCATTGATTTATATATATTTGCAGTTTACTGTGCCATCGCATCTTCTATCGACCTGCGGTTCCTCTCGTACTGAGCAGGATTACTATCGCAACGACGAGTCATCAGTAGGGTAAAACTAACCTGTCTCACGATGGTCTAAACCCAGCTCACGTTCCCTATAAGCGGGTGAAATGAAATTACTAAGAAGCATGCTAATTAAATTATTATCATACTTTTGCTGATTTTTTCAATTTTCACCCCCGCGCCGCCTACATGGGGATATTTGCAAAAGTAACGGCGGAATATTGTAATGTCATCTGACCTTAGTAACTGTGCAAAATTTCAGCAATTGGTTATGTCAGGAGGTGTGTTAATTGAAGGATGCAAGATTTGAAGACAAACATTCTGGAAAAGAAAACTACATTGTGAGTTGAAGAAAAAATATAACACCCTTATCACATGTCTTGTAACCATAAAGCTATCCGACAGCAGATTCTGTAATTGGATTTTAGGCCAAGGTGAATAAAATATCAACTATGTCCATTACAATAGATTTCATAACTTACAGTGAGACTTATCTATATATTAGTTAATGAAATGATGTATGCTTTATTTATTAAATCCCGTTTTTTTTTCTGTCACCTAAAACATGAAAAAATGGTCTAATAGTGGCTTCCAAATAGAAAATGTGATTGTTCCTTGTTTAGTAATTAATCATAATAATATAATATAGTTCATGAGACTTAACTTGTTCGTTTTTGCACATTTTGAAGCTCAGCAAATTAAATTTGTATTTGATCTGAAGTCGATCAATTAACCTACGACAAAAACTTGTAAGTTAATCTGTGCCTGCAATAAGTTTTGCTTCCTGCCATTATCTACTAAGCAAACAGTTACAAGTGTACAAAAGCCCTAAATCAATATGAAGAAAAGCTTTTACAGTAAAAATATATCTGACAGGCTTTCCATTTCCCGTCCCTCGAGTGTATATTCAATAAAGTATGTTTTTATATATACAGGTTGATCCTTAAGTAATGCGGCGCAGAGCAACAGTGGATTCGGAACATCAAAATATTACGATTTAGTCAATCGTATTATCAAAAGTCGATATCAAAAAATACACAGGGTGCTAGTCGACATTTTTATTTTAATTTTCCGCCGTAATTTAAGCAATTTTGAAGATATCGATCTGAAAATTGGTGAACAGTTTTGGAAAATAATAATTCGTTCCCAATTTTAGGCTAGCTCCATGAGGGCGCCATGTACTTTGCACTTGATGTCTTAATCAAGCCGAAACTTTTATTACCCTACAATTTTTTTAATAAAAAACTGTGTCGCTTTATCATTTTGAAACAAAAAAGGTATACCATTTTGATGTCGAAAAGTTTTTTGAAATATTTCCAATTTAATCGATCTAACTTCATATTAATTTGAGTACCATTTCACGTGGTAGGCTTTGGTTTAAAAGAAGATATAATGATTAAGCTTAGTTCTTGTCAAAATTAGCTGTAACTGTCAGTACTAATTCAAAATATATACAAATTTATTCACGAACCCATGGTTTTGGATATCGTTTAAAAAAGTAATATACAAGGTGTCTCCGAAAGTGATGTTTTCCTCATAAGTAATGATAGTTGATGCCAAAACAGTTAAAAAAATATCCTTAATGACAAATTTATAATGAACCGAAGTATTTATATTTAAAAATAATTGCCTTTTTGGCTATTTGAAACTTGATTCGTCCACTCCTGTTATTACTATAGCAAACGTTCAAAGTTGTTGCCGTTTCTCTGTATACAGATGCTTACTCGGTGTATGCACGACTCAGTACAATATTTTAACAGTGCATCTTGTTGGGCTACGTTTCCAGCGCACAATTCCTCAACCGTGTCCACTTATGTTCTATACACTAAGTATTTCATGTGACGCCATAAGTATAAATCGAATGGATTTAAGTCCGACGACCGCGGAGGCCATTAAATTGGAGTGTTATATTCGATTCATCGGTCAGAAACTTGAGGTTCAAATCATCCCTCATTTCAGACCGAAATTGTGGTGGTGCGTCATCGTGTAGAAACCACATGTTATCGTGAATATTTTGTGGCACAATTAATAATAAAATAACTCTGGTAAAGTATTTGCAAAAACGTTATTCAATCGATATTCAATCTTTCTCGTAACATGAAAGGTCCAATAAGGTCTATAAATTTATCGGGAATATTTACTGAAAATGTGTTCTACGAATTACACGTGAATATTTTAATGCCCACACGTGCATATTATGAAAGTTATTCACCCCAATTCGAGTAAAGGTAGCCTCGTCTAAAACATTTCTCGTGAAATTTGCATTTGCTTATTTTCGTGTAATACTGTGGCTATTGCGATAGCCCCTCATAAAATTGCACTCTTGCTTGGTAATCATAGAGCTCTAAAAACTGAACACTTTGACATGCAATACAACTTCAATTCTTAATTAGCAACTGTCATTTGTTGTCATTTTGTCACTGTCACAAGGTAGCGGACGACACACAGTAACAGCACGCGCGCCAAGAACTTCGTTCGACTTCGGCAAGCCAGTAAAGGCACCTGTGCCATGTGGACATACCCGGAAACAGTACGTGCATTAGCTTAGTATAGAGACAAATAATAAAATTATTAGACTGCAATAAATTTTATAACGAGGTAAAGCTAAGTTGTTGTGTTAACCTTAACAATTCTGTTTTAAACAAGAATCAACAAGTAAATAAAATGAGGAGAAAATATTAGCAACTTAATCGTCATGTCAACTCAATTTATCTGTTTCAACAACTGTCTAGAATTCTATTGAAGGTTTTCATTACATACATAATACACTATTTAGGTTGGGCAGTTTGGAAGTGTTTCTTTTAAACAACTATACCGAGATTATATTATTATTAATATTTATTATTAAATAAATATTTATCATTATGCACATTACATTTTTTTATAATATAGGTTATATTGGGCGGTTAAAGGTTTTTTCTTTTCCTAAATCTTAAATTGGATAATGTTTAAAAACAGCTGAATCGTCTAACCTAATTTATATTATACAGAGTTATGTGTAACACTATGGCTAATATTGATAAAAAATTTAAAAAATAAAGAATATTTTGAATGCTACTTTATCATACTTAACCCTGTATATTATTTACCGTATAATATTATTTTGTTATAGTTTTATATCCCGTTTTCAATAATATTTGTATACTTCGTTTTACAATTTAAATTTTTGTTTATAAGTTCCTAGTTATATTTACTTTTTTAAATAAATTCTTTAAGATTTTATTATTGATTCTCTTTGATGGTATAATTAAACCAAAACTTTTACAACACATAAAATACGGGGAAATTGGCACCTGTTTGTAATTCTTCCAGTAGGAAGCTCCTAGCGTATGTGCTGTTACATAGCATGTCCACTTAGCACAGGTGCCTTTATTGGTTCCGAACTCCTCTCGCCCGAATCACGTAACGCGCGTTCTGTTACTGTATATGCAAGCGGGCGATGTAGTTCTCACGTACTT
Source organism: Rhamnusium bicolor (assembly GCA_029963845.1). Taxonomy (NCBI): domain Eukaryota; kingdom Metazoa; phylum Arthropoda; class Insecta; order Coleoptera; family Cerambycidae; genus Rhamnusium; species Rhamnusium bicolor. Next base: position 131,478 of record JANEYF010005041.1, on the reverse strand, counting down.
GACTAATTACAGCACCAGCAAAAATATCAATTTTTAAATTTAAATATCTTGGTTGTTATAAAATATTTATTAGGGCATTTTCTGTAAAACTACTAGTTTTAGCATCAAATATCGTTATTTAAGAGGAAAGTTCCACTTTCGGGACACCCTGTATAAATCTTGTTAACGGTAAACTTTATAAATGAGATGATCAAATCAGATTCCTTTGATTTCCGTAAAATAGTTTTAACTTGGTTTAAAAAAATATGTCCTTGAAAATCTGCCAATTATTTTCAGTTGCGGTTTGATGAGCATCGCAAGTTTTTTTGTTAAATAAATTTGTGCCAAATTTAATAATTTACCGCAATTAATTTTTTTGTAGAGATAATAAACTATAATAGAAGAACAAACCTAATTATTACATTACAACAAAATGAATAAAAATGTTCTTATTTAAAATGCCATCGTAAATGGTCCTAACGAGAAAATTAATTGTATTTTTAAGCTTGTGTCAGTATAATCTCTGAGGTTTAATATTGCTGATCCTCTTTTTAATAAATCAAGTTGGCAGGCACCGCGAACAAAGTTAAAATTGCTTACAAAAGAAAATGTCAACTCTCTAGATAGGTACGATCCCAATATAAAACTGATGTAAAAATTTGCAAAAAATGACAAAATAAAATAATATCTGCATATGCTCGCCTACAGAGTATTAAAAGGAAATTCCTGAACTTAGGTTTTTTTTTTGTAAACTTTTAAAATATATGTATTTATAACGTGACAAAAAAAAGCTTCCTAAACCTCTCATCATATTTTATGTAATTTAATTTAGTACATTTACCAAATTTAAAATTTTATCCAATTCTCGATTTTTTATATACAATATGCGGCTAAAGCGTGGAAAAAAATCATTAAAATTTAAACAATTTTTTTTTTTTTTGGAAAAATCCTCAGAAGTCGATTTTATTTTATAAAAATACACATTTTTATATCAAGTTAAATTAGTTTTCGAGTAAAGATGTCATCAACACTTTTTTTTAAATAACAACCCCCAATTTTTTTCTTAACTGATGGATCCTTTAATGCCAAAATGACAGCATAAATATTTTGACAATATTCGAACAAGAGACAATTAAAAATTAAAAACCTAAATTTTATCATTAACTAATAATAAATCAAAAAATGGTCAGTCAACTTACCCCCCCCCCCCAGTTACGTTTTTACCCCAGTTTTTCTGATCTATAAATTTTACATCGAGCACAGCCTAGCACACCCTTACATGATAAATAAATAAGGGTTGTATTTGGGGGAAGGGAAGATTGATGCTATCACCTCGTATATCATATTAAGTTTTGGAAACTCTGGCACTAATAGCCTATAGCAAGCACAGTTTGACAAAATTACTCCCAAAGCTAAAAAATTTTAAGGGTAGTCATATAGAGGCTTATCAGTTTCTTCTCAGCCCTCAATCACACCCTATTTGTTTAAAATTTAGGAACACAATTCCCATACCTAGCATAAGACTGTTAACATTAAGACATTGATACTTCAGTAGATAATGGCCAAATTGACGCTAGCCCCTTTATATAACTCCTTGTAGATGTGGTAGCTCTGAAAATAGTTGTGTTAAACTGTGTATGCTACAGCTTGAAACTTCAGTATGAACTCTGGAGGGCTAGCGTCAATCTGCCTCGCACAAAATGACTAGCCATTATTTGCTAATGTATCGATTTCTTATTGTTAGCAGTCTTGTGATAGTATATGCTGTGCTATGGTGCGGGAATTGTGTTCCTAAATTTTAAGCAAATAGGGTGTGATTGAAGGGGGCTGAAAATAAACAGTTAACCTTTATATGACCACTATTGAAATGTGCAAGCTTGGAGAGTAATTGTGTCAATCTGTATTTGCTATAGACTATTTGTGCCAAAGTTTTCAAAACTTAATGTGAATTAAGAGGTGACTAAAACTCAGCAAGAGGTATGTCATTTGTTTAATGCGAAATATCCACAGTCAGTAAGACTGAGTGTAAATTTAGAGAAATTAGACATGTTAAAGACATTCCAAAATCTGGCCGGTCAAAAGTTAGTGAAGATAAGAAGATTGATATTCTGTTAAGTATGGAAGAGAATCCTCCTAGTACTTCTCGGCTAGTTTTAATAGAAAATGAAGTTAGTCAGCGAACAGTACTACGTGTACTGAAGAAAGAAAAATATCATCCCTACAAAATGTAACTCGGGCAGAAGCACAACGAGAATGACCCTGACCGCCGAATCCACTTTTGTGAAACTATGATAGATTTGTGCGAAGCTAATCCACGTTTCCATCGCCAAATAACTTTTTCGGGTGAAGCCACGTTTTTCAGACAAGTGTCTAAGTAAACCAACAAAATTGTAGGTATTCGAGCAGGGAAAATCCTCATTGAGCGTTGAGGCTCATACTCAAAACCCGCAGAAAGTAAATGTGTAGACAGGAATAGTCGACAATAAAATATTAGGTCCTCTCTTCTTTGAAGTAACTCTCACAGGGGAGAGAAATTTGGAGTTTTTGCGAAATGATCTTTTACCGGCACTTGCAGAAATTTTACCGAACGAGAATGATTCTGGCCTTCCAGATAATACCATCTAGTATCAGCAAGACGACACGACGCACCCCCACACTTTATGCGATTTTCTGGACAACTGCTTTCCTAGAATGTGGCAGTTGAGAACCGATAAAATTATGGTCAAATTCGCCAGATTACACCCCTTGCTTATTTTTTATTAGGTTATTTAAAGTCAAAAGTCTATGTCAACGGACCAGAAAATTTAGAGGATTTAAAAATCGATTTAGAGAAAATTTTTAAAAAGACTTGCCTATTGTCAAAAAACCAGTGGATGACAGTTCAAACACTTAATTTAATAATTTTTTCTACTCCCTACATAGAAAATACTATTTTGCTCCCTCATTTCAGGGAGCAAAGTAGTACTTTTCCTCCCTCGGGAGGAATATACTTTGCTTCCCTAGGGAGGAAAATACTTTGGCTCCCTCTGCAAGCAAACAAGCAAAAACTTCAAATAAGAAAGCTACTAATTTAGGAAACTTAATGTCGATATTGTCTTTAATTTGGAGTATAGATCGCAACATGCTGTATTTGCTCCATAATGTTGAAGGCTTCAATTCGGCGCATTTTTTGGAAAAGTAAAATAGGACCACTTCTTCACATATTTTTCTTATTTGCCTAGTCTCCACCCAACAATTAAATAGCTGGTACTCTTTTTCATATTTTTCACGAGACTTTAACGGTAATAGATTTAACGAAACCACGTTTGCTTCTTCCAGAATATCTTGAAGAACTTCATCTTCACATTCGGAATACATTATTATAAACTTTTTGGAAGTTTGTTTATTTTGAAAACAAGAAGCAACCTTAGCAACGTTCCATGTACTTTGATTTTTGTCTAAATACCTATTATGATATATTGACATATTTGGTTTTTTGTTTGTCATGCATAAGAAAATATAATAAAATATATGTAAAACCAATGTAAAACACTGTAAATGGTCGTAGAAAAAATCATATGTATTACACAGGAGCAAAGTGCCATTTCCTCCCTTGGATATTGATGCCCTCCGCTTCGCGTCGGGCATCAAACTATCCGCGGGAGGAAATTATGCACTTTTCTCCCTTTGTCATACAAATAGCTATTATTTGATTAGCAAGAGAGTTTTTGATTTATTTTTTGTTCATAAAGTTTACGTTTTCTAATTTTTAATTGTCATTTGCTTGAAAATTTTCTTATGTAACAATATTTTTTTGTTGAAAAAAAAAACAATAGGCGACGTTTCGACGAGGAGCCGCGATGGCCAAATAATATACGGATCTAGACATATTAAACTAAATGGGTCTATTTCAGACTATAAAATTTATTTATTTGGATATGATATATTTTATTTTAGCATCTTATTGAGTTAGTTACGTGAACGATATTATAAGTTTAATGTCCTTTAGGCAAAAATTAGTCAATATCGGTTCAACATTAAAATTACCTCAACATGACACTAAGAATATTGTCTTGTTTATTTACTATCAAGTGTGACGTGTGTATTTATATAATTCTTTGATAAGATCTGTGGAAACAGGAAGTCGTAGTTTATTCCAATTGAACGATTACAACACGTATTGATGACTCTTAACAGATTTTCATAATAGGAAATCACGATTTAACTCAGAATAGGTTCAGTTCTTCGAACGAATGCATTATACAAACCACATTTGTTTTTATTTTCAATATATCGGAAACAGATTTTAGCCTGCAAAGATTATCGTGATACAAAATAGAAAGATTGGATATTTTAATAAATAGGTGTTTCTTTGAGTTTGAGCGGGTTTTAAATTGTTAATTGTTTAAATACCTATAAAAAAAATAATCTCGATTATAAATTGAGCGTCAATTGAAACATTAAGTAAGGAATTTTACTTCAATTTTAAAACCTCATAGCTTTAAAACGGAGAAAGATTCGGAAAGGCTAATTTATGGATCATTGTACGAACATTTTTGTAGTTGTCATGAACAGGAACATATATACAGTGTGAAAAAGATAAAACGTGCATTTTTTGTCAAATTCTGTTCTAATACAATTTTGGGGAAAGTAACTGTTCACGCCTTTGGAGACTGGCATTTTCAAACAGGATGTCTTCCTTCGGGACTTTTTTGGGATTTTTTTCAATATCTTAACTGGTTAGAAAAAATATAATTTTTTTCTTAAAAAAAACTAATTTTTAAAATATTTAAACTCAAGCAGAGATGTTGCTGTAGATCATTAGTTATCCATTTGTATATGCATACTGGTAGGCAAGAAGTACGCACTATATGGGAAACTTTTTTATTATTGGCATAAGTTGCTAAAAATAAACTAATTATCCACAATGTTAATATTTTGTTTTACCTCACTATCCTGAATAATTAAAGGGTGGATTATTTTTAGAAATTATAGGTACTGTTATAATTTATTATATTGCGATTGATACTAGTAGATGAGAATTACCAACGACTCGTTGGTACTCTGCTTTCACGTAGAGGCTTATGATTTTGATATTCTCCTTGTTGACGTTGCGTATACCTGCTTCGCGCTAAAGAAGCGAAAAACCAGAAACCGGTCTACGAATTGTATACGCGACAGTCTTAAGAAGGATTTCCATTTATTTGGTAAAAATCTTTACTAGTGGGCAATAGCAATTACAGCTTAATCACTTGTTTTTGTTTGATACAAATTTATAGATCATCAAGAAGTGTGTATGACAACTTCATTTAATTTTCGATTAAATAAAGTGAGAGGATTACGACTTTGGTACCTTGTATTTAGATATTACTTTGATATTTATTACTATTTGTAAACTGTTATAAGACTTAAATGCGAATATTCTAAATATTTGGATTTTTGGGGGCTAGTAAAGAATTACCTACATAAATTATCACCTAAAACTATCCATCAGTGTCAGATTCGTCGTCTGAAGAATCCGAATCCGATGTTTTCTTGTAAAATTTTGATTTTGAAACAGGATTGAAAGATTCAATTTTTTTAAAATTTAATAATCTTTGCCCAAGGAGGCTAATGTTTCAAAAGTAGGTGGAGGAGCCTCTAAAAACATTTTCCAAAAGCTGATTGTAATTGAACAAAAATAATGTTACATTGTATTATATTCTTATAACGGCATTCTTTTTTTAAATCTTCCACCCTTTAAACATTTAAGGGTGGTGTTTTCTAGAAAAGAAATTTTCAGTTTATGGTTTTATACAATTATTTAACGCATATTTTGCATTTTGTGGTAATGCATTTGGAAGAATGTATTTTTTTTATAAGGATTACACAGGGGTGGTGTTCTCATCTATAACACCCCTGTCTGCTTCTCTCTGCTTAAGTTGAGGGAATCACTGACTTCGGCATATTCGAAAACATATATTTTGATTACCTAGATAAGATAAAACTAGCGAACAATTTCATCCTTGCATCAAAGGGGTTAGTGCAATTCATAGGGTGAAACTGGGTAGCCCTGCATATTTGTAGTTTGACAGTAACTATAGGTACTACTAGGATACTAAATAATAATTAATTTAACTATTGAAATTGAACACAATTAGTCTTTCACTATATTATACTCTTGTAACAGCATTATTTCTAAATCATCCACCCTTTAACCATCAAGAATGGTGTTTTCTAAGACACATTTTCAGTTTATAGTCTTAGTCTAATATTTTAGAAGCATGTTTTTGCACTTTTTGGTAATTTATTTGGAATAATGTATTTTTTTTCCTAAAGGGCTGACAGAGGGGTGGTTTCCTTCCCTCTGTCACCCCTACGAGATAGGGCCCATCAATGTTTATAATCGACACATTTTTCTGAAAATTTTGTAGTATCTCATAACACCGTTTCACAAAATTGATCATGGGGTCCAATATTTGACCGATTCAGAACGGACTAAGTATATGTGTAAGTATAAGAAGAAATGTTGATTTTCATTTCTATAAAACTAGTAGATTTAGAAAATTTCCGTTGACATGTTGACTAATATCAATACCATATAGAATTTCGATCAAACTTTTAAGTGAAATAAAAAAATTCCATTTCAATCTCTTTAAAATATTTTAGGAAAATGTAAGTGTCAAATCTGAAGATATGTTTTTGTTAAGATTGAAATATGGTGCATCACTTCAATTAAACCGTTTCTCTATCTTTGGCGGTTTATGAGATCCCAGTGGTGAGGAAGTGATGGTCCAGCCAATATAGTTGTTTTAAAGAAATATTTTCATTGTACAAGAAAAAAAATTTTTTTTAAGGGAACACAAATATACATACTTTAGAATTTCTTGATGTCAATATGAACAACTACTTGAATATTAATATGTAATAAATCAAATCTTATATAAATCAATCGACTCGAGTTACAAAAACCAGTATAAAAAATATTTTAATTGATTATATCTTCCATACTCCAAAGTTTAAACCATTAATTGAAATGAATACACACTATTTATGAAACTTGGTAATTAACTGAATTAAACATTGAATAAAAATACCATAACTTCGTAAGAAACTTAAAATATTACTCCATTCAGTAACAAAAAATACGTTATGCATAATTTAAATTAAATCCTGACCACCCTGAAAACCTCAATTTATTATTGAGTTTTTAAACAATTGTTAATATAAGTGAGGAAATATTTTTTATATATAAGTATTTAAGAAATATATAATAATAATAAATATCACATATTCACGTCATGGAAAGTTATGTCTGCCTTTAAATTTCCAGAAAAGTCAGATTCATAAAAATGACAATTTAAAAAACCACACTTTTTTTAACTTTGGGAATATAAAGTCCTTGTTATAGTTGGATATATGTATTGTATTAGTACCTGACGTTTTAAAAAATCTACTGGATTCTTATTTAAAATCAACTCATGCATTAATAAACAGTGATAAATTATTTATTTATTCACAAAGTTCTCGAATACTTAAGTATCTAAATTGTTTTACCTGGAATATACATCTATTTCTTCACTAAATCGTGAGATATTTGTAACATTTCACTCTCGATTTACACCTTTATAAATACCGTAACAAATACCATTAAATTCAGTTGGTACTGAGAACCAGGAAACCAACATTTTATCTGAATATTATACGGTTATTATACACTTAGAGAAATGATTTTTTGAACTTTGAGTTAAACTGGATGATAATAATTATGTTTTTGGAAATAACTATATGTGGTGTGGAAGAATGAAACGCTTATATTTGAATAGCTCAACTACATCTCATGTGTATAGCGATCATTAAATTTGGAATTTCGCGGAGTGAGTGGAAGTAAATATTTATTTTTGGTTTGTTTTTGTAACCATATGGAGAAATGAAATTCAAAAGGTAATATGCTGCCCGATATTACAAGTCTGTCTCGCATTGTTTGTACATACATTTTCTATTACATAAACATGTAAGAAACATTGAGAGGTTTTGAAGCATTCATCTACACCACTGACGAAGAATGAAACCCACAAGAGTCCTAGGTGAGAATTTTTGCGGAACTCCTATCGACTTTGCCGAAAAATTATTTAGTTTAAGGCATTGCGTCATCATTTTTCGAGGTTAGGGATACCAGTGTTTACATAAACATTAATTGGTGTAAATAAGCCGAGGTTAAATAAGTGATTAGAAAAAATTCTCTTCGATAAATACGAATGAATTCACCTCAATAGACTATGGTTCAACTACACTTTAGCCTTATCATCGAGGTATCACGAATAAACCCTGTCGAATGTCTTGGAAAAAATATATATATATCATATATGATCATCCACCTTATTGGTGGTTTATTATTAAAAGTGGTTAAAATAAATTAATTAAATAAACAACTGAATTGATAGATCCTACAATTTAGTCCAGTATTAAATTGTGTAACATTTTGCCAAATGAAGCAATTAATTTGCATGGTAGAACCGCAACTTTCATTGGCAACAAGCCAGTTTGTAAAATATGCAGAGATTAATTATACAGAGTACTGAACGATATTATTACAAAATCGACAAATATTTTTTAAATAATTTAATCATCTTTGTGACAGTTTTTGAAACCAGATGAATCTTGAATATTTTTATAATGACAACACTGAAAGAAACCTGCATTACAATAGGTATATCCAAGAGAACAACTCAACAGTAGGTTTTGAGATTGTAATATATGAATTTGAAGGTTAAGTGGTAGAACACTACATTGTACTGGCCTTCGCGTCCATTCAATGGTACATAATATACTTAAATTTGTGTTACGACACTGGGCAGTCCACCCGTGGCTTCAAATCACATTGGAGTTGCGCCAGCATATTATCCACACCCAATCCCCACATACCGCAAGATAGTGGCTGTAGATTCCAGAATCATGTGTCCTAAGCAGACGGAGAGAACCTAGATTGACCACCTTCTGCATTTGGCCTGATTTTTGGCAGGTCTTCAATTCAGAACGCAAAGTAGATTTTATCCCTCCGAGAATATCGATTATTAAAATAACCATTTTGACATAGTAGCGTGGGTACAGCACTTGGAACTCGTACCGGAGATCGCGTGCGGAGATCGTCATGCTTGTTGGCTTGTATGTATGTACATCGGCAACGAGTAGTTCCAGTGAATCCCATATTTCTCGTTCTCGACAACGGACTCAATATCTACGGGGATGTAAGGCAGCATTGGTGTCTGGCCTACCCACTACGAGTGCCTTGCATGGTAATATAGCACTTCTAACTCTGCGTTATGTCAGTGAATGTAGGCCGAAATCGCATATATGGGGCATGCAGAAAGTATGTGCATGTGCGATTCCGGTGTCTGACGGCAGGTCCTGCAGTTTATATCAGGAACCTCTACACGCCACCCGCGTCTACCTTAGACCATCTTGGCAGGCCATAATGGATCTTAGAAAGGCGAATGGAAGCATGTTCGATAAACCCAGTGTTTCTATATTCTTATAGAAGACACCATGCTCGGGTTTATCGACATACTGCCAAACAAATTTTCCTGTTCGGCAGCTCTAATTTGGGCTTTCAGGCGATTTGACTGAAGCTCAATGACTGACTCTATATCAGCACCTCGCCCGCCACCTCGCCTGGTGTCGAATGCTACCCTTCTTGCTGTCTTGAACAATCCCTACAGTTTCGTGATGTTTTACAAACCGCAAGAGGGGATTTGAGCTCCTGAGGATGTATAGGCCATACTCAGTACTACTCTGCCATGCGTACACTCCAGGCTCAACTCAATTGTCCCCCCCCTGTTGACGTGGGAGGTATACACGCAGAACGGACGATCTAGCACGAATACTTCTATAGATATTCATCATCTTGCGGGTATCTCCGTCTAATTGACGCAGCTCGTCTACTGCCAAAGGAGTAGAGCAAAACTGGAACGGCAAGCATATTAGTAGCAGACAAATTATTGTTTTTCCCCGAAAGTTCAGAAGACAAAATCTTTTGAAGTGAATATGCCTCTGTTGCACACCCAGATATGTATAAGTCTCACCGGCATCCAGATGTCTTAGGATGCCGTCTGCATCTTCAGAGAGTTCCCGTATCGTCCTCTCTTGAGGTGGACCTGCACATTTGTCCAACTCAAAATCCATACCAATTGTCCGTATGTATTCTTCTACCACTCTAAGAGCGTTTGGAGTTCTCGCTCTCCGGAGACATAAAGTTTAAGGTCATCTATATAAAATAGATGTGTGATCTTATGTCCCCAGCCGCTGGGTGGTCCACAGGTTTAGCCATATACTATAGGTTTAGCGGGGTCCAACAAACAACGGCAGCAGTGAGATGCAGAAGAGGAGAGGCCTTAAGGAGTCACCCTGGAAAGCTCCTCTTCTAAATGCCACCTGCTGTGCACCTGTTGTTGTGGTGAAGCGAGTCTTCCGGTGTGGCAGCAGCAGTTCTATGCATCTCACTAGTGACGTTGGTACCGCAAGACATTCGAGCAAGTACGGTTCATGTAATGTGTGGAATGCCTTGCTGTAATCAATCCACGCCATCCATAGATTCAGCTTGTATTCCACAAATAAGAAAAATAAGCAATTTTTGTAACTATTAATATTTATAAAATAATAATTAATATTTATGAAATAATAAACAAATGATTGGTGATTTAAATATGGAACTATTTGGTATGTAAATGCAGCAAGAGATATTCATTAATAAACTTGAACTTATAAATTATTTAGCCACTTTTAACCAACTTTTTAGACAACTAAAAATTCTAAATGTGCTCAAAATATCACTAATATTTACTACAGTATATGTATATATAATAATAATTCCAAACAGATGAATAACAAATACTTTTAACTTATTCACTTATCTTTTACCATTACAGTGAATGTGACGTGACATAAACCATAAATCACCTCAACATAAACAGTTAGCTCTCAGTTGTCAGTTTACTTTTGCTTTAATATCAACTAAAGAAGAGTTAAAAAATATTATATTATCACGTCACGTATTTCAAATACTTTTTTTCACTTCCAGCTTTGATTATAGTCATTTATTTACAGAGATTACTTACAAAACATCCTGAATTCAAATATCGAAAACAATATAACATTTCTTTTGGTGTAAATTTTTAATTTAATCAATGAAAATCTAAAACCACTATCTATAGGTAATAACTAAATGATGTAATAACACCATAATATATGTGAATGTGTGTATAAACGTAATTATTTACAGAAGTATTTATAATCGGCAGTCCAATTGCAATAATAATAGTATCAAAAATATAACAATCGTAAATTTAAATATTAATATTTAAATCTATGGGCGTGGCAAATCGTGAGCTTCTCGTCAGTAAGTACTTCTGCAAGGTTTAGAATGGGATAGGTAGTTGAAACAATAACACTGAACTAACTGTCAGATTTAGGTATCTAGTTATTTCTTGATATGTGTTAAAAAACCAAGAAAATGTACGCTCAAACACTGTTCCATTTACACTGTTAAAAAATAAACGGATTCCAGATTGAGGTTCACAATTTCATTTGTTTCCAGTTTTCAACAGCTATTAAAAATAACCCGACAAACAAAAACGATAATGAATATATCTCAAGTGGCATAGAATAATATATGTTAAATAAATTAGTCATCGAGGAGGGGACAAAAACCTGATTAAAACCGACTTATTTTATAAAAGGCTCTTATTAATTTAAAGTTTATCAGTTCAAATTTACTATCGCGATGATTAAAAATAATACTGACGATATTAACTGTAGAAAGATCCTATAGGTCAAATGGTTCATAGTCCAAAAGTGGTCAAGAGAAATCAAGAGGTCATATGTTAATTGACTAAAAATATGATTTTTTTTCAGCTTTTATAAAGTTTCCTTATTAAACTATAGTGCAATAAAATTAAGTACAGACTTTCTACATTTAAAAAAGAACAAACCGCTGTCAATTACTTGGGGATCAGAACTTCTTCAACGTAGTAAAACTCGACGTGTGGTGGAGTTTATAATAAAAAAAGTAATTTTTGACGTTTCAAAAAAAGTCACATTTTGACGTTTCAAAAAAGTCGCATTGGTGGAATGCCACTAATATTTTATTTAGACATTGGGACCGATTTTGCTCATTAACGAACTTAATCTCTTCCTTGACCTCTAGAATGTGTGTACTAAATTTGAAAGCACACACACACAGACAGAAAATTTTTTCTGTCTGAAATTTTGTGTATCGTAATAATTTGTCGAGATTCGTCCAGAAATGAAACAAGAATTTTCAAAATTTTTTTCACGAATACATAACTTCCTCACTTTGAGAGGTGAGGAAGATAAACAGGTTACACCCTATATTTGATGTGTATAATCGGTACTTTTTTTGTAAAACTGCCACTTTTCATTTTCTGACACTAGCTGTGACTGTTACCAAAGATTGTCACCGTGAAAAGTGGTGTTATTTTTTGTTCCTGCCACAGCAAAATGTCGCAAGCCGTAAATTTGGTCATTAAATTACATTTTGCATTCAAAATATATTTTGTAACTGTCTACTCGACATGGACTGGACATAGTCTGAAGAGTAACTGTTAAAGGTTTATTCGTTTATGTCTCTTTTTATAAGTCGTACATAGTTTACAATTTATAATACGAAATCTGACCTCTATAACCTAATAAATATTATTCATTCTGCTATTGAGCCGTATCCCAACATCTAGAAAACCAATGAAGAAATGAACATCAATAGAATAAATTCAATTTCGGACGTGAATCAAGGTCTATCAAATGACCCATGACCCGGGGCGATTAACTCCGAGCAAAACAGATACAACAAGATTATGCAAGCTAATTACTATTATTAAACGATTGCTGGAGTCGCGGTCTGCAGGAGTACCACTGCAGAACGGCTCAGATTCTTTCCGGTCTTCATGCAGTTGATGAAAGAGTTAAAAGAAGTAGGAAGTGAAAGGAAGGATAAGGATATTGTTGGAAATTTGGGACTAAAGGGAAAGCATCAGCTAATAATTGTGCAACTTTTTAAAATTCGGCACTGTTCACGCGTTAAAATACTCACATTACATCATTTTTAATATGGTACAATACAAAAAAATTTACAAATTCACGAATACCATGATACACTTTGACTTTAGACTGACGTTACCGGTCAGTTTTACTTGACTTGACTTTGCCTTGTAGCATGTCGGACAAACAATACGATCAATTCCTCCTAAGTTTTAAGAACACAATATGGCTCTTTTCAAATTTGATAGAACCGAGAAGCGTAGTACCGTGATATCTAAAATTATCTTGGTCAAAGGTGGTTATGGAATAGAAAACTGCCGTCTTAACTTGAACTGCCTGTCGAATTTTGACAATTAAAAAATGATTGACAAAATGTACTACACTAACGTCGACAATTATTTTAAAATCCATGACCACCTTTTGATATCGCGGTATTATCCAACATATGTTTTGACGCAATCGTAGCATTAACTAAACGAAATAAACATCTTTGTGATTCTAGAAATAATAAAATGTAGAAGTATGAAGGGTCTCTCCAATAGTCGGTTCTTTGTCATGATTATTTTTCGTTACTGTACTGTATTGTAAACCTAAAAGGTATAATGGAAAATAAAAACGGAACAAAAACTAACACTTCAATTGGTATCTGTACAAGGGATATGGGAGTAAGTCATTCACTAAAATTTTTTTTTATTCTTTATCATTCGAGATTTGAGTTAAAGCATAATTATCAATTCGACTTTAAAGTTGAGGATACATATAAAAAATGTTAGTAACATATCTAGGGATCTTAATACGCATGTAATTATCCTAGAAATATCATTATCTTTTGTGAATGTATTGATTGAAGCGTTCCAACTAGGTTTTGTTCCAGTTTTTATTTCTATTATATCTTTCGGATCTGCAGTACTTTTAAGTATAGCTTCATTCTTAGGTATTACTCAATTCAGTTATAATTTTATTTTAATTATCTGCCGATGATGGTTGACGAATCGTTCGTCGAGTATTTCGTGGTTAACGGGAAACTAAGCCTTCACCTCGCCCCTAGTGACTAATAATCGCACTTTGACGAACCGAGTTATATTTTTGTTTACATTTGTTTGTATGGTTTCTTTGTCGCGGTTTTACTATCGTTCTTCTAAAGGCAAAGAGTATCATTTTGTGAGAAATGTCGCTACATCTGTTTGTAATATATTCACCTCTCAGCGTTTACTCGCGCGCCCGTCCAAATTCGCTTTTTTTAATCATTCTTTTGCGTTTTTAGCCTTTTGGAAGTTGTGTTCTATACTTCACTACTCTCGGTATATGTGTTCGACACCTGTTTAACAATTTATGATAAATAGGTCTGTTTACGTGTATATCCTTTCGCTATCGAATCTATCAATATTTATCTAGATCGATTTCTTTAATCGTTTATTTTCCTATTATACAATTCCCATTATTTATGTATAATCTTTGTATACCTGTCCTGCCATTTAAGGTGCGTTTATCAGGTTTAGGTTAAATCGTCTACGTGAAAGTGCACTTACAGCGGTGTTTAAAGCAAGTGATTAAATTTTTATTATGTAAATTTCATTATAATCGACAAAAATAAGGAAGTCTCTATACCTGGAATGTAATATACATAAAAAAGTCCTTACAAATAAATTGATATTGCATAAAAAGAAAAACTGAATACAGGGTATTCATCTCGTGTGCAAATTTTATCTTAGGTTTTGTGTTTCGGTTTTTTGAAAATACGTTTATTTATTTCAGTACTGTAAGTGACATTTTTAATGATACTTATTGGAAGAAAATGCTCTTTTTGGGAAGATAAAAGATTTACACCAAGAAAGCTTAAAAATAAAAAAAGAAACGTGAACATGCAGTTTAATAAAATGTATGAAAAGTCAAAACTTTAGTCTAGTATAAGGTATAAGATAAAACTAAAACATAAATTGAATTTTATTGTTTACGACTAATGCCAATATAATTGCGGCATTACAATAAGGGCGCCTCGGATAATTTATTTATCTTTTGTCATAATGCCGCAATTTGATTGTTCTTCCACCGCACCGTCGAGAAGCATTTTAATTTCCCGCTCGTTACTCATGTTTTTTTATGTTGCCTTGAAGCCCGACTTTGAACTCGGAATGTTATTAATTTCCGACTTTAAACTCGGAATTTTACTAATTTCTGACTTTCAACTCGGAACTTTATTAATTTCCGACTTTAAACTCGGAATTTTACTAATTTCCGACTTTAAACTAGGAATTTAACTAATTTCCGACTTTAAAGTCGGAATTTTATGAATTTCCTACTTAGATACTGGATAGGAGATTTTATTACATATACAGAGCACTAATAAGGTATTAAATGGTGGTATATGTTTTGCAATTAATACCGATGTATTTTACATATTCAGAGGGTACTAAATGAAGATATAAGTTTCGTAATTAGTACCAACAATGCTGGTGTGACGTTTGCACTAAAACTGAAAATTTTTTAATAACGGTTAAAAACAATTAGCATCTCTGTATTTTACATATTCAGAGGGTGCTAAATGATGGTATAGGTTTCGCAATTAGCACCGATAGTTGTGGTGCCAAGTTCGCAGATCTGAAAAATGAGCAAAATCAAGGATCTAACTAGGAAATTAATAAAATTTCAACTTTAAAGTGAGCATTTAGTTAAATTTCGTGTTTAAAGACGGAAATTAGTAAAATTCCGAGCTTAAAATCAAAAATTAGTAAATTTCCGAGTTTAAAGTAAGAAATTAATTAAATTCCAAGTTTAAAGTCGGAAATTAATAAAATTTCGCGTAGAAAGTCGAAAGTTAGTAAAATTCCGAGTTTAAAGTCGAAAATTAATAAAATTCCGAGTTCAAATTCGGAAATTAGTAAAATTCCGAGTTTAAAGTCGGAAATTATAGCAAAACTGTTTTTTCCTTACCTGGTCCTTCTACGCCTTCGTAGGATTCTAGCCTCCCATTTACTGATATTTAAATAATACAAAAACTAAAATTAATTTAGAGATTCAGTAGGTATAAGTACTGATGTAAAATGCTTAGTGTACACTGAACAACAAAAAGCAAAGAGAAGTATTCATGAAGGAAGCATGATGTGTACGCGGCGTTTTCAGAGGAAGGAGATGATGTGGGGCACTTTCCTTAGTCAGGTTCGTGCTTGAGAAAGTGCTGAATATTCTCGGATCGTTCTCAATATGCACTGAGAAGAATGCAAGCGCACGAACGTTTTGTCTTGCGTGAACGTTCGCGAACGATCTCGAGAGCATAATGGGAACGTTGCCTTCTTCACATCACTAGGTATAAGGTAAACAAATGTTTAAATTTTTGCATTTAATTTTTATTAATAAATCTATACTATTTGATATCTGTTAAATTATTTTTATTAATCTCTTTTATTTCCCTTATCTCATTCTTCATGATAAACAGTGTATAATAAAAATATGCAGACAATGATATGCAGACAGTAATAAAAAAATCATTATTTAAGAAAGTATAGACATTACGCAAACCATAACAATCGCAGGTAGTTATTATTTATTAGAAGTATAAAATGAGCCTCAAGGAAATACTTTTTGTATTATAAAGTAAGCAATTACTCTAAAATTTAATTTAAATTCGTTATGGTCGACGTTACGTAGTAAAAGCACTACATTTCTCGTATTTTATGGAATACTAAATACTTAAAACAAATATATATATAACTTCACTGTTCCAAGGCAATAGATTTGATTACAACAATTAACTTTTTTATGGTGTTGTAGAGAAAATGGATTTAATATATAAACGGACAGTTATGTTATGTTATTAAATATTGCATAATTGCATGGTGAGCATAAATAAGTACTATTAAAAAAAATGTAAAATCATAATTTAATTACACGCTTACACTATGCAGCGTTGGGCAAAGTAACGAATAATCGCTTTACCTTTGTCAGTTGACATTTTTAGAAAAAGTGCTTCAAGGGGTTCAGCAATTTTTATATTGCGCACATATAGGTGCCATTTATTTATTTTTTTTTTCGTCAGCAGTTTTTGAAATGTATGATTCTGCCGTATATAAACAAGGATAGGTACCATTTTTTGAGCCTATTAGACTAAAGAATATTTTCCTTGTAGATTTTTATCTCAAAAGTTGAAAATAAAAATGTTAGGACGAAAAGATGGGACCTCCCCCAACAAAAAACTGATTAAAGCGTGATAATTCCAGGAGGCATATCCAAAAATGGATTCTACTATTCTTTATTTCTGCCTAAAATTACAATTTGTTGTTTAAAGCTGTTTAGAAGTAATCATCAAAAAATTTACTATCGTGAGGGGGTTTGTATCATTCGTTATTATGCGATATCTTTATAAAAAACTACAATGTTATTTGTAGAGCTGTCCGAGGTGGCTGGAGTACAGCCACGGTCTTGCGATGGCGTCACACGTGCCGATTTAGAAGTGATTTACGCTGCAGTCTTATTTGAAAGGTTGATGAGTGAGGTTGTACCTATAAATTATACATAATGTCAAACGCGCCAAAGGGTAAAAAACGACCGTACGCAGACACAGTGAATAAATTTATCGGTGAATTTCCGGATTTATTCTATGACGGATGTAAAATAATTTGTAAAGTTTGTAGTCATCAACACCGTGCAACATCAAAATAAAAAAAAATGGCATGCCTTTGACAACTCAGTTTATGTTTGATTTATTGTTAATGTTAATAGCCTGTAATATTCCGCTACACATACTGGATAAACAACCATTTCGGAAGTTTTGGAATAAATACAATCCCCAGGTGAACTTACCAAGTCGTACATCGTTACGTAGATATATTCCAGCTGTTCGTGAAGACATTGTAAATAGGATTAAATATGGATTAAAAAAATACACGGCTCTGGTTATGTATTGACGAGACGACAGATTGTAAAAAAAATTCTATTTTAAATATTATAGTACGTGTACTGGGCCCTCTTAAACTAACATTTCCACTTTTACTAGCTAGTAAAAGACTAACTGCGTGTACTGGCGAAATAATTACGGGGTGTTGGAGACATTCGAAAAATTTGAACTTTCAACAAGTCAAGTATTGATGTTTGTGACTGATGGTGCTGCGACAATGCGCATGGTAGGCCGTTCTTTTCAAAGAGACAATTGTAGGTTTTTACATGTTACGTGTAAAGTGCATGCGTTACATCTTGTGGCAGAAACGATTCGAAAATGTTTTCCAGAGGTAGATGCATTAATAGCAAATACAAAAAAAGTTTTTCTCAAATCTCCTAAACGGCTTCGAGCATTTCACAGACAGTGTCCTGATATCCCTGAACCACCAGAGCCGATTCTTACACGTTGGAGAACGTGGTTGAAAGCGGCTTTTTATTATGCTGAATATTTTCAACAAATAAAAGCTGTGATACTACAGTTCAACCCTAACGAGGCTGCAGCTATTAGGGAAAGCCAGACAAGCTTTCAAGACGTTTCCCTTGAAACAGATTTAAAAACTGTTAATAACAATTATAGAGGACTACACGACGCAATAGAAAAATTGCAAAATAGTTCGTTGTCGTTAGTGGAATCGCTGCAAATAGTGGACGACAGCTACAGGCTATAAATGACGCAAAAAAATAATCGCGTTAGTGAAAAATTCGAGAGTGTATTACAGAAAGATCCTGATTTTAGCAAATTAAGACAAATTTGTGATGGTGCATCTACAACTTCGTTAAGTGAGTTCACAGATTGTTTTACTTATGCCTGTATTACATCCGTAGATGTCGAACGGTCATTTTCAAAATACAAATATATTTTTTCACCAAAGCGAACATCGCTGTCGGAGACAGCTGTAGAAACATACCTGATGCTATTATACTATAGATCTTCCCCACTTTGTGATGACGACAACCAAACTACTTCATAAATCTGCTTAAAAGGGTGAGTTTAATACAAATTTTTATAAAATGTAACATTATTGTTAAAATTTATTTCCATTTACTGTACTTATTCAAGTATTATGATATGATGTAAACATATGAGTCATATGACGGCTCTGTTGGCCAGGTGACCTCGGACAGCTCTAGTTATTTGTCTACTATTTGTCCCTGAAGTATTGCCATGTAATTATGAATCACCCAAGGTATCCATATATTTTTTATTTTTCTTTTAATCTCTTTTATAAATTTTTGACTTACATCCTATCATAAATGGTCAACAAATATCCTATTCTATTCTATTCAGAGGACAAATCCACAGGAACTATTACAAGAATGACGCCTCAAAACACAAGGACACAGCAAGTAAATTCGGAAAAACACAGCAGACACGCAGGCCTAAAAACCAAAATATTTTAAAAATACTTTCAAAATCATAATGAGGCGTTTACTATCGAACACCAATTTTATGACATATGACTGGATATCCGTGGCTGGTTTGTGATCAGTCATACGTCGAAATACATAAATATATTCATATACGTACATCTAATACGGTCTAAACACCAAGAAAACACGATTTTCCACTAATTCTGGAGCAATATTTGTTATCTGAAACAGTAAAATTATTGACAGTTCAATTAGTTTTTTTTTAATTAAACCTGGTTTTGCTTTAATTTGTCTTTGACTTATTAAATTGTATTTAATTTTAGACGTAATTCCAGTCTTTGCCAGCTTTCATAAAATGATAAACGATTTAAAATAAATAATGAGAAAATCCACGGAAGACGCAAAGAGTACATCTTTGATATGTCGTGCGTCGTTATGAAATCTTTATTAAATCATTCAATATTGACGCGGTAATAGACGTATGTATACACAAGTTTAAACCCACCCACGGAACGTTATCGAGATTTACAAATCACGACGTTCATTTATGAATATACATACCACTCCATTTTTTTACATTCTGCATCTACAGACTAGTGAATTTGCAATTTATGGGGTATTGATACTGAAGCAAGTAAATATATCCGTAATCCGTAGCGACAGAGTGGAGTAAAGAAAACGTTAATATGCACTTATAATAGTAGATTCATAACATGATTTTTGATCAATATAAATATTAATACTATTTGTTAAATGGTAATTAATGTCATTAAACTTTGTGGAATAATTTTTTTTATAATGCATGAAATAAATTATTGCCATGGGAAGTAATTATTATTTTATTGAATTGGGCCGAATTGGGCTATGTGTATACACACTGAGAACAAAAATCAGATTATGACTTTGAAGTAGTTGGGGAAAAATTTGATTTGGTCAATCAAGTGTATACAATATCCATACTACTAGATGTTCTGAATAACTTAGTTAATTTACATATCGAAAAATATCAAAATTGTAGAGTTATTGGTGATTATGTATATTTCTAGAAAAAAAATTAATGGTAATCACAAAAGCGTTCTTTTAAACCTAACATGATAATAATAAATACCTATATATTTTTATATTTTATACTGACATTCTTATCTGAATGTGCTAGTATAAAAATTTTAGGCATGTAATGAATCAAAAACAACACGTCCAATACATTTTATCACAGAAACTATTTAAACAACTACTCAGTCTAGGAGCAGGAACTGCATTGAATTAAATAACAGTGTTCTCAGTATTAGAAGCAAAAAAATATTGAGATTAAAAAAAATATTAACTCACCTAAAAGGAACATATATATATATACATATATATATATATATATATATATATATATATATATATATATATATATATATATATATATATATATATATATGTTGTTTTTCAGGTTTTCGCGGGTGGTGAATGTTAAATTCGTTTTCCGGGTATAGCTCCCGCGTAGGTGATAGGCCCCGAGAGGGACCGTGGTTGTCTGAACGACGTTTCGGCAGAATCTCATCTGCCATCTTCAGGTTCTAACAGATCAGATAACTGCTTGCTGCGGCTTCTGGTTACTCATTTCAGTTCGAGTAACCAGAAGCCGCAGCAAGCAGTTATCTGTTAGAACCTGAAGATGGCAGATGAGATTCTGCCGAAACGTCGTTCAGACAACCACGGTCCCTCTCGGGGCCTATCACCTACGCGGGAGTATACCCGAAAAACGAATTTAACATATATATATATATATATATATATATATATATATATATATATATATATATATATATATATATATATATATATATATATATATATATATATATATATATATATATATATATATATATATATATATATATATATATATATATATATATATATATATATATATATTTATATTTATATCTAGATCAATTAGGGTGACTTCGGAAATCATAATGACATTCATGACATATAACCTAACTTAAATAAGCCCATCCTTTTCGTACATTTCAAAAAATTTGACATAAGTGATAACAAAAAGATTTATATTAAGTAATGTAGGTGAGTAGGAAGATATGGATTATCATGAAAATATAGCAAGCGCCTTAAAAGTAAATATTTATAATAGTCAGGCCTATCTCTCCATCAGAACAATTGAGCATTTTTTTCGTTTAAAGGTAATTTCTTATTTAAATGTGATAGTTGGTATCGTGTGCTGTGTTCACTTCATTTGTTTCGCCCCCAGACATATTTACGAGTAAGTAGTTTTTCATCTATGATTGATTCGCTCACGAAAATGACCCTCGAGTGCTTGTGGATGTGAATTTGTTTGCCTAACCCACTAATTATGTAGTAGAGTTTCATTAGAAACTCCACCGCCCGCCCTGTGTCTTCTCCAGTTCTATTCCTTTACATAATAATAATTTTATAATGTCTAAACCTTTACAAAGATTCGCTGATATAATAGCAACTAAACACAGAGTAATTTGTGGTCATTTTTTAATTCATATCTTTAATACTATTATCAACATTGTGGAATTTATATAAAATTTTTGAATACTTCAAGGTCTGTGTTTGAGACCATTACTCCTCCACACTTTGATTATTATCATTATCTTTGTATTTATTTTGCTTTCATCCCGATCTCCCATAGAGAAATAAATTTATATAATTTTTATAATATTCTTAAATTCCGCGGAGACTATTTGGGCATCGAGTGGGGAGGATATGGAGATATAATAAGGTACGGATTCCAGAATACACATCATCACTTCAACTTTGTATGGACATTTTTTAATATCGCTAGATACATTTTGGGTGTGAACAACGTCATACTCTTCGGTTCCATTTATATTTAATTGGAGTAGATTCTTCAACTCACTAAACTTTGCCTGAAACTAAATTGCTTTCGATTCAATGATAATTTCTTTGAATAACATGAAGAAACAGCAATAGGTAACTCTTTGTCACTATTCATTACCAGTGTCTACATGAACAGATTTGAAACCGATGCAAAGGGGTTTGGCTTAGGTAAGTGGATGATATTTTTGCTGATATTGACAACTTCGTTTCTAAATTAAACAGTCGTTTCGCGTCAGTTAAATTCACGTGTGAAATTGAAAACTCTGGACAACTATCATTTTTAGATGTATTAATAATTAGAAACAGAATGTAACAAATACTATACAGCTGGATGCATTATTTGAAAGCTTGGAAATTACAAAATGTAAAAATGGTATGAATAGTGACAGAGGGCCAATCCTATATAGTCCAGTCTATTGGTTAATTGGTCACAGTTCAGTGATCCGTAGCAGTCTTTTAGGTATAAATAGGATACATTGTAGCATAAGATTGGTTTTAATTATCTCAAGATGATGTCAACTTGGTTGGCGAAACGAGTGTCGAGTGCAATATGTGTTGTTTTGTGGAAAACTACGTTAGTGTTATATTCACATAAAAGTTTCCAACCAACTTCAGAACAGAATAAAATACGAAATAATCCTACACGGCTGACTCTAAAAGTTTTCTGAAAGTACATAGTTTACTAACAACATGGTAATTTTTTTTAATGTTCATATAAACATGAACTAAATTCTGGCCCACAACGTTGGATACTCATATTTCAAGATACATGTCAAATAAGAGGCAGGGGCAAAATCTTTGGGTATAGCAGGTCTCTAGGTATAGTATAGTGTTCAAACACATATTTCTTTATAAAATGAGATGGTTGCGACTTTATTTACATCGATCGTGTAATAAGCTTGTTCAAGACTTGTTCCCTTACTGAAATTGAATAATTGATATACTTTATTTATGCTCTAAGAATTTACATTTACTTTTTGCTGATAGGGTTCATAAACACTCTGAAAGTAAGATGGGAAAGTTTACAAATTAGAGCCGCTACAAGCATATTAAAATAATATTATGTAGTATTATTAGGAAGACGACTATTATGTTAACGCATAAGGGTCAGAGAAAAAATGCCAACATTTTTTGGTTGGGATTGCACTAAAATGTGAAAAAACGAACTTTTTATAATTTTTTTTGATGCATGATGTACAGGATTATTCATTATAAATTACCCACCCCTTATCATCGCGATTATTGCTTATAGAGAAAAAAGTTTTAAATGAAAGTTATGTGGTTATGACTGAACTTTGTTAAAATGCTATCAAAAGTACAGTAGCGTGCAGATTTCAAGGAATACAAAAAAATAATATATTTTTTTAAATAGAATACCCTGTATATTATTAATATTTTGGAATGATCCCTTCTTCCTAAAGTCAGCTATGAAAATAACAACTATTATGTTTGATAAGTGACATTTCTTTAATGAAATAATCCAAATGGTTTCCAGTCAGGAAGAGACAATCCAAATATTTACTTGTTATATACAAAATAACAACAATAAACGTGCAGTAAAAAGAGCATATAGGGTGTGGTATCCAAATCGTCCAACACCATCAGAAAATACGTTCAAAAATATTTACTGAAAGGTGAATAATACCTCCAGTTTTAGTAGAAAAAAGCGTGTAGGTTAAGCCAACCAGGAAGAACAGCTAGATATACTGTTTCATTTCATATTTATTCACGAATAGACTTTTTTGAAACATTGTATTGTTTTTTAGAAAATTCTGAATGTAGTATACATAATGCAGTCGATCAATTAGATAAAAGTTATTTCAAAATCCAACGTACGTTAAAAAATAACAACTACAGATCATATAAAATTTAACTAGTACAAGTATTAACATAGGCTCATAAACGGAAAAGACTGGACTTTTGCGGCAAAAGTTTTGCCGCCAGATGATTCAAAAGTTGGATGAAGATTTCAATTTTTTTACTAAAATATTATGGACTGATGAATCATCCTTTTCTACGGCAGGTGTTTTTAATAGTAAAAATCGAAGGCCGTGGAAAAACAAGCACAACAGAAAAAGATTGGTAAAACAAATAAAAAAATTAGGAAGAAAAACTGTTAGCGTTTGGTGTGGAATTTTCAGAATCAAAATTGTTGGGCCTATGTTTTATGATTATACTTTAAATGGAGTTACCTATCTGGAAATAATTATCCCAGAAGCAGAAAATATTCTTTTGCAGTATTTTCCGGAAGCCGAACTTGAGGATATGATTTGGATGCAGGATGGGGCAACTCCGCATAGGGTCGTCCCCGTTCGAGATCATTTGAATAATGTATTCACAATATGGATAGAGAATAATGGACCTATTAAATGGCCACCTAATAGTCCGGATTTGACCCCTATGGATTAATTTTTTTGGGGATTTCTAAAACACATTGTCAATAATAATAATAATATTATTCAAGTCATTAAAGACAGGATTCGACTTGAAATAAACAATTTGAATGTAAATAATTAAGCCATTTCCGATCCAATTATAAATGTAACAAGACATTATCAATTATGCATTGACAGTAATGGTGGACACATCGAACATCTTTTATGAGATTATTTATTTATATTTAAATTTCCTAAATAAATCTTTGTTATCTATTTTGTATAAATATTTGGTTTTTTCTTCCTCACTGTAAACCATTTTGATTATTTCATTAAGGAAATGTCACTTATCAAACATAATAGTTGTCATTTTCATAGCTCACTTTAATAATGTTAACTTTTCCATATTTACAGTAACTAGTTTAACTAAGATATTCGACGTTTAATAACTCAAAAACGATATACGGTAGGGGTAACATATGGTATATTTTTGAAATCAAAATCAAGGGATCATTCCGAAAATTTAATAATATATATGGTATCCCATTTAAAAAAATATATTATTTTTTTGTATCCCCTGAAATCTGCACGCTACTGTACTTTTGATAGCATTTTAACAAAATTCAGTCATAACCACACAACTTTTATTTAAAACTTTTTTTTTTATAGGCAATAATAACGATGACAAGGGGTGGGTAATTTATAATGAATAACCCTGTACCTTTTTTTTAATTAATGTTAGTATGTTATTATTGTATTCCAAATTAATTAAGAATATTTCATTTGCAATATTTCTTTAATGTGTGTTTTCCTCTAATAAATATAAGTTGGTATTTATATAAAGACGAATTTATTTAGTTTATTGTTTATATTTCTTTGAAGGGGCCCTCAAAATTAGGACACCCAGGCCTAGGGCCCCAAAACTTATATTGCCTGACTCTGCATGCCTTCCCTACTTGAAAAAGTGTGAATCCCACACATGTTTACATTTGTGTCGCTTTCGATTTCCATAATATGATAGTAAGAGTGTAATTAGTAGTATAATTTATTCCGCACATACTTAAAGGTTATTAATGTTGATGTTCGCATGTATGCCAAACTAAGAGAAAAATTAAACAAGTACGGGGTGGTCCATGGAAGTGGAAACATCATTGTAAAATAAATACATTTTTAACGCTGGCGCTGTTTACAGAACTTAGAAAATCTTTAATATTTGTGACAGACATTATTGATTAATTGTTGAAAATATAATTAACTAACATCAGTAATAAAATTATATTGGTTAATACTCTACAATTTGTTAATACTGAGCTCATTATCTCAGCGGTTTAAATAATATAAACTAGCGTAACCCCGTCGAAATTCGACGGCGGGTGTATTGGAAAATGCAAGTGAGTGACGAAAGTTTCATGTTACAGCACATCCTTAAATTTCTTGGTGTAGTAGATCATAATATTTCGTCATTATACCCTCAAAATGGAGGATGTGCTTCTTATGGACAGTTATACATTTTAGACTTTTCTAGGTGAACATGAGGTAAACCTCTGTTTTGGAACTCAACAGTGTACAAATATGTTAGTACTTCGCCAAATATTTGTTTTTGGTTAATTAAACGCAAGAGGTCCTTTCCTTTTGCATGAAATATGCAAACAGTAACATTTGGCCTATTATTAGCAGTTTCATAAGAATGTATGCTATTTGTAATTTCAGGCCTTAAAGAATTACATGTAAACGTCAAAAAAATGTCTGGCTTACCAAATTTTCTTACAATGGCCATTGCGTCCTGATAATTTTGTATCATGTTTCGAGGACTGCCAGTAAACGATGAAGGTAAAATAACAACACGTCCCACGCGAACAGTAACGTCTGGCCTATTATATTAGCAGTTTCATAAGAATGTATGCTATTTGTAATTTCAAGCCTTAAAGGATTACATGTAAACGTCAAAAAAACGTCTGGCTTACCAAATTTTCTTACAATGGCCATTGCGTCCTGATAATTTTGCATCATGTTTCGAGGACTGCCAGTAAACGATGAAGGTAAAATAACAACACGTCCAACCTTTAAGTTTCCGTTGTCGGCCCTTACATGTAAAGCGTCTGTAATACCAACGTATGTATCTACTCGCAAAATCACCTGTTGGTTACGGATGAATTTCAATCTGTCGCCTTCGATGCGACAGTAATAATCAACAATCAACTGCTGCGTTAACTTCTCAGCATTAATTATTGGATTGAAGTCTCCTACAGGAGTTAAACCTCGAACCATAAGTCTGTAAGATATATATTCTCGCATAGAAATATTTTGGCGAATTTTAGTTTTGCGCTCTCCTCCAGTTGGCATTGAAATATGCCATCCTGGTTCCCCGCACGGCCAGATTAATACATATGACATCGGATCGCAATGCATACTGTCAAAATCTATATTTTTTATTCCACCGTCATGTGCGTAAACAGCAATATGTCTATGAGAAGGTGGAGCACCGTCGGCTGATTCAAAAACAGCTGCAACTTCAGAACATGTAGGATCATTATACCGTCGAGGATCTGATTTGGGTTCGTGATAAAAACGCATTCCCAAATTAATAGGTACACGATTTTCTTTTAAAGCTAACTCCTTTTCTTCACATATCTTCTGATGCATTGTCTTATATGACATCACATAAGGATTACATTTATTTACGACACGATTTAGTATTTCTAGAATGTCTTTTCTCAGGGAACTGTTCGCAGCATGTTCAAGTCTAATTTGATTGGCTTCGGAAAAGTCTAAAATTTATAATTGTCCATAAGAAGCACATCCTCCATTTTGAGGGTATAATGAAGAAATTTTATGATGTACTACACCAAGAATTTTGAAACAATACGGACCATATCCGGAAGGTAATTTTATATTTGCCCCGAATGACACGAACGAGCATTATTATATTGTCGAATATTATCTCGAAAATTTTTTCGATATCTCGTCATTCCCTGTAAATTTCTTTCATTTTATCAGGAATCCGAAATTCCGGTAATTTGAACTTTTTATTACAGCAACGAAGACCAAAGTAGCCAGTCGAATTTTTTTCACATGAAAAGTACCGAGCAGAGGAATAACTACATATGTTGTTTAAGTTACCTAAGTTGAATGGAGTTACATTTGAAATAGTATCAGAAACGGCACATCTATATTGAATTGTAAAGCAGGTTTTTTTTTCGTATTTTAGACGTTTTTGTGTGCGTTCGCGTCTCCTTTCCCTGCCGCCAGTCAACGTCTTTCTTAATTTACGTTTTTTTGAAATATTATGTTGCACAACATTGCAGAGTGCGTTTTCCACATCGGCATCATTAGTGACAGGACGAAATTCTAAAACACTATAATGTCCTGCATCAACATTACCAGAAAAAAGTAAATTAGAAATAATATTTCCAGTACCATAATCAAGAGTTTCGTTATTATTATTATCTCTATACACTCTAAACAAATGATCAGGAAACAGCTGACTAATACAGTGCAATTCGACATGGCCGGCGAACTCGCCATCTAAAGACAATAAATTTTCGTATTCAGTGGAATTTGTAATCGATAACCGATACGATGGATCTCCAACAATAAAACCTTCATAATATTCCCATTTATTTTTAATTTTTTCGACGACTTGCATGCGTATCTCGCGATGATGTTGGTCATTATTAAATAAACAATGCGAAACAGAACGAAATAAACAATTTCCGTCACCTACAATAGGAACAACATGTCGTTCCATGCTTAAAATAAGTTTATCCCGAAAAACAAATAAAAATAATTCACGAACGACAAAGCATTATCGCTTAGCATACGCTAACATGCATTAGTTTTTGTTTATTTTGTTTTACATATGAAAATGGTGATTAAAAAATATAAAAATGTCTCATGATCCATCTGAGGGTAGAGACCTTTCATTGAAAAAAAATTATCAAAATTGGTGAAGCGGTAGCCGCTTGAGGAACCGGAGAAGAAAACCTTTTGAGCTTTTATATATGTATAGACAGATAGATTATATTTACGTTGAATTACTTCATAATGAGTAACTAAAGTAACAAAGCTTTTTAATAGTGAGCCTATGTTGAGCTTATATTATTTGCTAGCTGTCAAATATAATGTTAAATTTTGATTTGTTAATAAAAAATTTATGGAATTTTATATCTGGATATTATCAAAGAATTTCAAGTAAATATATATATTTAGTGTTGCATTCTTGCAAACAATGAAGTAATTTTACTTAAATTATAGCGGCTAAAAAGTCTACAAAACAATTTCGTTCAAACGAAACTAATTAATTTACGATAAGCATGTGTACACACGAAAGTAATCAATGTCAACGTTGATTCAGTTTTTATTACGGTCCCAGTAGATTTCAATTCTCCATTTTCTCACTGTTCCAGGTTTTCCAGGAATATTTTAAGTCTTAGTCCAAGTTCACTAGTTAAATACAATACGTGTAGGCTGTGGAGACAATGGTTGAAAGAAACATCTCGTTAATAATGTGCAAAGTTTTTTTCCTAGACAAAACAAAAAAGGATCTACTAAAACTACAATACAGTGTACAATGATTTAGTATATAACGAGGATCTCGGGACATAGTGATTAGTTTTGTAGTTTATATTAGTGGTGTTAATCTATTGAACATAATTTGTGTGATTTGGATGATTTATATCCTATATAAAGCAGGAATTTCACCAGGTTAATAGTTTTAACGAATTCTGAAGACATTCTAGATGAGATTGTTGCAAGTGTTGAAAGTTCAATTCAATACCTTCCTGATTCCTCTAAAGGATTTGTCAGAGAAGCTTGCAGGAATCCATATATCCACAAATATTGTCACTAAAGAAAATAATTAGTCAGAATCCACAAAGAATAGGAAAAATATTTATCAAACGGTTGCATGAAAAAAGATTGTTTCTACTTAAAAACTGATAAGAATTGTTATTTTAGATAAGGAGGGCTAGTATGAAAGGGTAGATTATCTGATCAGTAATAGTCCATATAAATATCTTTCTAGAAATCTATTACCAAAAATGATTACTGAAGTAAGAACTCTAATTAAATCCTGTAACAATCTTATTACTCCATAAGAGATTACATGTATCTAATCCAAATGTACTGCTTGCCTAAGATACATAAAACAGGAAAGTTGGTGCGTCCTATTGTTTCAGCAATTGGATAGCCGACTTACCACATAGCAAAATATTAATAGACGAGCTCGAAAACGTACCCATTGCACCACCTACCTTAGACTGCCTTGAAAATGTACACGAATCAAACAATCTCAGTCAAGATGTAGTAAAAGAATATATTCAACTCACTAAACCGCATGAATCAAAATTGTTTCCGATTCAATGATAATTTCTTCGAACAACACGAAGGAACAACAATGGGTACCTTTTTGTCACCATTAATTACCATTCTCTTTATGAATAGATTCGAAACAGAAGCAAAAGAAGAACTCGAGTATTTGAGTATTTCAAAAAGTTGATTGAAGATAAAGTTACGTTGTAAAAATCCATTTTGATTTAAAAAATTATAAACACTTTTTTACTTGTCTACTTTTCACTTTATTTGTTATTTTACAACTAGTTTCATCCTATTCGGACATTTTCAAGTAAACTAAATTATACACAGATTTTACTTTAATTTAAATATAAACTGACCTGAATAGAGGGATGGGTCACTTTATGGTTGATAATATAATTCAAATTTGTACAGATGTTATGTTTTTAAATGTAGGGGTTTTTCCAAGCTAGTAAATTATATTATGGTGTGATTTTTATTAGCAGTAGTTTATCTGAATAAGTTTATTCTCCGTTATTAAACTTATTCAGATAAACTACTGCTAATAAAAAATCACACCATAATATAATTTCCTAGCTTGGAAAACCCCTACATTTAAAAACATAACATCTGTACAAATTTGAATTATATTATCAACCATAAAGTGACCCATCCCTCTATTCAGGTCAGTTTATATTTAAATTAAAGTAAAATCTGTGTATAATTTAGTTTACTTGAAAATGTCCGAATAGGATGAAACTAGTTGTAAAATAACAAATAAAGTGAAAAATTAGACAAATAAAAAAGTGTTTATAATTTTTAAATTTGAGTATTTCCTCAGGGTTTGGCTTAGGTATGTGGATGATATTTTTGCAGTGTTCGATACAAAAGTCGCTGATATTGATAACTTTGTATCTAAATTAAACAGTCGTTTCGTGTCAGTTAAATTCACATGTGAAATTGAAAACTGTGGACAATTACCATTTTTAAATGTATTAATAATTAGAAATAGTGAAAATAAGTTAGAATTTGACATATATAGAAAAGATACCAGATAGATATATCCCTAACGATTCTTGGCATTGTGCTCAACATAAAATGGCGAGGTTTAATTTTCTAGTTTATCGCCTATTAAACTTCCCCCGCAATAAGGAGAGGTTTGAAGAAGAAAAGACATTGATAAAGGATATAACTGTGAGTAATGGATATTCTGTAAATGTAGTTGATAAAATAATTAGGAAATGCAAATAGAGACACTTCAAAATTCCTCGACCTTTCAAAATGAAAGAGCAAATCCGAAGTTTGTATCTGTTCCCTACAACCCTCGATTTATCTGTGTATTGGTAAGATTTTCAAACAGATATGACAGTGGTTCATTCATCGGGAAATAAACTACAACAATGTTTAAGCAATGCAAAGGACAATAATTGAAACAAATGAAAAGTTGGGGATTTCCGATATTAGCTGTAAGGACTATTAAAGTATGTTGGCCAAACTAGACAATCAATTCAAACTAGATTGAAAAAGCATATGGCTCATCTCAAATATGGTAGAACAGATAATTCTAGTGTTGCCCAACATGCTTTTGAGAACAACAATAAAATAGATAGTAGCAATTTGTAAGAATAGTATGAATTGTAACAGAGGGCCAATTCCTATAGTCTGGTCTATTGGTTAGTTGGTCACGGTTCACCGAAATATAACAATAGTTTTTGAATAAATAAGATAAATTGTTAGCATAAAGTCCATCTTCAGATTATGCCTATTTTGTTGGCGAAACGCACGTCTAGGGCAGTATATGGTGCTTTGGTGTTTTGTTCCTACGTCAGTGTTAGTTTTAATAAAATGTATTAATAAAATACATAAAGTTTTATAACTAAAATTGTTTCACATGTTAAACACTTTTCGTTTTTTCATTTCTGTGTTAAATAACCCATTCCCACTAAGGTTTAAATTTTTGTTGCCAAAATCCCTAATTGGAAAGAAGGGATCAACCACCAAAAGTCTTTATTCACAGGATTATAAATCATTAACAAGGAAAAAGAATAATCAATGAGATATTACACAATACCTAAAGATAGTTCTTATTGTAGAGAATAGTTTTGAAGTTCAGTGTGATTTACACAAGCATAGATTCGAAGAAAGCGTGCTACTGATTGTCAATCCCAACTTCTAGATATGATCTCTCTGGACTTATATTATGGAATCAGGATATTACTATAACACCAGTCAGTGTAGTGATAGAGTGATAGAATAAAATTTGATTATCAGGAGGACCAAAGTTCAGAACCGGTAGTCCCTATTGCCTTATAGTTGTCAGAAGGACATACGTAGGCAAATAAAAGCAAATGTAAAGTGAATACTGAAATGCACACCGCTTCATATAATGTATTGTTCAAAATGACTGAAGTCTGCTAACGCATTAGCAGCACAACTAATATTCGTTCTGCATTCATGACGGTTAAATCTGAGCGATTTGGTCTGTACATATATTTGCACAAGGAAAATTAACGTTCCACATCTACCGATGTTAATGGTACAAATTCTAAATAGTTTACATGGACACGCAGGAGTGATAGGAATAATCGAGATACGATAATCGAATTAGTCAATTTTAAATATCTCGACATAATTCTAAAAGTTAGTAGTACTAATATTAGTAGTTATGAAAATTAGTTGTACACAATTATTGTACGATAAATGCGGTCCGAATCGACTATTCTCTCAATTTCGAGGTTAGAACCTTCGATCAGTGAACACGATAAAGTACAAAGTAGGTAATAGGCTATTTGACTCTTATTTTTAAGTTGTCTTAAAATGTTCATATGATAGTATTAGTCCACAGGAATTCTTGTTTCGCTTAAATGAAATCGCTTTATAGTATAAAATAGCATTCAAAATTTCAAATATATAAATTGGCATGAAAACATAAGCCATCATGTCACTATCTACTGTGACGTCAGTCTTGTAGTAAACAAACGAGCGCAGTATCGATTTTTTAATTTATCGTATACAATAATGTGAGTTCCCATCGTTATACGTGGTGTTTGGTGCCGAACTGCAAGTGTAAAATCACCACAAAAGTTGTTTATAAAACTGCCAGATGATATTAAATGAGAAAGACTTGCCAGGAGAGACTCAAAATTATCATCGTATACCGTATTTTTGTGAAGATCACTTTGATATTAGTACTATTTAGTCTTATACTTTCAATAGCTTTGAACTTTACAAGTAATGTAAACAAGTGGAGTCTTTCACATATACTACTTAATCTCAACCTGTCATATTCTTTAATACAAAAAAAAATTACCTACAATATACACATTTTTATAAACATAAGTACCTAGTGTGAAATAATTTAAAAGTAGTAGTTTAAGTTACCCAATGTAAAGTAAATAAAACATAAGACACAGCAAAAATTAGCACGTAATACTATTCATTATGAATAAATGCACCCAAAATGATACGAAAATAACAAATAACTTTGGAGACTAATTTGCTAAAATTACTAAAATTAGTGCTACTAATATTAATCGACTATTAAAATGTCACGATTATTCCCATTACTAAAAATTTTCACGAATTTTTCACATTATTTTGTATCTTAGGTTAGCGGACCATATGCCAAACACCGAAAGTAACTGTAAACTTACTGAGGAACAAAAGCTTAGTTACGTGTAATATTATATACGTCTATCCCGGCTTCCTGCCACAATACTGGTTGCCAAGCTAGTTGAGTATATTACAGGTATATATTTCAACGCATACATATCAATGATATATAAATTAATTCAATTATGTAAAGGCTCTTTAAATAGGATAGTATTTTTTATACAACTGCCGACCCTGAAAAATGGTATAATTCCGCTGCCTATTGATTATTATCAAGTTTATGAACATTTAAAGAATAGTGATACCTATCTTTTTTTTAATATTAAAATTATAGAGAATATATAATAATTGCATGCATTTCATTTATGGTCTGACGTTTTTTTGTGATTGTGTTAATAAATCAATGCAATGAACAATCATACACCCTGCAAGAAGCTGCAGTTCTACGAATTAGTTATAGACATCACACTGTACACTGTTTCACATTACAAGTTCTCGAAGAAAAATCTGGTAATAAGTTTTCGCCCATTTCAATTGACGTGTCTACAGCTGATAAGTATAATGAGTTTGTATATTAAGTGAGATAAAAAAGCGAAAAGGTCTTACAACATCGGCAACTTATATGCTTATTTCCATGCTTCTTCTTCTTATTTTACCAAGTCTACAGTGTATGTATTATCTATTATTAGCTACCATATCCATATCTTTCCGAATATAATTAACCAAACAACAAAGAAAATATTATTATCCATTATATGCTGTACTGTAATCTAGAAGAGATAATAGAAAATTTGTTGGCTGCATTACAAGCTGGACAGGTAAATGCTGTCCAAATCAATATGTCAGACCAGTGTGCAATTAATTTTATTTCAAGATGTAATAAAGTTATTACTCATCATGTTGGAAATATTTGTTATGGAGTTTTTAGTCTTCGATGCGTATAATTCAAACCTACAGAAAAAGTTGTAAAAACAAATTGCAAAATTTATTAATGGTAACTTACATTTCAGTGTCAGTGCATGTTAAAAATAATATAATAATATTAGTTTTAGTGTCAAATACAGCACTCTAGAGTTAATTCCAGCCGGCTCAGTATTCAAAATTCTCAATAAGGTAACGATAGCTCAGCAATTCGTTATAAAATTGTTAAATACCTAGTCATTTGCTACAAAATAATGTTTAATAAAATTATTTCAAGGCCAATTTACTTAGGCAAATCAATATTTCCTAAATTTCAAAGAGTTACTTTTCTTGCCTTTATTGTATTTCTTAGACGAGTACTTTTCAGCTCGATAGAAACATATTCTCCTTATAAGAAATATCGAAGAATTGTCAAAGCCCTAAGGTGAATCTATTACTGGGGCTTCGGTAATTAGAGCTTTATTGAAAATTTAGGGCTGTATATTATCACGCGAATGACTTTAATCGTTTAAATCATCATTTGCTTCTAACCTATACTGCATTACATGACGTTACTGTTATTCTGGTTTAAAGAATAGTTGTTGGTTGTTGATTTATTACAAGATTTATGTAGTGTACAAAAGTTCAACCTTTTAATTCTAGATTGCGGGATTCCACAAGGCTCTATTTTAAGACCTCTCTCATTTTCATTATATACAACTGACTTCTGTTAATCCTTAAGATATTGTAGTTCTCATATTTATACTGATGATACACAGTTATATGTTTATTTAAATGAACGCTAAATAAACAGTGCTTGTGAATTAATCAGCCATGGTATTAAGAGTCCGATTGGCATACTCCATAAATTGTTTGCTTGTCTGTTATTGCCTCAATGTCCAAAATTATGTTATTTGATAGAAAACCAGCTCATAGTCAGTGCCATGGTCAAATAAATATATATAGAAGTGTTACCGCCAGCAAATAGCTTGATTTATAGTTGCCAGTATTTTAAGGTTTACTCAATATATTTCTCCTGTAAAATATTTTCAAAAAATTTTATGTAGTAAATAAAAATTTTTTTAAACATTTTTGTTCTGACGTGGGTTGGAGCCTTTGATGTGAAGATAACACTGACGTAGTTTTCCACGAACACCAGAACACCATATACTGCACTCATTAGTGTAAAAATTTTTCTTTTAATGATTTATTTTCCATAAGATAATACATGTATGGGAATAGTCATAAAATTTAAAAACTAAGTCACATAAAAGTATTCAGATACAGAATAATAACACTTATCAAGAAAAAAATTACTTTAGTCTAATTTTAAACAACCGTTCACTTTTTACTAATTTTAGTTTGTAATGTAACAAGTTCAAAATTTTAAATCCTAAGCACTTAGGATATTCAGAAGTTATTTTCAATCTAGCAAAGGGAACACGAAAATTTTGTTTCTGCCTTGTATTAATTCCATGATAGTTACTATTTACAATGGGGGATGAGGTATGGACATCCGTTTAATATCCGATATTCGATCAGTGAAGTTAAGCAGCACTGATCGAGTCCGGCAATTGGATGGATGAACGATAGCTCAGTCGGTAGGCTGTCAACAGACAATCCCGGGAAGGCCGCTAGCCTGATGCAGGCGGAGAGGCGAGCCCGGGTGGAGGGTCGAAGAGACCTACCCAGGAGGTTTGCCACTCTGCTAGCGGTGCAGGCGGGCAGGCCCAGGCGGTGGGTTAGTTGACAGTCGAGGACCGTGGTTCGGAGTCCACGCTAAACTGTAGGTCCCTAGGTAAAAAGGGCCCATTGTGGCCTACTTGCCTAGTAAAATAAGTAGCTACTACTACTACTACTACTACTATTTACAATAAAATTTGATTTATTTTTAAAAACATAGATACACATTTCAAAGATAATTTCTGCACGAATGTATACTTGAAACACCAGCAATACCTAAAAACACGTTTCTGAGTAATAAAAACGAGAGATGAATAAGTGGAATTCCTCCATAAACAGATACCATATCTTAGAGGAGAATTAACTTGTGCGTAATATAAACAGATAAGTTGTTGTGTGCAAAGAACTGTTCTTATGTTTCGAAACAAATAAGTAACAGATGCCGGCTTTGATATTACAAATTCACATTGAAATTTCGAGTTAAGGTTTTTATCTAAATGTACACCAAGAAAATCAACATTTTGTGCATTAGTAGACAAAGTAGCATTATTTATATCAAAATTTGGCGGTTCACAATATATTTGTCAAGTATGGAATCTTATAACTTGAATTTTTCTGGCATTAAAATATAATGAATGTTGAAAAACCAGTTGTTTATGTTACTAAATAAACTATTACAATCCAACCTCAAAATTTTATCCTCATTTAAAACAATTAAAGAGGTATCATCAGTGTACATGGTAAAATGTGTATTAGACGAAAGATAGTCTAGTTCATTTACATACAATAAGAATATCACAGGGCCCAGGACTGAACCCTGTGGAATTCCCATTATTAAATGTGACCATTCAGAGATACCAGATTTCCAAATGATTTTGACTTTTATGTTTTACATTAACAAATTGTTTCCTGTTTTCAAGAAAAGTAATAACCCAATTTAGTGCTAGATCTCTTATACCATAACCGTTCAATTTGGACATTAATTTTCTATGATCTACACAATCGAGTTACTTGCTATATTCCACTTAAATTTTGCTGATCTGCTGTCAGTAGTTTATTTTTAACCGGAGTGGATAACCAACTTCCCTAAACAATACAAAATTTTTTAATCTAATAAAATTTGGCTCAAGTGTAGCTTGATGGTGGCTTACGGTGGCCTAATATAACTAAATGGCGTATAATTCACATTGTATGGTTTTCCATAAAAATATAATGCATAAGATATTGTTTAGGAAAATTAGACATATAGTATTAAAAATCGTATACGTTTCATCCTGACTCTTCACCAACATATTGTATTGGTCTTTCAAGAAAGCTTTTCTTATATAATTACAACTTACGGCCCCCATAGACTGTGAGTTCTTCAGTTCTGACTGATACAACAAACGGATGGTGTGTCCTGTTTTTATCGGTCAGTTTTAGACTGATCAGTTCGATTAATGAACTGACGCAAATTCCATCGATTTGTCTGCCCAGTCAACTGAATGGAAATAAAATTCGAGTGTGTGTTGAGCCTTTTTTTATTTGCGCTTCTTGGAAGCAGGGTGTTGTTTTAACATTAACAGACTAAACTGAAGTAATTGGAAGAGAGAAATGTCATAATGTGTGGACACACGTCAGATCAGTTAAATCGTTTCAGATTTAACTGTTATGATTTTACTGAAGTCTGTGGGGGCCTCTATTACAACAGATTTCCTCATAAGTCAAAAACAGTCTCGTTTCGTGTATTCAAAAGTAAATTAAAAAAATTGTATTGGTTGACACCGTATTAAGGGAAAAGAACCAAAGTTAGATCCTTGAGGAGCGCTCTGGTTTTTTATCCTTGTAATCATGAAGATTTCTTAGCAGAGATTACGTTTCTGATAACACCTTGAACAACTTATACGTGGCTACGAGACAGAGCATTGCGGTCTTTAAGCCCTTAATGTCTAGGTTCACATTGTCATTTTACTATACATTCTTTGTATCGAGCAGCAATGTTATGGAATTCATTGTTTAATAATCTTTTCCGTGCGAATTTTCCTTCACAAATCTTTAAGGTCTTAGTGTTAGTTATCTCCTCCAATCTTACCTCTTTCAACTGTTTACTCAGCAACTTAATACAATGACTATATGTCAGCACGAGTAAAAATATACAGTTAATATGGATTTAATCTTAAATAATGTATTTAACGTTTTACAGTAAATGATACATGAGGAAAAAATCTTATATTGAATGACATGAGAACATAATGAGAAATAACTTTATAGGTAAAAACCAATATATTTTAATTCTTCTCAACCTTAGTTTGAGATAATTTGTAATTTCTAATTAATTTATAGGTTACTTTCTGATTAGACTGAGCTGTTTGTATGGAAATTGCATTTGCCTAGCTTCCCCACACTGATTAAGGTATCCATACTTAATTAAAGGGGAAGCTGAACGCTTACAAGACGATACACTGTTAAGGATAAACTTTTAATTGAAAAAGTAGTAAAATGTTTTGGGCGTGTGCTCAGAGCGTGGACGTTTCTAGCCTTGTGTTCGTTATCGAGAGTAAGTTTCTTGCCTGCCTGCGCCTAGATCTTGCAATGTAATTATTTATCGAGATTTTGCAATCTGCCTTTGGTTAATATAGAAAGAGGAATGTTTACTCTAGAGTTGAATATGAGTATTAAGATATGGTATTTGTATTAATAACATAATCTGCAACTGAATTTACAGGACGAGCATACAAGCATACATATTTTTATCATTCACCACAGAAAAGGTGTTAACAATAATTATTAAAGGTGAGCTATTTCAATTGTATTACGATTTCAGAGAGGGTGTCCAGGTTATACAAATCTTTTTTTATGACAATAAAGCGCAGTAAACATCTTGTAAACAAACTTTAATTATAAAATTGAATTTAATTCAGTTAATTTTTTATCACAGGCTAAAAATAAAATCTAATATAACGTTTTCACAGATTTCACAATGTTGGCGCGACCAAATTACAACTCGATGTGCTATTTGGGTTTGTAATGTGACAAAATTTCATGCATTCAAGATGCAGATTGTTTAAGAACTTGATTCCCGCTATAAAGAAAATTGACTAGAATAATACCAGAATATTCTGAACCAAATCAAGACAATCCTGAGTTGCAAAATATGGTCTTGGTATCTGACGAATCAAATTTGTATTTATCCGGTTTCGTTAATAAGCAAAATAGTCGTTATTGGCCCGATACAAATCCTCGAAACGTTTATGAAAAACCACTACACAGTACAAAGATATTGGTTCAATGGGAAATATCGGACATTATTTCTTTGAGGACGCAAACGTTCAACTAGTAACGGTAAATGCAGAATGTTAAGAAGAGATGTTAAATGATTTTCTTTTACCGAAAATACAATGGCAAGGAATAGAAAATGTGTGGATCAACAAGATGGAGCAATTGCACATACCGCTCACCTACCTTAAGCAACATTACATCAATTGTATCCTGGAGGTTTAATTTCGCGTTTTGGAGATGTTTCTTGACCATCACAGAGCCCAGATTTGACAACCCCAGGTTTTTTCTTAAGGGGCTACCTAAAAGAAGAAGTTTTGTGGCCATTTAAGGGATCATTTATTTGTTTTACTTTTTTTTACCCTCAGCGAACTTTAGCTAACAGCTAATCAGACTCAACAGAGCTTAGAAATTTTAGGTACATTCTAACAAACATCTTATTATCTAGGATTAAATGAAACCATATCTTACATAATTTTTCAATATTTAAAATATTCAAGAGAAAGAGAAAATAAAATACTTACAAAAAAGTTAAAGCAGAAATATTGCAAGAAGAAGAAAAAAATACCAAATATTATCTATATCCTGCTCTTGTAGCAAGTAGTTAATTAATCAAACTTTTAAAATTATTAGTGAAAATTGACTATTTTTTAAAGTAGAAGGTAACTTATTAAAGACATTGGCTGCGGTATATGAGAAACAGCTATGAGAAAGAGCTTTTATGAAGAGATGTTCTATGTGTACATGGGTACATTTAAATTATAGTTGATCCTTATATTAATGTGGAGCGTATGTCTAAATTTCAAATTTTCACTCACGTAAGTTAAAAATAAATCTGATACAATTATTTTGGATACTATTTAGTCTTGCGAGACATATGATCTAAGCTAAAGCTGTAAACAATGTCCTCATAGTTAAGATGCGACAAAGCAAGGTTTTCGCAAAGGATTTTCTTGAATTTAAAATTGATAATATTTTGATTACGAAATAAATGCCGTAAAGCTATAAAACTTTTTTTGTATTATTGTGCCAAAATATCTCCTACACCTAAACTCGTTATCATAGACAATGCCTAAGTTTTTTACTTTATTAGATGGACTAAGTTTACAGATTGATATGTGCAATTTAAACTTTTCAGCTGCCCAGTTTATGTGGGCCAAAAATATGACTGCGGATTTAGTCGGATTAATTTTAAGCTCATTGCATATAGTATAACTACAAATATTTTCGAGATCTTTATTCACATAATGCTGTATTTCATAAATATTTCTCTTGTGAAGCATTTGTACAGTTGCGTGTCATCCGCATATTAGTGATATTTACAGTGGGTTAAGTTATATCCTATGTATGTAGTAAATGTTATGAAGAGCAAAGGCCCAAGTATTGAACCTTGCGCATCACTTTCTAGGAACTGTTTTGTTGTTTTATACTAGTTGTAACAAACATACTTTAACTGTTCCTTTGACTTAAAGTCACAGTGGTAGCGACTTATTCTTCGTATTATATTGTATTGTTTAGATGTTCACCCAAGAAAGAAAACGAAAAAGGAAATCATCTATTCGATTGCTAAAATTATCGATTTCTCGTAAAATCGATCTTATTTTCAAAAATGATTCCTGTAATCGAAATTTCCACAAAAATCGAGCACTACTGATTCTAATGAAATATACTGATGTTTCCTAATGATCGTCCATTACCCATATGATAGTGCCGATATATTTCTATTGGCAGTGTACAATTTGCTGCTAGTAGTGTTCTTCCGTAAACATTTACTTCCGTTTACGAGTTGAGCAGCGAAGGCATATCATAAAGTTGGATGAGAATTAATGAGGCAGTTAATCTTAATTATAACTGCCCGGGGAAACTAAATTAATTAAGTGTTATGTCGGATGCGATGCATCACTCTCGTAAAAATGGAAAACGTAATAGGTAACATAATAATACTAACAAAGACATAAACAAGTTCCATTTTGTGTGGAGATTTTACCTTCCATAACTTTTAAAATTTAAATTTTAACAAATTTTCTGCAATATGATGTGTCAAAAACAAAAAGTTTTTTTAGTATTATTAATTGATTCGATAGAATCAATTTTCGTATTGATGCCGACAGTAATGGGTGTTTGACACTATGAAATAAAATTATTAAATTATGTGATTATGATAATAATTTATCGAATAAGAAATCAAA
Source organism: Rhamnusium bicolor (assembly GCA_029963845.1). Classification (NCBI taxonomy): domain Eukaryota; kingdom Metazoa; phylum Arthropoda; class Insecta; order Coleoptera; family Cerambycidae; genus Rhamnusium; species Rhamnusium bicolor. The sequence continues at coordinate 90,005 of JANEYF010005041.1, read as the reverse complement.
AATTATCAAAAACACGAGGTTGATTTATTATTTCATTAATAATAATTTGTGTCCTGTAATTTGATTATTTTATGAAACTATTAGTGGGTAGTAGGACAATTAAAATTATTGTTCTTTATTTAGATTGATCGGTGTCTGCAGTATAACGTGCCTTCCTCAGAATTTGTAATTTATTAATATTGTGACCAACAGATTTACAATAAACTAAAAAACACTTACCAATCTAATAATAAAACCTATTCTTTCCAATTTTAATTGGATTAGTCATAAATAAATAACAAACATATACCTTCAAAGTCAAAACAACAATAATTGACACATACAACATTAAAAAATAACAATGCAATATATACTATAAATTTGATTTTATATACGTGAACAATTACTATTAGACGGAGACCTGGCGGCCGCGGAGGTACTACGACATTACCTCCGGCTGGAATTTTGTGAAATGGTTGGGGGGACCATGAGAAAGTGCCATCTGCAAGGATTTTGCTCAAAACCCCTGCAAAGGACACGTCAGACGACTCAAAAATGAAAAAATCCTTGCTCAAAAAATGATCATACCTCCGGCTGAAAATCTGCACATTACCTGTTTAAAAGTCACAGATAACGTATGTAAATCATCAGACATTTCGGTCGTTGCCAAAGGGGTGTCAGACGCCCTCAAAGTTGTCATTTTTTTTTCAAAAAAAATTTGTTCTTACCTCCATCTGACGTTTTAACATATTGCAACAGAGACCATTTTAAGCACATTTTAAAATCGTCAGACGAAAATACCGCTGCGAAGTCCCCCTACAATGTTCACAAAGTTCCGACCCATATGGAACGTATATTTTTTTTTTCGAAAAATTATTTTCATTACCTCCGTCTGACGTTTTCACATATTATCGTAGAGACAATTTTAAGCATATATATAAATCGTCAGACGAAAATACAACTGTGGAATTCCTCTGCAATGCCGCGAAAATCCAGCCTACATTATTACATATTGGGGTATTTCAAAATAAAGTAATTTGCTATTTTCTGACTTGGCATCCCGTAAAAAGTTTACTGATGATGAACTAGAGATTTTGATCAAAGATGAGCGCTCTAGGTGATGTGGAGCATCGTCCGCAATTGTTTTTTGATGAAAAATCACAAAATTACGTAGAATTTTTTGTGACAAATAGGTCAAAAAGAAAATTTCTCAGACGGGATGGTATGTTTTAAGTTTTTTGAGTCATTTTGAAACGAAAAACTTTCTTGACATTATTTAATAAAATCAACGGACAATGCTCCACATCACCTAGAGTGCTCATCTTTTATCAAAATCTCTAGTTCATCGTCAGTAAACTTTTTACGGGATGCCAAGTCAGAAAATAGCAAATTACTTTATTTTGAAATACCCCAATATGTAATAATGTAGGCTGGATTTTCGCGACATTGCAGAGGAATTCCACAGTTGTATTTTCGTCTGACGATTTATATATATGCTTAAAATTGTCTCTACGATAATATGTAAAAACGTCAGACGGAGGTAATGAAAATAATTTTTCGAAAATAAAATATACGTTCCATGTGGATCGGAACTTTGTGAACATTGTAGGGGGACTTCGCAGCAGTATTTTCATCTGACGATTTTAAAATGTGCTTAAAATGGTCTCTGTTAAAACGTCAGACGGAGGTAAGAAAAAAAATTTTTTTGAAAAAAAAATGACAACTTTGAGGGCGTCTGACACCTCTTTGGCAGCGACCGAGACGTCTGACGATTTACATACGTTATCTGTGACTTTTAAACAGGTAATGTGCAAATTTTCAGCCGGAGGTATGATCATTTTTTGAGCAAGGATTTTTTTCATTTTTGAGTCGTCTGACGTGTCCTTTGCAGAGGTCTTGAGCAAAATCCTTGCAGATGGCACTTCCTCATGGTCCCCCCAACCACTTCCCAAAATTCTAGCCGGATGTAATGTCATAGTACCTCCGCGGCCGCCAGCTCTTAGTCTATATTCTGATATAGATTAAAAACTTCTTCTTTCTGTGGCATTCATTTTTATCCTAACTCATATTTCATATTAGAGCATAGTTAGCTTGAGGTTATTCATATTCTTCTTCCTCTATTAATTAATGCCATTATCATAAAATCAGAAGATCATGAGTACGTCAAATTTCTAACCTGACTTTATTTAAAAATTAAACTTATTTAATAATGATTTATAAATTGTACTTAAATTATCTACATCTGTTCTTACATTAACACAATTATCAGAATTTAAACAAGAGACTTTTACTAGAACTGATGTATATAAATTGTAATAAAAATGTAATGTAAGAACTAACAAAAATCATGAGGTGACTTCTTTTCGACAATTAACTGTCTACATAACTATGCCATCTAAAATTAAAGAAGTCAGTGGCGTATATATTTTCTTTACAAAATTAACCGAAATAAGAATAAAACTTCAACAATCTGTAGTTCAGGTACGAAACAGCAATGGACCCATGTTGATAGTAACTATTTGTCTTATTTTTGAGTGAGAAATCTCCGTTTAAGCGATGGCACATGTTTTTTGAAACACATTAAGGTAAGGAAAGTTTCTAAAAAAAAAAAACAATAAAATATCTCAAAAACTATTAGGTTTTGCATTATGCATATTATAGTTAAATCAATTGCAAATGAGCTCTACTAACATCCCTTGAAAGGAATACGGCGACTTACCAGTGATGCACTCTGATGTGTACCTATATAACATTATTAATCAATGACTTTCTGAAGTCATTGATATTAATTTATTATCAATGTAGGATTAAAGTTGTTTGTTCTTGCCAAAAATGCTAAGCTAACATATCAATTATTATGTGTTTTAACTGCGTATTTACAGTTTGTATATATGCATGAAAATTTTGTGATTATTCAAATGGGCTTAAAAATTTCGGTTTCAAAATCTGTTCGAAAGGTCGAGCATACTTTTTTATTATATAGTTAGCTACAATGATTTGTTTAAATTATTTATACTTTAATAACAAATAATTGTTTTCTAGGTCAAGAAAATGAACTAATGTTGGATAATTTACTGGAAATTTCAGAAGAACAGATTAAAGAACTTATTACTCAAATCGGAAAGAGAATAAAATTCATAAAACACTTAAAAGCATATAAAGAAATAATGTGCCTTCCTGTGGTAAATTTGAATTCTCATATACAGTATGTTCACGAATGGACTTATACTTGTAAAATTTTTTATTTTTAGTTTCGTAATAAAACGTCATTCTTCATAAAAACTTCTGCTAATTCTGTGAAAGTCCTTAGCCGTTCCTAGAAATTTAAATTCGATTCAAATAATTTATTATAGTAGAGGATCCGAATTAAAAACGACCTTCACCCATCCGTTTAATGGATGAAAAATATTTTATATTAATTTTAATATGTTATAAAATATATCGCGAGTGGGTTGGCTAAAAAAATTCCTGGCAAGACTATGATTAATTAAAAATTCAAAAATAACTTTTTTTTAAACATTGCACTCATTTGTTTAAGGAACAAATTTTATTCCAATCGAAACTATGAAGCCTATAGAATATGCAAACGTTAGGTTGTCTATTTTTTTCCTGGCAGAACAATTGGGTTGGCAGGTATAAACAGGTAATTCGATACTAGTAATTTACATTAATCTGTTTAATGAATAAATCTTATATCAAAATAAAGGTAATTAAATTGCGAACAGAATGATGTAAGGTTATCTGCGAAAAATCTGGTTTAAATTCCGGTTGGCGAGCTTTAAAAAGCGAAATATTGGTGAGAATGAAAATGTACGACAAAGAGGTCCGAGCAAACTATCCGGTGTGATAGAAGAGGACTCAGCATTGCAGCTTTGCGCGATATATTTTATAACATATCAAAATTAATATAAAATATTTTTCATCCATTAAACGGATAGGTGAAGATCTTTTTTTAATTCGGATCTTAGACTATTAGTTTTATTTAAATATTGTCTAAACGTTATTCGTGGCATTCTCTAAATTTTTCCTTTTCTTTTTTGGGACTTACTACCACATGAATAATTCTTCGTTATCTAAAAAATATAGTTAGTTACCAGTATGTTACTGGAAAAATAAACCTCTGCGCTTGTGACTTTACGTCAAAAGATTAGTCAGAGGGTGTTTTTTGACAACTAATATGAGACACAAAAATAATAATATAATTCCCTAACGTTTCAAAAAACACCCTCTGACTAATCTTTTGATGTAAAGTCACAAGCGCATAGGTTTATTTTTTCAGTAAAATACTGGGTAACTAACCATATTTTTTAGATAACGAAGTTATGTCATGTGGTAGTAAATCCCAAAAAAGAAAATGAAAAAGTTTTATTTAAATAATACAATTGTTGAACGAAACGAAATTTATCATTACATTAAGTGGTAAAAGTAATAGATCGCAGTATTAAATCAAGTAAGAAAAAATTTCAGTCAACATCAAATATTTATTAATTCATTAGTTTTGTTTTAATAATTCAGTTGTTGAACGAAATGACACTTTTCTTACATTAAGTGTTAAATGTAATAATCTCTACTTTTGAACTGAATAAATTAAATCGTAGATAAGTATAAGTTAGTATTGAATATTGTTCGAAACTTCCTTTTAGCTGAAGTAGAACCATTATTCTAATGTTAATAATTAGTTATCATTAAAAGAAGCAAACTAAGATAATGACTTTTAAGAATAATGTTTTCCTTGATGGAAACATCTATTCTTGCGGATATATGAGTACAATAACTTCTTAATTTAAGAATAGTAATCTTAGAAATAGTTTAGATTTTTTTCCGTGTATGCTTTATTTTATTAGATTGGTGTTTTTTAGTTTCTTGTAAATCCGTTGATCACACTATTAATAAATTACAGATTCTGAGGAAGGCAGGTACTGCAGAAATCAGTCAATCTAAATAAAGAACAGTAGTTTTATTTGTCCTACTACCCACTAATAGTTTTATTTATTATTTTAATTTTGAAATTGAAATTTTTTAGTCTGTGAACGACATGACATAAAACGATACCCGCCATGATGATTTTAAATGTTACGTTACTCTTGTAGTAAGCAAAACATACGGTTATTTTATCGTGACTGCTTTGTGAATATTTGGACTAATTTCGTTTAATTTTTTCAAGTTTATAATAATTAATCGTGGAGGGCGGTTTTTTAAAAGCGGACAGTACGAATTTGCCAAGTATTGACACAATTATGGTGGATAAATTCGCGACTAATCCTGATTTCTGTTCCGCCGAACTTAGGAACATTAAAACATCTGTATATGTGTATAATATTTGTTAACTTCTAATTTTAAAGCTAACTAAGTACTTATGTTTATAAAAGTGTGTATAATGTAGGTAATTAGAACATAATTTATTAGACAATCCTCAACATAACCTCAAAATTACAAACATGACAGATATGTGAGAGACTTCACTTGTTTATATTAGTTGTAAAGTCAAAGCTACTGAAAGTATAAGACAAAATAGTACTAACATCAAAGTGATCCTCACAAAAATACAGCACACTTTTACACGATGATAATTTTGGGTCTCTCCTAGCAAGTTGTAACCAAGTCTTTTTTTATGTTAATATCATCTGGCAGTTTTATAAACAACTTTTGCGGTATCTTTACACTTGCACTTTTGCAGTTCGGTACCAAACACCACGTATAACAACGATGGAAACTCATATTATTTTATATAATAAATAAAAAAATGATACGGAGCGTTACTTGCGCTTGTTTGTTTACTACAAGAGTGATGTCACAATAGATAATGACATGGCGATTCGTGTTTTCGCGTGTAATTTATATATTTGAAATTTTGAATACTGTTTTATCCTATAAAGCGATTTCATTTAAGCGAAATAAAAATTCCTGTGGATCAATACTACGATATGAATATTTTAAGACTATTTAAAAATAAGAGTCAAATCGCCTATAATTGAATTACTGAAGAACGTTGAAACCTTTGTGTGACTAACAATAATCAGCACAGCGGACTATATAAGATAGGCCTTTAGTACCACTCAACTATTTTTACATTATTTAAATTTTAGGTTTCTAGTTGTCTATTGTACTTGCGATTATATCTCTTATGATGGTTCTAATATGAAAGTGGGGCAACACTTGACGTCTGTCCTTTCGTATTCGATATGGGCTGTATGCTTCTTAAATCTGGTTTGATTTAGTTATTTCGTTTGTCCAGCATACTTTAAATTAAAATTCTTACGCCTAATTTGGTAAGCTCATCTTTAAATATTTCCAATTTTGTTCACTGACAGTTATAATTAAATCTAAAAAAAGTTTGTAATAAACTTTTTGCTAAATAATTAAGTACTAAATGCTTAATTAATTAATATTAAGAAATAAGTAAATTGTTGCAAAATTAAGTCATTTGAAGAAAAATCCAATTAGACTCTAGTAATTGTATAAAGTAAAACTTCCCTAAATGAATATTAAAAGCCATTATTATATATTTGGCTTTATGATGATGTAAATCTAGTAAAGCTTTGATCGATATTTTAATAAATACCTTCAAAGCACATCTCTAATAAAATTGATGCTGCAGTATTTCGTTCAACAAAGGAGAACTTTTTTACAGAATCGATATTCCTATATATCATTATTCGCGCTTGCAGATGACAGTCTGTATTATAAAAAATATGTTTTTGTTGTACTTTTGCAGTCGTAAACATAAAAAATTGTCTTTAAAATGTATTTTGTTATATTTGGATTTATGTTTTTATACATTTTCTACAAGTTTTACGAATGCGAAAATAAATTCTGTGCAATTGGATCCGACTTTTAAGAACGTCTGAGAATAAAATTATTACATCTTGTAAAATGCCACATAAGGATACTTTTTTTTGTATGTCTTCTTATAATTTAGTACAGTCTCCTTCAAGATTAAGTTACTATTTATGGGGAACAGAGCGGGTATCACCCGAACTTCGCCGTTTTCATAGTTTGTGAAATTTAAAAATGTCTGTAATATGTTATAAGCACAGTTCGGACATCGGCGAGTCATTCCAGTACCGTCTGCAAGAACCTTGATAAAAATGCAAGTTTATGTCATGTGGATTTGTTTACATTGTATAAATTTGTATATAATCACATACAAAGTAATTCGTTTATGCTTTTTCATTAATCATGTAATTTAAAATGATATCTAAATATCCAAAGATATAGTTTGATTATAAATGAAATTTCGTTTAATAATATAAAACTGTTTAACGAATTATGTATTGCATAGACATTCGAATATCTCCTAAAAATTCATATACCTACCTAATGCAAACTGGGAATTAGCATTATTTTTTCACGACTTTCTATCTACTACGCCATTACTTCCATAGCTAGTGCGCTAACCGCCAACATCACTCAAATAAGGGAGCATAACGCGCCTTTTCACATAAAACACAAACTACCGTACCAGACGTTACCAATTTTCAGGTAACACCTTTAGACACGCCCCTCCCATAAACAAGGGAGAACAAGCCCTCGCTATAAATAGGGCATCAAAATTTCAAATTTCATTTTTCCCCTTTTCTTTTTGTTCATATTTGTGTTCTAAATTTCTCTCAAAATTTGATTCCAAATTATAAGACAACCACCAGTAAATTGCGGCACATTATTTACATACAAGAATATATTTTTTTCTAATTAAAAAATAATGCTCTCCATCTTGGTACTGTTTTAAAACGAGCTATTTACTGTTGACTTGCCGTGGCATCTTCAAAATTCAAAATTTATATACACCAGCTTATACAATTTACAATTTTTAGCAATGTTTTAAAGTTTCTCGTTAACGGCGCATGTTTTTGCATGCGTCGTTAATTTTTGTTTTTCTGTTGTTATTATACAATTTAAATTTATATAGTTTAGGTTTTGTATTCATTTTTAATGATTAGTTTTAAGGAGAGGCCCCGCTCCGCCTGATCTAACAATTGCCCCGTCGCCACCATATGGGGGGACGCTAGGTCGGCAACAGACTGGGTGTCCGGCGAGAGACGTATACACCCTGTGTTTTTATTTAATGTTGAAATAAATGGTTTTGAATTTGAATTTGAAATTACTTCTACAGCCTATACCGACAAGATGGGTCACTTGGCTGAACGCAGCATCGGATTACTACAGAGCCTTTGACTATACAAAACGAGTCATACTACAACTGGATGCCAAAGGCAGTGGCGAATTTAGGAATGGGGTGCAGGGACCCCCTCCCTATGCTTTCTCGCCCTAGGTGTTAGGTGTACGGAGAAATCAGATTTAACAGCGAATTTTATCTAAATGATTACTAAAATTAAAATATTTTCGCCATATATATTATACAAGAATTTAGATATTAAGGTTTTATTATACCTAACAAAAACTTTGAGTTTTGTATGTATATACAAAATCCACTATACGTTACATTGTATATAACGCTTGCGCTGGTTAATATTATGTTATCATATAACAGTACATAAAATTTGTAAATATTGCTTTAAATGTAATCTTGACAACATCGCATTTTGCATTAATGTATCATCAACTCTCGGATTGCATGCAGTCATATACATTTATAAAAAAAATTCAACTGGATATCCCTATTATATTATGCAACAAAAGAATACTTTTCGAATTTTTAATATAAGGTGTGTATTATAAAAAACGTATTTTTTACAGTTTCATTTTACAAAATGATTTATACCGTGATATCAAAAATTATCGTGATTAGAGATGGCCATGGAATGGAAAACTTCCGTCTTAGCTTATATCATCCTTTTGTAATAATTTTGTCAAAGTTTGTCAAGTTACGTCCATACTTTTTTAACAACCAAAAAATGACTGACATAAACGTACGACACTAGCTTCGACAATTATTTTAGAATCCATGACCACCTTTGACCAAGATAATTTTTGATATCACGGTATAATATTAAATGATTATTTAGTCTTAAATCGTAGTTAACTATGCAATGCTTTTTCTTCAACAATATTTCTCATGTGCTGCATTTTGGTATAAGGTATTCACTTCCCGAACCCTCCTAAATTAATCGTATCTACGCCCTTGATGCAGACAGCAAATCTCTTAAATTCACGATTACATTATGTATCACGCAATTAGAATAAGATATAGTTAGTTACCTTTCGGAAAACCTTCACCTGCCTCGCATGATGACCATTCATTTCGGATGATAATCGTGTGAATAAAGTAATAGAAATAGTAAAATGCAAATTCGTAATTTGCACTATACAATTACCTCGGAAAGCTGTGGATTTGCGAGAGCACGAAAATGACCATATGGACCGAAATTATACATTATATATAAAAACGTTCATAACGTGTGAGAATATGTGTGGATGCAGAGATTAATGACTGAAAAAATCAGATCTGTTTTCATGTACATTATACATTAATAACGAAGAACCAATCGCCTTGAAGTACAAAAAATATTTAAGCATTATTCTAGTGGTCCCTGTGTAAAGATTTGAAATGATTGTAGAACGAATTTTTGTTTTAAAATGAAACTAACCGTCACAGGTAGGTTTTTTTTATAAAAAATTGTTTTGTTTTAGAATGTTTCCCCTTCCAAGTCAATTTTCTTTGAATGTTACATGCAAGTGTCCAAGGGTTTATTCTGGGGCCTTTATTTATTATAATACTTATCAACTATATGTCTTAGCATGTACAGTTCTAGTTTTACACATTGTATGTATATAGTGATTAAAATTTCTTATATTCAGTAATAATAATAATAATAAATTCATTTATTTATCTAAAGAAGATAGTAAATACAATTAATACACATAGTGACATAGTAGACGTATGGTTTCAACAAGACAGAATAATATAATAATACAAAAAAGATACAATAGTAAATAAAAACAGCATTGAAAATAACAAAAATTGCATTGAGCACAACTTAACTACTCGTAGGTTACTAAGCAGTATTTTTCTTTAAGTATAAAAGTTGAGATTTAAATTGTTGAACAGTTTTACTGGCCTTAATTTCATGAGGAAGTAAATTGAACTCCACAATTCCCTTGTAGAACAAACTTTTCATAGTACTACCCTTAGTTGTTCTTTTTACATATAAATTATTTGTAATTGCCGTACGAGAATTACATAGGTGTACCTCAGTAACAGGCAATAACTGTCGACCAGATAGTCTGGTAAAATATTATTAATCATCTTAAAAATAAAAGTCATAGTTTGGAAGTAAAGAAATTGTTCAATGTTAAGCCAGTTCAATGTATCTAGCATCATTTGACTACTTGAGAAGCTGTTGCATCTTAATATTACTCGCATTACCTTATTTTGAAGAATCTGCAACCTACTAAAATTTGTACAACTTACATATAACACTGAACTGCAATAGAGAAAGTGAGGCAATATTAGTGTATTATAAACTGTTACCTTTGTGGACATTGACATAAAAAAGGAGCAACTCTACTGAAAAATCCTATCTTTTTGCCAATTTTTTTTTGATATGTATTCAATGTGCTTATTAAATTTCAATTCCCGGTCAATTACTAGACCTAAGTATTTTATTTCCTGAACAAGCTCAACTTTTTCATTATTTATTAGAATATCAAGATTTAAATTGATGAATTTGTTGTACAAATAATTATTACCCACAAACATACATTTAGATTTCAATTCATTTCCCTTAAGTTTATTGATTTAAAATTTTTCTGTCAAAACCTTTAATTCTAAGTTTAGAGTAGCTACCATCTCTTCAAAATTAGTATTTTCATAATAGATAAGGGTGTCGTCAGCAAATGGATGGATTTTACATTTCCTTAACACATTCCCAAGGTCATTTATATAGAGAATAAATAATAAGGTACCAAGAACACTGCCTTGTGGGACTCCAAAGTTATTTAGTGTTTGCTTAGATAAGGTCCCATTGATTTTTGTTATTTGGTACCTATTAGTTATATAACTTTCAATCCAACTTAGGACGGTGTGATCAAATCCGTATCTTTTTTAGCTTTAATAGTAGTATTTTACGGTAAAAGTACATAATTAAATAGAATTTCTTGAATGAGGAAATGGCAAATATAAAACTTTCAAAATTTGTTTTGAACCAGAATTTACACAAGAAAAACGGAAATCCTAGAATTTTTATAAACTTGTTTTTTATATAGAACACTCCATACATTAGTACATTTTCAGAAACAGAAAATTTTCTAATGTCAGATATATATAGCTTTCCTAAACTTGGACAAACCGGTTCTGAGATAATTAATTTTAAATTTGAATTAATCAGCATGATGAAGTATCAATAGTCACAGAACGAACTGAAACATAATATGGAAGTCTGTGTTGATGCTCATTTGTTTCTTTTTTTCTGTAATAAATGTTGGCAGTTCAGGAAAGATCCTAAATGTACTTTTATTTACCATCTTTTCATATCTGTTGACTATTAATAAAAACAGTCTCTTTACGTCATTCGTGACAAAAATATTTATTACACTTCTCAAGTAATTAGATTAAAACAAATCAGTCTGGGTCAAGTAAATTGTTATTGGTCTGCTGATGACATTGATCTGTTTGCAGCAGTAAATCAAATAGCTTAAGTTCAATATTATAAATTTTTTCTTTTTCTTTTTTAGGACTTACTACCACATGAATAATTCTTGGTTATCTAAAAAATATAGTTACTTACCCAGTATATTACTGGAAAAATAAACCTCTGCGCTTATGACTTTACGTCAAAATATTAGTCAGAGGGTGTTTTTGACAACTAATATGAGACAGAAAAATAATCCTAACGTTTCGGAAAACGAATCTGTTTCATTTTTCAAAGTTTATGCCATGGATTTATCTTTTTTTGTAGAATATGTCAAGCGTGAAACCTCACACATAAATTATTTGTTTATGTAATATCCATAGATACTTACAAAGTACTTTTGATAGTTAAAAATTATATAATATTAATTTTGTTCAATTCTTCTTTTAACATCGGTAACTACGTTGTACCAAAATCTACAGAACAATGGGATAAACATTTTGCTTCATTCAATAATATTATTGCTTCACATATTCTAAAAAAAGATAAATAACTTTGAAAAGGGAAACAGATTCGTTTTCCGAAACGTTAGGGAATTATTATATTATTATTTTTGTATCTCTTATTAGTTGTCAAAAAAACACCCTCTGACTAATCATTTGACGTAAAGTTACAGGCGCAGAGGCTTATTTTTTCAGTAATATACTGGGTAACTAACTATATTTTCTAGATAACGAAGAATTTTTCATATGGTAGTAAGTCCCAAAAAAGAAAAAGAAAAATTTAGAGAATGCCACAAATAACGTTCAAACAATATTATAACATGACATATTTGGCACTCATTACTACATTTTTGCACTAAATTTCACGACTAAAGTTTTCAGAGCACTTTAGTAAATGTGATAGTAAGGTATTATAAGATCTAAATTCATTATCATCAAATCGTCAGTATACGTTAACCTATATCTTACAGCTTTCCTGCAAAAGCAGCATGCTTCTAGAGAGTACGTCTTACAGTAATCTAATCCATTCTAATCCATAGTCATTATCCTATTTCAAAGACCAAAGGGATCAACATCTCAACACACTTGAGATATGTATGCCTATTTTAAATAAAGCCTAACAGCTCCTGAAGGATCAGAAAGGTTTGATCGTGATATTAACAAAATGGATGTATCTAATAATTTATAAACAGTTTTTTTATATTTTGAAAAGGAATATCAAAATTGTCCCTGTACATTTATCCCATAAGAGATGTTTTCCACTATCAAGCAGAAATTCCATATTTGTTTCTTCACTGTATCACTGCTTACCAATAATTATTATTATCTCGTAAACTTAGTTCCTGTGAAAAAACATAAAAAAACTATTTTGAACAAACAACTAAAAATAAACAAAAATAAATTTGTTTTTCTTGTTGTATTGTACACCATAATTAATAACTAATTAAAATTGTCTGCATAACCAAAGTCCAAAGTCTGTTTTAATGTTGTTATTTATTCATGATAGAGATTTTGAATTAATTGTTAAATTTCTGATTGCAGGTCGAAGGACAGAAACATGTAAATTTCACAATCACCAACAAATCTTTTAATCGGTGAGTATATTTGAAATCTCTGTTAATTAAATCGTAAAATAACGTTTATTACAAGGAAGAAAAAATGGGAAAGTAATAAAGCATCATTAACAAAGAAACGGAAGTTTTCTTTTGAGGCAGATGGTAGATTAATGGTAGAGTTAACTTTTAAGTAAGTACAAGCGTTCGTGATGGAATTATCAATGTAGTATAATATTTAAAAAATAAATTAAACCACAGCGGAACAGGATTACTATACAGGGTGCTTCAATAATAAAACACAACATGCTAATACACGATAGGAAAGTTCATATAGGTACTCACAATATATTGGGCAAACGTGAATACACCTATATTAAGATAATGTTTAAATTAAATATTACAATAATAACTGAAATGTTTGTTTAGTATTTATTTTTATCTTTTTGCAATACATTTTTTTAAATGTTTCTTTGGATATGTTTTGTTTTTATAATTACGGTGGAGCAAAGATTTTCTCATAGATTACAAATAACACCTAAAGTTTGTTAGTTGGTGAGCTATCAAACAAAAAAATATTTTTGAAACATACGGATATACAGACAGACGACAATGAGGGTAATCAGAATCACGCATAGGAAAACGTCGTTGGCTCTTCGTTGCTGATAATATTTTGCCAACATTTCTCTTGGTTATTACTTTGTAAAGGACGGAATAATAAGTTCATATTTGGAATATGTGATACACCTTTGATCCTCATTAAGCATTCCGAAGAAATCTAGGTCCGGACTGAAACAAATTAATAACTGAATATTTAATGTAGACTTTCGCTTTGAGGTACCCCCACAAAAAGTAACTAAGGGAGGTAAGATCGGGTGACCTAAGCGGCCAGAAGATGTTACCACACCTGCAGATGACTTTATCGGGACAATAATTCAGGACAAGGCTGTAGTCTTGTCTTGTAGGAAAAATTATTAGGGAAATTTTTTTTATCAGGAACGCTTAGTAGGTGTTTTAGCAAGTATATTTGATTTGGGTGTAATTCCGCCACCTAGTATATTTTTGATTTATTTTTTTTTATTTTTTGTATTACTGCAAAAAGATTTCTCGATATTTTGACTCAATATGAAAATATGTTGCAACAAATTCAATATTGCTGTTGGAGAAATAGGGTAATAATGGTAATACCGTAATACGATGAATCAAGTGATATTATATTATCATAAATTAATATTTAAGAGCACTGATTATATGTTATATGTTCAGATTTTTAATCTGACTCCTTAACACTCTCACGTTTTCAGAAATAGCAACAGGTTACTTCATTTCCCCCATAAATGCATAAAATTTGGTACATTTTAAACAATTGCATGTATAAATAAAGTCATTGGGATATTTTTTTAAGTACTTTTCTGCCACCAAACTTCAAAACTAAATTCACAGGGGTGTCAGTGGGCAACCATGTCATTAATACAGTATTGTTGAAGGTATGTGCAAAAATAAGATATCAACAAATATCCCTTAGCATTTCTGTTTTTAGGTGGCAAACATTCAATGTCTGTATTCTTTCTATGAAGATACAGGCACAATCTGAGTTCTTCTAATTATTTGTAAGACAACCCTTTCTGTAATAACGGCAAGTATTCTTCTGCAAGTTTAAGACGTTTTTCTATCTCGTACTAGTCAGGTGACACTCCAAAGTATATGCTCTAGATACACGATTAAAAGATACTTTATTTGTACTAAACTTACTAGTGTAATCTGCTCCAGTTTGACCTATTTTAATTTTGACGGTTTGGTGAATAACATAAAAATGCAAACGTATCGTGGAATCATCAATTCCATTGCACACCCACATTTCCATTGAAACAAAGCTAAAACCATTATACCAGTTTCAGCACTAACAAGAACTATTTTAGTGAACCTGTATTAGCATGAATGTTTTGAATAAATCAGCATTTTAAAGTCAGCTTCTTCTGCTGATAAGCAATTTATTTTGGGTGATTTATTTGCTTTCCATTTTGCAATTTGTACAGTTAAATGGTATCTCAACTTTTTCAGTAGTATAAATGGCACTGAAGGTGTGGTTGATACTACATTGTGTTTGAGTCAATGAATCTATTACTGTATTGAAAATGTGCTCTTGTAAGAACATGTTGTTCCTTTATGATCCTGAGAAATTGCATAGAACTTTTTCAGATACCTGGGCGATATCTATATTCCTCTGTAATCTTTCAGGCATTTCCAGTGACAGTATGTGATATATGTCAAAAACATAATCGACTGTTGCACAGTAGTTTGTGATACCTGGAACATATGATGAAAAGGCAGAAACTGCTCAACCAAAATTAGACTGTATAAGTATTTGTACCTATTATTTGGGCCCAAAACCCCTTCCATGGGCTTCATAATGGTTAAATTGGTATAAAAATTGCAAGTTCCATAAGGTATGAACGGTTTTGTGATCGAGAGGCCGCCATATTTGATGAAATCATAGCCAGAAAATGTATTAGTTGGCGAATGTCAAAAATACTACTAAGTCATCTACTTTCCTGAAAATAAATCTCCCTACTCAAATTTTCCTACAGAACTAAAGTCAGGTACAGGTATCGACACCTCATCCTGTTCAAACCATGTGTTAGGGTTATAGCCAGCAAATTCTTTCAACTCTGGACCAAAAAGCCGCGAATTTTTTCATAATACCGGCAACATTTTCAAAAAAGTATAGACTGATTTTGTCGGCCGATGGCAATGCTCACCAAACAGTCATTTTAGGACTGTGTAATTGTCTTTGATGATTTTGTCTTGTATTCTCAGCTTCCCAATATCGACAATTTTGCGTATTAACGTAACGATCTAAATGAAAGTGAGCTTCATTGCTAAAAATTACGTTACGAAAATCGCCAGTATCAAAAAACTGTTCAAGCATCGTTTCACAAAAATTTCTTCTGAAGCTATTTTTTTGTCATTAACAATTTAGTAAAAACTTGTAAAATAGCAATGTAACATATAAACAAAATTACAATATTGTAGACTATTTTCCTTACATTATAAGAACCAATGAAGTAGCAAGATTTTGAAAATTTGGACCAATAAGAACAAACTTTCAGTGAAAATTGCATTCCAAGTAAAAAATTTTACATAAAATTACAGCGAAAATTGCACAGGGCTTGACAACTTAAAACGTCAGTTGAATCAATATAGAAATCGATGAATTTGTCTTTCTTTTTTATTTTCCTGTGAAGATAGCAGGCTTATAGAAGCAAAAGGAATATAATTAATTACCTACTTTTTAAATATTTTGGGTTTTTCTATAAAGAATAATAATTTTAAAAATTCGATTTTTAAATAAATCCGCTTAAAAATTGTGACACGGGAATAGAAGTATACCCAGCCGTGATTGTAATAATTTGATTTGTTAATTCAGTTAATAATAAAAATATTTCTTTTTCTATGTTTTGTTCTGGAAATAGTCTAATAAATATATTTCGTGTATTAAAAATAATCTGAAAATTCAGCAATCAAAGCGTGTTGTCTTTAAGAAACTCCATTCGTTCATTTTGATGTGATTTGACTGAAAAAGTACCCTCGACTGCGTCTCGGGCACTTTTTGTCAAATCACATCAAAATGAACTGAAGCTATTTCTAGGCAACACGTTTTCATGCGTTGAATTTTCGATAATTTTTTATGCACTTAATATATTACTACAGATAATTTATTTTGTTGTTAGTTCTTATTTTGTTATTTTTCAAAGTTATTCTATCACAAACAACAAGCTAATTAAATTCATTACCCAGTTATGTTTTTCAAAGCTAGATTCTGTCAAAATCAGTACAGTGGATTCAATAGACTATTGAATAAAAAAGGAAAGCAATTCTCATCCCTGTCGTTTCTTGAGGCTTCTCGGTATCTAATATTATATTACACAATATCAAGTTAATAGCACCATTCTTTCTACCAAAAATAACCTTTTTCTTTTAAACCATTGTTGCTGGAACAGCCAACAATACATCTCTAAATGCAAAGAAATTTAATTTTCTTGGAAGGAAGGAATAACTAACTGTAGTTAAGAAAATAATATCTGCGAATGATTGAATACAACAATATAACAGCTTTAACAAAACAATACTAGTTTTAGCGAATTGACGTGTTGTCTTTTTTGCCATCAATTAACTTAGTTTGTTGAAATTAAGTTCACAAGTTTTAATATGAAATTCCACTTTATTTTATTTGCTTTTAAAGTATCCATTTACGAAAATATTGAAAACAACTGATATGTAATACACCCTATTTTCCCTTTGGTTTTTTTAAGTTGTTTTTTTATGAATCAGACAGGTAGTTATTAAGTTATTTAATATTTTTGACTCCCAAAAATAAGTAATTTTAATATATTTTATGTACGACCAGTATTAACTGGTCAGTTTATATGCTTGGTTTGAAGGCTTGAAGTATTACTTTGCAGGTCGCCGGGCCGTAAAATACTATTTTTCATATAACATTTTCTACTTTTCCCTCTAATTTTCACGCCGCGGGCCATAAACGCCTCTTTGTACCCTTAGTACATAAATAACTATTACAATACTATAGACAGTTCTTTGCCAAAGGATAAATTTCTTGTTTAAGTGGTATTACAATGAAAGTAAGATTATGCAAAATACGAGGATTTACGATTTGTATGTTTTTGCTATTTTTTTTCTATTGTTAAAATTGTTACAAATTATTTTAAAATTGCAGCATTTCTTCTAAATTAACCAATGCTAATCAAATTATGTACATATTTAACGCCAATATAGATATCCAGATGTTTCACTAACACAAAACAGAGGTTTCCTTATTAGGCACCGAAGCTAATTTTATTTCTATTATTATTTAGCTCTTTTATTGTGCGAATCTATTCAAATAATTTGCAAACTCATTAAAAAACTGAGATAGTAAAGATACCGGCACGTGTAATAAAAATATATTGAATCAAATTAGATAACAAATAAATACCCATTCATGAACATAAAAGTTGGAAGAAAATGGGCGTCCTCACTCGATATCTTGCTGTTGTTTCGTAACGCCTCAAAAAATTCTACCAAATTCAAGCTAACCCGTCTCTTAAAAGTTTAATTTTTATACCACTCTAATTTTATATGGATTGAACCTCATGTCTCATATTTTGTACTATCGGTATAGAAAAAATATATGTATTTTTTGCGGCTAATCAATAAAGTTTACAGAGCTTATATGTCTACATTACACCTAAACAGAAAGAATAATGTAAATATGGAAATAAATTTCAACCATGATAATTTTTTTATTTCTATAAATAATAAAAGAAAGTGAATTATTTTGTCATATTTGCATAAATTTCTGTTATTTATCTCTCTTTGGTAGTGCAGCACTGCAGCACCCCCGAGGCGGCTCCTTGGGGGACACCTGGGCAGCCGTCACTGATGTGTAATAGAAACTCCGGGGGATTGTGTTAACCGGATTTCATGAGAATGGCCCATAAATCGTTGTGAGTTCAAGTAAATGCCGTTTGAGTTAGCTGTTTACATTAATGAGTTCAGTTATTTGCATAACCATTGGCAATCAAGACTATGAAAAATTCTTTGTCTCGAAAGTGTCACTTTAAAAATGTCTGTGATCCCTGCTTTCAATTTTCTGTCAGATTTGATTCCACGTCAATGACAACGTAGAACTTATTTCTGCCAAGAAACTTAAATAATTTCAATGTATCTTTTCAATACGCTTCCTTTTTGTTAGGATCTTGATCCCATTTGAGCATATTCGCAATATAACTTATATGGGGAGGGTCAGACGTTCAAATATCCGATTCGAATGAAACCTGGTGAGCTTACAGTTCTCATTACAACTAACTATGTGTCCAAATAATAGGGCGCGCATTCAACATTTAGCTTATAAGGACTTGGAATAATGAGCCTGTAATTAGCTAAACTCCGGAGCATTAAAACGCTAGATCGATTTCCAGCCACTGCATTTGTTATTTCAATTTTTTTTATATTTTATACGTAATAATACATATAAATGTCAACATAGTTAAACAT
Organism: Rhamnusium bicolor; assembly: GCA_029963845.1. Classification (NCBI taxonomy): domain Eukaryota; kingdom Metazoa; phylum Arthropoda; class Insecta; order Coleoptera; family Cerambycidae; genus Rhamnusium; species Rhamnusium bicolor. The sequence goes on along the minus strand of JANEYF010005041.1, from coordinate 70,886 downwards.
AACTAGGAATAAATAAAAATTACTTGTAAATGACATGGACCAATAATATGTATTACTTTATACTTTTTAGTACATTATTTGAACACATCGTAATGAAAAAAAGGGTATATTTCTCACAATAGTATATTATATACCTAGGTTGAGAAGAGAGCTATTATTACCGGGCACTTTTAGGCGTGTAGTGCCGAAGGATATAATGTGCGAGGTCTGTAATGGCCTTCTCAACCGAAGCATATATAGAATTTTTTTTACTACTAACATTGACATATTACCATATTTAATTTGATTAGATCTTGATGTTAGTCATTTACCATTTATTTTCAAATATTTCGAAATATTAAGTAGTCTGGGAGTTTAGTTGTCAAACTGACAAAACGAAATTAATATCTGCCATAACTGTACAATTAACTATAATTTGAAATAATTTTTTATAATTTTCATCATACCACTTACCGGTGTTGAATTTCCGAGTTTATTTGTTTTTTGCTTAGAATTAAGTTAACAAGTTTCTACTAATTTCATTAAAAATATAGAAAATTTTTCATTATTTACCTAGGTGGTTTTTTATTATAATTTTTTACCTAGGGAGAGAAATACTACTTCTCATTAAAGGAATGGAGTAAATAATGGTGATTTCTCAGGTTAGTACTAAAAAAAATTATTCAGATTTTCTGTTTATCCGACAAACCTCTAGAAAATCTTCATGATTAAAAATCTTGTTACCTAATGATGTGAAACAAATATTAATTGACGAAACCGGTAGCATCAATAAAGAATTTTGGGAGACATAAAGCTTTTTTCATTCCAGTATGAACAATCCCACGGATTGACCTTTCGACAATATATTAATCTTTGCATACATTTTTAAATTAGTTGGGTTAAGGTCGGCAAAAAGATAAAACCAAGTTTCAATTAGTCGATATTTCGTGTATTTTGACACATCCTCAGGACTATGTAAATTAGTTTTTCCTTGTGAAGGTATATATTTTCTAAAAAATTTAATCATAAACATGAACAACAAATAAATATAATCCAGAACAGTACAAACAGAGACCATCGACTGGTCAGCAGACTGATTATTATGCTAAATGCTGAATGTTCAGAGGTGGACCCTCTTAAACCGACATTTCCACTGTTCTAGCTATCAAAAGATTAACTGAGTGATATTGGCAAAACAATTACGCGGGTGGTGCTGGAGACGTTATAGTACGAGAGCTAGCAACATCGCCAAAACGAGAATATTAGGTAGGCTACTTTTTTTGATATCCTCTCTCTTTCACTATCTCGGTAGGTATGCGGACTGTCTGGCTGACGGGAGAGGTTGCGTTTACCTAACACAGGTAAAAATATTAATTTCAAAAATTTGTACGGGAAATTTTGAACGCAGGAATCTCGTGAAATGGAACTTACGGGATCGGTTTCTTTGTACAGATCGAAGTACTAAGGTTGAGAAAGAGCTTCGCGCGCCCGCACCTACCCGGATCTCGAAGATTAAGGGCGACAGGAGCGAACGAAAAGTGGCATTGTTGACGTTTCAAATTTGGAGAAATCGGGGAGCTAAAGGCATTTTTCTGAGGGTGTGTTTGTGAAATCGGAAAATATAAGTAATTCTTCAGTGCGTAGCGATATTTTTGTTCCTTATTTTCCCGCAACGAAAACGATATGAATTTTTTTAAGATGTGTAAGAAAATTCCTTCACGTCGGTGGCTTACGTGTAACGAAAATTTATATATATTTTGTGTGAAAAAAATGGCGCCAATATTGTCTTAAATTGTCTACGATTTTTAGTGGAAACGTCAAAAATGCCACTTTTCGGTCTCTCCTGCCGCCCTTAATCCTCGAGATCCGGGTCGGTGTGGGCGCGCAAAGCTTCTTTCCAACCTTAATACTTCGATCTGTACATAGCAACTGGTCCCAAAAGTTTCATTTCGCGAGATTCCTGCGTTCAAAATTTCCCGTCAATATTTTTGAAATTAATATTTTTACCTGTATTAGTGTTATACGTACTGGTAAACGCAACCTCTCCCGTAGCCAGACAGTACGCATGCCTACCGAGATAGTAAAAGAGAGGTGATATCAAAAAACTAGCCTTCCTGAAATTCTCTGTTGAAAATGTTGCCAGCTCTTATACTGTTAGAAAAATTTGACCTGTCAATAAGTCATATATTGATGTTTGTGACCGATGGTGCCACGACAATGCATTTGGTAGGCCGTTCTCTTCAAGAACATGGTTGTAGGTTGGTACATGTTACGTCTAAAGTGCAAGCTTTACATCTTATGGCAGAAACTACTCGAATTAGATGTATTAATAGCAAATACAAAAAAAGTGTTTCTTAAATCTCCTAAACGTCTTCGCCCATTTCGTAGCTAGTGTCCTGGTATTCTCGAACCACCACAGCCGATTCTTACACGTTGGGGAACACAAGTGAAGGCAACTTTTTATTATGCTGAATATTTACAACAAATAAAAACTGTGATACTACAATTCACTCCTGACGAGGCTGCAGCTATTAAAGAAAGCTAGATAAATTTCGAAGATATTTCCGCTGAAACAGCTCTAAAAACTATTCTTCACAAGAGCTATAAAATACTACATGAAGCCATAAAAAAAACTTACAAGACAGTGCGTTGTCGTTAGCGGAGTCACTGCAAATAGTGGACAAAGTAAATCGACTGCTACACGGTAGAGGTGACGCAAAAAATGAGCGCGTTAGAGAAAAACTCACACGTGTGTTAAAACAAGTCACCGATTTTACCATATTAAGACAAATTGATGATGGTACTGATGGTGCATCTCCAGATCCGTTAAATGCGTTTAAAGACTATTTTAAGTATGCCTGTATTACATCGATATATGTCGAACGGTCGTTCTCAAAATATAACCATATTTTTTCACCACAGTGAACATCACTCATGGAGACAACCATAGAAACATACCTGATGCTGCAAAGTGTTTACAGGTCTTCTCCAATTTGTGAGAACTAAGCTAGTTCATCAAGTTAGTTGCACATTGTTATAAATTGTAACAGTTTATTGCATTTGTTACTAGTTAATTTATTTTATTACGATTATTATGATGTGTACGCCTATGTCTCGCCGCACATTTCTGCCAACATATATATTGAGGACTGCAAGCTCATTTAGATTCATTCGAATCGGAGACCTGAAGGTCTGACTCTCCCCTTGTCAGAATTTCTGATTGTTATATTCCCAGACTAATTCCATCACCTATCGACTAATTTGCCACGACAAGATCTAACAATTAAATAATAATTCTAGTGTCCCTACTAGGCTAACAGAATTTCTTACTAATACTGATTACTGATTCATATTTTATTCCACACACTTTCCTACACACAGTTCCTTCAATTGCTGCTGGTAGATTTAGGTTATGCCATAGCTCAGTATTGGAGCATGGAACCCAAGCAATATTTTAAGGCAGGACTACCAGTACTGAATGAAGAACTTTTACAGAAAAAAACTGAAAAAAAAATCGAGAAAAAAAGTTACAAAAATGCGCTGCAGACCAAGGTTAATTTTAGACCATTCGGAAAATATTTGCAAACTATTTTTTTTCGTAATCAGAATGAAAATTTATCACGCCGTTTTTTTTTGTTTTTGAAATTTTGATTTTTTATAAAGTAATGACATTTGGAAATTTACACAATGAAGAACTTAAAAAAAAAATAGTTTGCAAATATGTTACTAATGGTCTAGAAGTAATCTGGGTCGGCAGCGCATTTTTGTAACTTTTTTCTCAACTTTTTTTTTTTTTTGTAATACTTCTTTATTCAGTACTGATAGTCGTGCCTTAAAATATTGTTTGGATTCTATGCTCCAATATTGAGATACGGTATAGCCTAAATCTACCAACCGCAACTGAGTTCCTTGTTAACACTAATTACTGCAGATTCAAGATTCACAAAAAATACTAGAATTTACTATTTTTGGTTTCCATAAATATTCTCTAAAATTACTCCAAACTTTCTTTCAGTAAATTTCTCGATTATAAAAATGTGTGCTCACAGTAACCTATCCCTCTTGCGTTAATGAGTTCTACTGAAATAAAAGAGTTGCATCAAATCTGCATACAGTTATCACCTGCGAGTAGTTTTACATTTATATCATCCCCGTTACTTGTACAACACAGGAACATCATTAACTGAAGGCAGTAAAAATTGTTATTCAGAATGCAGTTAGAAATTACTTGTCACTTTTATTTGTTCAATATAAAAAAGATAAATTATTAAGAGATACATTACACGCGATGCAATATACAATATGTCGTATGTATGATGAATAATAACTTTGGTTTTAAAATGTATACAATCTACGGTTATTTTAATTACGTGTGACTGAAAATAACTGAGATTTTATTTTTTCTTAGCATATTTTATTGAAAAACGCTTATAACAATATTAACAATATACATGAAAAGAATACATTATTTATTAAAGTTTTTGTTGTTAGGTTGTATTAAAATATATTATTTAAAGTAACTTATTAAACTTTTTGCAACGTAGCAATGTTGTATTGTAAATAATCTACTATTGTTATTTATTCAATGCACTAGTTACAAACCTGTATAAAATGTATGATACCTTGTACAGGGCGTTACAAAACTCTTCCCCTGATTCTAGTAATGAAAATTAAATATAAAAGAATGATAGACATCGGTTCCATCGTGTACGAAATTAGTTATTATGGAGATTGGCGGTATCATCTTTATTTTCAGTTTCCAAATTTTTAAGCTGAGTAAAAACTTTTGTTTGAAGTTAATTGCGTTATACTTTCAATTCTAATTTATTTAAGTGACTTCAGTGCAGTGACAAAAATTAAATTATTTATCCTAACCACTGGATCCGACGTGAACTTACGGCCTCTAGATTATTATTAAGGGTGGTATTTTGCTGTAAATACACACTGGCGTATGTGTGGTAGAAGACACACGTGTATTTTTAACTAGCGATCACAAGAGTAACCGTATATTAGTAATATTTGTTGTAAATGTTCCAGAGTTAATCTCCGGTGCCTCTTATTAAAAATAATAATAATAATAAATGTCTTTATTGTGTAAAATAGAAGGAATTTAACACAAAAGGTTAGTGGTACAGTATACACTGATATCAAAACTACTAATCTAGGATACCATTGGTATAGTATTAATACAGTATATAATATGCAATATTACAATATGTGTATATCTAACGTATATCTAGTTAAGTACATGTATATACAGTATATGAACACATAATATATATCAAAAACAGTATTTATCTATACGATGTCTAGATTTTATCACTATTTTATCACCGTCTAAAACAATTTTAAATTTATGTTTAATTCGCCGCTCAAAATCAGAGACTTTAGTTGACGTTTTAGTACATTTGTTGATTTATTGTGTAGCTGTGGAGGTTGATTGTTATAGACATAAGTCGAGAGATAGGTAAAGGATGATCGAAATGTTCATATTTAGGCCTTATTGTATGCAATTGGTCGTTTGTATATCTCAAGTTTCGGTTTAGCATAACATTTCTCGCAATTAGTTTATCATAGAGATAAATAGGTTTTTGCGTTAGGATGACATTATTTAATAGTGAGATGAAATGTAGGAAGCGTCTCTCATTTATTTTTAGTAGTTGTAACTCCCTGATATGTGGTGTTATATGCTCGTAGATAGAACTATTTGTTACAAATCTAATACAGATATTCTGGATTTTTTTGAACTTTGTTTGCTTCTGATAAATTTAAGCAAGGCCCATAAACATAATCACAGTAGTTGACGTGTGATAAGACTAAGGACTCACATAACAGTAGTTTAGTGGCTCTATCAAGGATTTTTCTAAAACTTGAAATCTGTTCAAAAGAGCAGAAACATTTTCTAAGGACTTCTGATATATGAGGAATAAAGTTTAAATTTTTATCAAAGGTTAGCCCCAAGTTCTTCACCTTGTCAACTTGTTCTATAATTATATTGTCAATTGATAATTGAAAGTGAGTAAGAACTCTTAATTTATTTGCAGTGCCAAAGATTATATTTTTACTTTTATTTGGATTTAATAGGAGTGAATTCTGAAGAGTCCAATTTTTTAGTTCATTTAAATCATGATTAATTTTAGCTTGGGCTTCCTCAGGCTTCGTCACATCAAAAGCAAGGTAAAGTTGTATATCGTCAGCGTACATGTGCAGGAAACAGTACTTCGTGACTTGTGGCAAGTCTGCGGTGTAGATGTTAAAAAGCAAGGGCCCAAGATCGAGCCTTGGGGCACTCCCGAGAGTAGCAAACGTTCGTTAGAGAGTCTTCTTCCACTTGTGGTGTTAAGACATGTATATTGAAAACGATCTAGTAGGTAAGACGTGAGCCACATTAAGATATTATCCTCTATCCCGTAGAATTTTAACTTTTTTATTAGCAGTTCAGTATTTAAGGAATCGAAAGCTTTTGACATATCTAATAAGGTCAAGGAAGTTACTTTATTAGAATTAATTGACGTCAAGACATCATCGAGAATAGCGATCAAGGCCGAGGATGTTCCGTGATTCTTTCGAAAGCCGGACTGTATTTTGAGAATAACATTATTGTCTAGCAAATAAAGTGTTAGTTGCCCGTGGATGACCGCCTCCGCTATTTTAAAATCCATTTGTATTTGAGGAGGTTCCGGTCAACGTGGACAGATGTAATTTGTTTATTTATTTATTTCAATACAAAATCCAACGGGATTAAGTCTCAATTACACGAAAAGGTGGAACCGTTGAGTGAAAGAATTAGGAAGAGGTGCAACCCATCGCAGGTCGAGACACCAGCATGCACCGTATTTACCCGCCAACAGCTTGAGGAAACACAATATCTACCAAAATCCCGACCCACGACAGGCCGCGTCTCCTGCTAATTCCCCCACTCAACGGTGGAACAATAAATATACATATAATAATAGTATACATTAAATTTAAACACTTAAATTATAAAAAAAAATATTAAAAAGTGAAAGTAAAACATATGTTAACAATCTGTGAATAATATTAATAAGATTAAAAGAATAATGTAAAACATATAAGAGTAAATAACAATAGAAGAGCTGGTAAGTTATATAGATATGACAAAAATTTTTTTAATAGATTGAATAGAACAAAAAATATATCAAGTATCTCTTCATACATATGATAATATTGATTAGACCTTGAATTAATTCTTAATGATATTAATAACTACAGGCAAATCGCTATTTTTTGTAATTTCTTCAAAGTATTTGAAATAATTATTCATGATCATCTTTACTTCCATACTGAAAATTTGATATCTCCACATCAGCACGGATTTATGTCTGGACGCTCCACTACTTCGAACCTTGTGAAAAAGACACAATATATTTCTGAAATATTAGATAAGGGAAATCAGGTGGACGTCGTCTATAATGATTTCTCTAAAACTTTCGAACGGCTTGACCACAAATTGTTACTGTCAAAATTAGATGCATTTAGTACGTCTACAGCTTTGTTGGAACTTCTTAGATCCTATCTCAATGATAGATCTCAGTTTGTTCAATACTAGGGTTTTAAATCAGAAATGTTTTCGCAATCATCAGGAGTTCCACAGGGTTCTATTATTGGGCCGTTATTCTTCGTTATTTTCATTAAAGATATAACACAATTATTTGATGTTAATTACTTACTATATGCTGATGATTTTAAAATATATGCTGAAATCAAGTCAATTTCAAATTGTATAGAATTGCAAGATAATTTGAATAAGTTAAATTCTTGGTGTGAAAATAATCATCTACCTTTAAATATCAGTAAACGTAATATCATATCCTATTCTAAAAGTACTGAAATGTTTGACTGTATGCTTAATAACATCGTTTTAAATAGGGTTGCATAATTTAAAGATTTGGTCAGTACATATTATATTTGTAATATAATATGTACAGACCAAATCGCTCAAATTTAACAACCACGATTGCAGAACGAATATTAGTTCTGACCATATATGCTAATGCGATGGCAGACTTCAGTCACTCCGAATATACATTGTATCAGGGGGTATGTATTTCACTATTTTTATAGTTTTGCTTTTATTTTTCTACGTATGCCCTTCTGTCAACTGTGAGGCAGTAGTAATCACCGACCGGTTCTGGACTCTGGTCCAGTTTCCTCTCGCTGGTAAAGATTACTTTGTAACATCTAAACCTAAATGTTGTTTTGATTCTTTAAAATGAGATTTAGCATAAAATGGAATAAAACTGTATTATTTGGAATGGACTGCGGATTCGCAATGTGCGGCAAAAATTGCTTTGAAATGTTCGTTTTTCTTAATTTTTTATACTTCATGAGTTTTTTGTTTTTCGTTGAGATTAAATTATGTTGGAATAAGTGATCTGATCATTATAAAAATATAAAACCTATTTTAATTAGACCGTTCTTCTCATTTTTGCGATTCACAAAACGAACGACAAACCAAGTTTTTTTTTTTTTTTTTTTTTTTTTTTTTTTTTTTTTTTTTTTTTTTTTTTTTTTTTTTTTTTTTTTTTTTTTTTTTTTTTTTTTTTTTTTTTTTTTTTTAAGGTTTTTTTTTTTTAAAATTTTTTTATATTAAAAAAAAGTTTGTATTATTAAATTTTTTTATTATTTTTTTTTTTCTCCCTCCCCCGCGGCCGCCCCCTCTCCCCCCCCCCCCTCCCCCCGGGGGGGGGGGGGGTGTTCTTGGGGTGGGGGTGGCGGGGGGGGGGGGGGGGGGGGGGGGGGGGGGGGGGGGGGGGGGGGGGGGGGGGGGGGGGGGGCCCCGGGGGGGGGGTTCCCGCCCTTTTTTTATTAAAAATTTTTTTTTTTTAAATTTTTTTTTTTAAAAATATTTTTTTTTTTTTTTTTTTTAATAAAAAAAAAAAAAATTTATAAAAAAAACAAACAACACCCAAAAAAAAAAAAATAAAAAAATATAAATAAAAAAAAAAAAAAAAAAAAAAAAAAAAAAAAAAAAAAAAATATTAAAAAAAAGGGGGGGGGGGGGGTTTGGGTTTTTTTTTTTTTTTTGGGCACCCCCCCCCTTTTTCCCAAAAAAAAATAATTTTTTTTTTTTTTTTTTTTTTTTTTTTTTTTTTTTATTTTTTTTTTTTTTTTTTTTTTTTGTGGTTTTTAAAAGCTTTTTTTTATTTTTTTTAAACTATATTTATTAATGTCAACACTTTTAAAATAGCCATACATACACAATATTCTAACCTTGATATGATCTTTATCTAATTTCTTGTTTATTAAACTCTGACAAAAAACCTTTACTTTCACAATACATATATTTTTTGTTTGCTAATACAGGATATTAAAAAACGACTGCCTTTTTTCATTAGTGTGGTAACAGCGATAAAATATTTTTCGCTCCACTGAATCAGTTGCTTTAAAAAATACGTATAAACTAGTGCAGTTACTATTTACTCGATCCATAATTGGAGAAATCAAATTTCAACCTATAGTTTGAATATCTATTAAGTTAATTAAATATTTGTTTACTTTTACAAAGTTTAATTAAAACAGTCGCTAATTAATATGCTCTAGTAAATACAGGTTATTTTTACGTAATTTGCAAATCAGATTGTCGTATGTCAATAAATATTTCTCTAAAATATTCAAATAGGATTTAAACATTTCATAAGGTATTTAAAGAAAATTTCTACAAGTGAATGGTTTGGATACCTACTAATATGGTACCAGTATATTAGTGCATTAATATTAGCAATATTAGCATAAATAGGAAAAAAAATATAAAGTTTTGCCGTCTGGGGATTTTATGAGTCAAGTGGATAGTTTTCAAAATCAAAAAAGTTCCAAAGTAGAAAGTGGTCGCTTCACCCCCAAAAACCACCTCAAACGCACCCTGTCGTAATGGGCCTTTTCACTACTTCTGAAATCTCAAAACAAATATGTTTATTTGAAAGCTAACTGATAGATATTCACCTTGTGCAACTCTGTTTGAAATATAAGTCTCCCATTGTTAAAAAAAAAACATTTATTATGGCAATTTGAACACTCATTTGACCTTGAAGCTGAGTGACGTCACACAGACCGGAATCATGTTGGTAGCATTTGCCAGAACGCCTAATACTACTAACGTCACACCACATCTGACACATTTTACATTGTTTACGGTTAGTTTTGTGGTTATGTTCTGTGTGTTCAGTTACGAATCGTGTTTTGCTTTGTTTCTGCACATTATTGGAAGAAAATGGAGCCAGGATTTTCTAAAAAAAATGCAGAAAATTTGCCGAAAGTTGACTTTATTATGGTAGACGAGTTTTACATGTCAAATTTGGATTATTTATCAGCAGAAGTCAGGAATAATAAAACAAAACGGTAAGTCATTAGTAATCTTATTTTCGTGTAATTTATTTATAAATATAATGGAACTACCATTATTTTAACATGCAATTGTTGTTACAATATTTTTTTCCTATTTCAATTATACTTACTAATGTCTAATAATTTCCAGGTCAACAAGGGCATCGTACGGTGACAACGCAGTTGCTTATGTGAATCTGAATCTTCTTTTAACTGTAAAATTTCAATAATTTAGCATCAATTTCTAAATACAACTACTTTTCTTACATCAAAATGATCTTCACAACAATAAATGTTTCTGGTTTTCGTCAACTGCTTCTCAACTTTGTCTATTTTAAACCATGCTTTTCGTCTATGTTTATCTGGTGGAACGTAAACGAAAATTTTGATTGGACAATTCATGTTGTTATTTGTACATGTTGGTACAAAGCACTTTTTAAACATGTTCCACACACAATAATCCAAACTAAAAAGAAGATACTGTCAAAGTCAATTTCGACGTCAACTGTCAAAAAGCAGAGAACCAACTTTGCAATACACCGATGTGTCATGTTCAAGGTCGTAGTCCCTTTGACGTCACTAAGGTGGGTTGCGTGACGTCACGTAAAAGCGCGCGCTTTATATCCGCACTTTTGTTATTATTTTTCCGATAGAAATCGTGCTCAAAAAAAAAATAATAAAGAAAAAATACGGCAAGTTTTTTTTATAAAACACTATCACATAAAGCAATAAAAAAAATCTGTGAAAAGGCCCATTTTCGACGTTTTTCTCAGGAACCGTTAGCCCCACAAACAATTTTATACTTCCTTATAAAATTTGCTACAAAAAAAGGTTCTATTACTAGTCAATACATGCAATGGATTTCGAGCAAAGATCTATTGAGAAAGGAGGTTACATGAAACTCGACGTGCGTTTCGTCTTGTCTCGATGAAACGTGAATTTACGATCGTAATAAACAAGACATAAATAATAAAGCGAAATCTTTGATAAAATCTATGCTTCCAGGACTTTTTTTTGTATTGTTTTAGCATTTTTTGCACTATGGCGCCTTTTGAAACTGAAGCTCATTTCCACACCGCCCTTGTGCTAGAGCTGCTGGAGCGTTTTTTTAAGTGGTTTCCCCAGGAGGCCTAATCCTTTTTAATTTCCCGTCAAACTATGCGTTTGAAGTGACGAAAAAGTACTGACCAGTGTTGCCAAATCATTCATCAATATCATATTTCATGCCACAAGTACGAAAACAGCTAATAGTAACGTTAACATAAATAATAAGTTACCCAAAAAAAAAATTTGTACTTAAGTATTTAAATTGTGGTCTGGAAATTATTATTATATAAATAATAAGTACTGGACTGGAAAAAATAAGCAAATACCCAAGGTAGCAAAAGTAACAGTATGCAATATTTTTTGATGGATTTCAGTTTATGTGTCTGGGCGTTTTATTAACTGACAACATTGATTTCACTGTGTTCTTTGCCCTACAATAACCATTCAATTCATCCTCTTAATTTTCCTTGCCATAAAATGTCACTATTCCGTTCCATTGTCCTTGCACATCATTTCATTTTCGATCACTGACCCTGGAATGTGACCTTCATAATGTCCAAAATTACAAAAAAAGGATATTTTAAGGCAAGAAAAAATTAGTTATTAGCTTCTTCTTCATTCGTTAATTTACCTCTATATAAGTTGTTTGACACTTTAATTAATTGTTCCACTGTTGTATTATTATTACTATTACAAGACATACATTTGACGAACGCTAACAACAGTGGACTTAACCTAGAACTAACGCGAAAAAACGTTTGACTTACAATTAACCGCAATTAAGCAATTAGAACATTCCGATCTGCACTTCAGCACTGTTCAACATTCTGGTAGTGATTTCGGCACTCCTCTTACTATTGGTCGGATAAATTGAAATTGACCAATGAGATAACTACGGGTGCTGAAATATATATCATGATATTTAAATGGGTCTGAGAATATTGTTCAGATTTCTGTAACGAATTGCTTTAATAAAGTGAAGCTCACACATTTTAATGCACTTTGAAGGTATAAGTCCTTTTCGTAGAATAGCAGAAATCCAACTTTAGGAAAAAAACACGCTCTCTCGGCCCATTCACATAACTTTCTTTACAACCTGATACACTGCATTTATACGGCATGTTTATGAACTTCTACACTGACAATTTATTAAAGAAACACTAATTATAGCGTAAAACGAAACAACAAATAATAAGCTAAGATGTACCTAATCCACATATAACACGTGCAAATAACTGCGCTCTTCTACTAAAGACCTGGAACTACTTGGTACTTTAGTGGTAGATTGACTGAGGTCTTCTTTTTAGGTGGTAATGATAGCGCCCACCGAATTGACGTGGCACATGATCTGGCACGTGATCTGGCCTCTAACATGTATATTCAAATTAAACAAATATAAACATGTTAGCCTAAGCCCACTGAAGTGGTATGACATAGTTGTGACTCGGTCTGTGGGTATTATTGTCACTGCTGTGTCTCCATTACGTTACTGCGAGATCACCCGTCACGTCATTTTTGTGGGCACTCGCGTTTTTACTTCCTACTACTGTTAAGGTGACAAATAATGCCTCTGCCTAGAAGACAGTGGTGTACGATTCTAGATAATTTTTGAATTGTAATAAAAAATGTAAAGGTGTCATTTGTGACTTTCAAAGAAAATCTTTCAAATCGAAAACAGTCTGTAATAGGTTTTATCCGCAGAGTTTTGTGCCCCTTGTGCTTGTCACCCTCGTGCTTCGCACGACTTGCACTACCTGGATTAAACCTGGCTTGGTGAAAATACACTAAGAAGCATTTGTTATAATTCGGCATATGATTTTTCTAGGCATCCAAACTATATTACTGTTATTCCAAAGGAGGCTTTGACAACATGTCAGATATGAAAGCATTGTCAAACATTTACAGATAAAGACATACTCTTACGTGCTTTTATTCTTAATAATAATTCTGTTTATTCCATTCAATGGGAATTAATTTATAGGAAAGCTTTTATTATGGTCATTTGATATAAAACCCATAATTTGGGAAAAACAGAATCCTTATAAAAATATTACTTTTTCGTAAAGCACACCTTGAGTTATTTCAAAAATGAAACGGTTGCCCTTAAAAAAAAACCACTCATTCAGTCAAAAACTTGGGCATACACAGAACACAGAACAGCAAAATATATCATTTGATGAGATAAGATTTATATATTTCGAGCGGCTTTTTGATTTACTAGTTTAAAAGGTATTGATTAGCATTATGCTCGACTTTTATTAGCCCACCATCCTGTATACTCATTTTTACGCTTTTCAGAAAAAAAATTAAATGTGTTTTTATATACATCCAGGAATACATTTCACTATATTACTTCACTTTCTTTGAATGAATAAGTTTATTCGGTTCTTTACAAAATATTTTTGCAAGCTTTTTCTGCTTCTTTTACATAAATATCGTATATGTAATGCTAACTTATTCTACAAATATAAGAATGGCACGAATATAAAAGATTACTTTATTCATATTCAAATTTTTAAAAAATATATGTGGACACTAAAATTAATTATTATCTGTGTTGCTTATGAATTTATTAGATATTAAGTTTCCCTTACCTGCAACTAGTCTTGGACTTTGTAGATTATCTACCATTTATTTATTAATGTAATTAAATTAAATTGAATGTATGTTCCTTTATTACGTAAATAAATATTACGATTATTATATAAAATGAAATCTTGAAAACAAACCAATAGTATAACTTGCCTTCTTAGGAACATATTTCTGCATTCTTGGCAAACATTGATAGTTCCTGTACACCATAGAAAAAAATAATAAAATAATTATTGAGTATTAGAAAAGCATTCTTTCAAACATGATAGATGTCTCAGTGGCGGATGTCGGTCGGATAGTAGCACTTGGACCACATGAGAAGTTTCACATACCTCTCACCACTACTCAATTTATCTGTCAGTATATGACTAGCAGGTTGGCCACTATCATTTGTCTGTTCCATAACCTATGGCATAGTGAGGAGAACTAATAAGTTCGAAACCGGTCTATGTCTGGTTAGGAATTGACAAATGATATTGGCTACCGATCCATCATGATTTGAAGGTATAATCCAATGCAGGTCGGGGTATTTGCCCGCTGAGTAGTTGTTTCGTTCAAATCATATTTAATAACAGTAGTTTAGTCCACCTGGGCTAGAGGTCGCCGCTCTCGGTACTTGCTTCGCAAGTCGCTATCCGCCACAGAGACATCTATGATGTCGGTCGGATAGTAGCACTTGGACCACATGAGAAGTTTCACATACCTCTCACCACTACTCAATTTACCTTAGTCAGTATATGACTAGCAGGTTGGCCACTATCATTTGCCTGTTCCATAACCTATGGCATACTGAGGAGAACTAATAAGATAGAAACCTGTCTATGTCTGGTTAGGAATTGACAAATGATATTTGCTACCGATCTATCATGATTTGAAGGTATAATTCAATGCAGATCGGGGTATTTGCCAGCTAAGTAGTTGTTTCGTTCAAATCATATTTAATAAATGTTATTATTTATTAATATTATTTTTTTTTTCATTTTGACCAATCTTCCTGTTTTTATTATAGTAATAACTTTACTATTAGAATTTATTTTTAGGTTATTTATTGAGAAACATATTTGTTTCTGTTACTATTTTGAAAGTATATTTCTTGTTTTTTATTTTTTAAATAATTTCTTTATTTTATACCAATATTCCATACCCATAATTTCCTGGCAAGAAATGCTCGTACCTCCACGCGGATCTTGTTAGGTAGTATTTTAAATTCAGTACTTTTATTTCAACTTAATATTTTTTTCTGCAATTGGTAAATTGTTGCTAGCTAAACTGAGCACAAAAACCTTCATTGAAAAAGTAAACGAGCGAGCAATACAGATAAATCCGGCTCTGCGTTCTGTAGCGTCTTACCCCGCACGTTCCGCCACTAAAGCGGTTTCTCCTGCTATAACTATGTATAAATTTGATACACAGACGTATAATTTAATTTGTTTATTGAAACTGTATTGATTATTACAATTACCGTAATTTAAGATGATTTATTTCTTGGAATAAGAAATCTTGAAAAGAATTAGTCGCATCTCTAGACGTCCTTTTAATTTTTCCCAGGCTTATGAATGTAATAAGCGCTGATGTTTATACTGTGGTTTAAAAAAATGTGTAAACATAAATTATAGTGTTATAATCAAAATTGTCCTTGCCTTTTACGACTTTTTCATACTCTGACTTAATATAACTTTGGCGTGTTAAGAGATAAGTAGTTAGATACAGATTATTTAGGTTGTTATATACAGGGTGTTTACATATTAGTGTCAAAATTGCTTCACGGCAAATAATTCTCGGCATATTAGAAGCAATTTTGAAAATTACTAAATAGACAACGAATAAATCTAAAATAAGTAAATGAATAATAAATAAGGAATGTATATACCGGATGGTCCGAATTTATATCCGGAAACTTCGAAAATCGATACAAGTGATTAGAATTAGGTATTAAACTCTAAAATGTAAACTTATTTTGAACTCTCAACCGTTTTTGATATAAAACGTGTTACAGTTACGTATTTGTTTGTTTTCCTTACATTTCTACTTAAATACAGTGATCCTCCTTTTTTTATAAAGAAATATCATCAATGCTCTAAAATTACTCCTTAGATTGAAGTAAAATGATGAGAGGCGTCAATGAAATATAGAACTGAGAAATATTCACGTATTGAAATATCTGTTATTTGCAAAAAGAAGTGAGAAAGTACGTAATTTTAACACCCTGTATATTGAAAACTGTTGAGATTTTGAAATAAGTTTATATACAGCAAATTCCAATTATTTTCACTTCAACCAATTCTCGAATTAAAATTTGAACAACCTGTACAAAAAAAATTAATTAAAAGTTTTGTATGTTTTATAAAGGGTGTTTCAATAAGAGGTTGCATTTTGAAATGTCCACCATTTCTGTTATGACACGTGTGCATTCGTGATATCTGAAAGCTATCACGATGCATTGCCATTTTAATAATGCAACGCTCTTCTCTCGAAGAACGTTTACTTATTGTGAAAACTCATTATCAAAATGAGGAAAGTGTTACAGAGACGTTTCGTAGGTTACGTGAGCATTTTGGTAGACAGAATCGTCCGTCTCGTGCAATGATGCAAATTTTTTTCTGGCATGAATTGGAAAATTTCGCAGTACGTTTTGACATAACTGCGATATGGCGTCGAATTTCGTCTTCAAATCTTGAATCATTTGAGGATCGTTGGGGTAGATTCTGCTTTTCAAAAGACCCCAATGAAAGAAGTCTAAGGGCGTTAGGTTATAATGCTCACGTAACCTATGAAACGTCTTCGTAACACTCATTTTGATAATGGATTTTCACAATAAGTGAACGTTATTAGAGCGAATATCGTTGCATTTTAAAAATAGCAATGCTTCGTGATGACAGATTTCAGATATATCGACTGCAGGCTTGACATAACAGAAATAGCGGATATTTCAAAGTGCAATTTCTTATTGAAACATCCTGTATAATGCTAAAGATAAATTTTATGATTTGAACAAGTAAGTTAACATGTCTTGGCCGTATGCCTTTTTGGAAAAAATAGATACATTTTCTTTTAGAATATATGTACTTACTTTTTCAAATTACTTTTTTAGAAATAAGCTACAGTTTCCCAAATTTAAAAAACACAGTTATTGATTTTACATGAGAGAAAATATATAAACTTTCTATTTTTGTGTTCTTCTATAGTGTTAGGTACAGCTTCTTTGACAATTTTTATTATTACAATGATGGTATTTTTACCAAAAGATGTAAAAAAAATATATTGAATACAACCTTGCGATTTTAGAACCTTCTTCAATGGAATACCTAAAATTGCTGCTTCGATCATATTTTTACCATAACTGGACACTTATTTTTACATTTTTAATTTACTTTACTTTACCTAATTATCAGTCGTCAAAATATATTCACTTACCACTGCTAATATATCTAATGGAAAGTTGAAATTGCTATACTATAAAGTTGTATGTTCACTTATCTACTCAGAAAAAAATCTAATAAATCTCAGATGATCATCGTGAGGTGTAAGCTTTCCCTGTTAATAGCCGACAGGCATACATTTTTGTTAATGATATCGGTTTATCGTTCGGCTTCACGTAATAGCTAATTTCCTCTTAGGGAAAATTGCTATCAAAGTGAAATTTCAATAATGTAAACAGTTTGTTGAACTGTGATGTGAATTATTGGTTTATACATTTTATAGTACCCTGAGGAAATTATATCATAAGATGAAAATCTTACATGATCGCTCTGGATTTTTATATGCTAATTTATAAATCCGTATTTATCTTTCTAAAGAACGCAGTTATTTTGTTAAAGTTTTTATTAGTAAAAATATTATTATAAAGATCAGAAATATGTAATAAGTACAGGGTTTTACAAATGCTAGGCTCATCGTTGTTATCTCACTTAACTAAAGAGATATATACAAATTCATCGCATTTTTATGTCAAACATTACAGTTTTTGTTTATATACTTCCATAGATACGGGAGACATTATATCAATATAACATAATATCCCACGTGTCTATGAAAATATATAAACAAAAAAAAATTGTCATGTTTGACTACAATGGATAATTTTTTATTAAAATGGTTAGATGCTTGCTTCAAGACTGAGAGATCCCGGGTCGATCCCTCCGTGAATCAAACTTTTTTTTCATTAAACAGTGTATTTACATTTAAAACATTAGGAATATAGCAAGAAATCCTCACCAGAGAGCGGTGGGGCCCTAAGTGATAGGTGTGAATTTCCCGCAGAAGTTGCCGGTAATACAGAACGTATACTTAATGAGCTACCGACCGCCAGATGACATTGTTCCACCTCAGGACACCTCTGACGGTAATACAGATCGTATAATAGAAAATATATGGTCGTCTTCCGTTTGATATATACTATCAATCAAAAATTATATTAATCTGCCGAACGCGATTAATCGAGTTCAAAAAATAAGGGTAACTTGCTCGACTGAAGATAAGCTTGGATGACAAATAAAGCAGATTATTTCCACAATTATGTGGGCACAGTATAACTATATGAGCCACTATTGTCCAGAAAATTTTCTAAAAAACCCGTATTTACACCTGCGGGTTTGTTCTACCATGCATATTAGACACCGAGTATGAGAAACTAATTTAAAAAACAGTAACAATACTAGTTGATACAAATACATAAATAAATTGTAATTTCGCATACGACTAATTTATTAAATTAGCATTGTTCGTCAAAACTTATATAATTTTTTTTTTGTCACAGCTATTTTCTTTTTATTAGAAATTATTATAAGAGAATACTTCCTTTTATGAAATACGCACATTCCGTTACAAATTACTAAGGTAATATCGACCTAGATTTAGTAATACTTCAGTATGATTTGTCTAAATTGAATTATATTACCGACTTTCCGGATGACAAGTTGTATTGTACCGTGAAATTGTTTTTAATAAAACTATCAATCAGCATGGGATCTAGAGTATTTAACGATAAGTAATTCAAAGAAAACAGATCAGTTTTGTTGTATTTATGGAGTTAGATAGTTAATTTTATTTATACTTAATTTTTGATTATGATTGAAATACAGATAAAGAGATCTTGTCAAATAAATGATAAAAATAGACTTTTATGCCATAATTGTATTTGTTGGCTGCTCAACTATTAAAGTAAAAATATAGTGGAACTACGAGGGTAGAGGCATGCGTCGAGGGTAAGCGAGCGTTTAATAACTGGTGATTATAAAGTAAGGGATATATTTCAACTTATTATATAATCTTAACAAATCAAATTAATAACAAAAAGTAAATGGAATCAAGTTGCTTAAAAATGGGATTTCTGATGTCAAACACCAGTTACCGCAAATGCTCGATATGACCTCCATTTTGTTGTTGTAAAATTACCAACCGTTCCTCCAAATTATATACAGCACTATTCAACATTTCTGGTTGAATTGCACGAATTTGCTCTCTAATACTGTTCTTTAATTCCTCCAGCGTTGTTGGCCGTATTCTAAACACCAAATTTTTTAAATAAGCCTACAGCCAGTAATCCGCTGGGTTAATATCAGGCGATTTTGGTGGCCATGAATTTGCAAAATGTCTGCTTATAACACGATCTTGAAAAACCGCAGTTAACAATTCTTTAACTGGTCGGTAAATGTGCGGAGGTACTCCATCCTGCATAAAAATCATGTTTTCAATTCCTTCGTGCTCGTTTTGCAACTGTGGAATTGCATAATCCCTTAACATTTGCAGGTATCGTTCACCAGTAACAGTTACAGTACGGCCTCCCCATTCTGTAATTCCTCGAAAAAGTATGGACCAATGATGAAATACGCTGTGAAACCGCACCAAACGGGGACTTTTTTTCATAAAGGCCTTGCTGAACGCTTTCGTGTGGATTTTCTGTTGACCATATTCGACAGTTTTGAGTATTAATTCCACCATTAAGAGAGAAATGGGCCTCATCTGTCCATAAAATACGGGATAACCATTCGGGTTCAATTTCCATCTGAGCCAATACGTGTAATGAAAAATCGTACCTGAGAGCAAAATCTGCGTCCTTTAATTCAAACAGCAGTTGCAGTTTACAGGGATACATTTTTAAGATTTTCCGTAAAATTTTCCAAACCGTGGTGTATGGCACTTGTAATCGTTTTGATATCGCATTCACACTACTGATTGCTAGCGGATTAGTATTGGCTACGTTTTGATTTTCCTGAAGAACTTCTGCAACTTGGACATCACTAATCCTAGGTCTTCCTGATCTCGGAAGGTCCTTTACAGACCCTGTTCTTTCAAATTTGCTAATCAAATTACGATACGCCTTCATTTTGCACGGCCCTGCTCTCAAACCCATTTTCGTACGAAATCTTCGTAATCCAGTAGTGTAATTTTTACCGCCTTCATAATAACATTGCACCAAATCAATTCTTGTTTGCAGATCCATATTGAAATTGTTACAATTTACGTTACACGAGTTTTATTTTGAGAACAATTCTCTAAATTACGATTATTTCGTTTGACACTTGTATCAATAGTTGTCACGCCAATTCTTTTGTTTTCCATAGATACACTAAAATCCAATTATTGAGGCAACTAGATTCTGTTTACTTTCTGCTACTAGCATAATTTCTTAAAACTATATAAGAATTTAAAATAGACCCCTTACTTTATGATAACCCCATATATTTTAAAGCATTTGAAATCGAAACGCATATACTGAAGCTATAAGCGGTCGCCCCACTATGATCTCGTATTTCGTACGATGCAGCTTATCCTCAACGCGTGCCTCCACCTTCGTCGCTCCACTATGTTTTTACCTTTAGAAAATATAAACCACAAGTTCACTCATAGACTATTTTAGTGTGAAGTCACATAATGACACTACACTATAACCAGCACAACCTACGTAATTTTATTTTTTTTATTTTTAATTTTTTATTTTTTTTATTTATTATTTGTTTTTTTTTTTTTAGTTTAAATTCAAGTTCTCTAAGACTATTTTAGTGTAAGTCTTATAATTACACTACGCACTATAACCAGCATCAACCTACGTAAAAAAAAATACTACTTTATGACACACCGGTTGCCTACAGTTGACCAGTTAATGAAAACGCCAGTAGAGGCGACATTTTCGCATAGAATTTTATTTCATTTCTCCATTTGTTTACCCCATTCTAGCGGTGGCGGGTAGGGCTGAGGTTAGGAATGGGGCGGAACAGATAATATGCATCTGCTCCGATAGCCAGGCTGCTGGCTAGACATAAACAAGTGAGACTGGTATGGGTTCCGGGACATATGGGAGTTCCAGGCTATGAGAAGGCCGATGAATTGGCTAAACTCGGAGCCGAGGAACCCTGTCACGGGCCTGAGTCTATGTTAGGTATTTCAAGAAGGCAGGTCACAACGGCCCTCAATGAGTGGGCCCACGAGACACTGAGGACGTACTGGAGGACCAACAGGGCCTGCAGGCAAACCCGAGATTTTGTGACGGGGCCGAACAAATGGAGATCGGCCTGGTTGTTGGGACGGAGTCGGAAAACTCTGAACCTATTAATCGGTGTTCTGACAGGCCACTGCAGACTTAGGGAGGCATCTATCATTGATGGGTATTGAGGATGACCCGACATGTCCAAGGTGTAGGAGAGATGAAGAAACATCTTACCACTTCCTGGGACAATGTGAAGCGTTTGGGCGCCTGAGACACAGTATCTTCGGTTCTGAGGCGCTTCTAAGGGAGGAGATGAGCTCCCTCGCAATGAGTGACATCCTGACCTTCATCAGAAGGTCGGAAAGATTCGATGAGGGAGTAAGAGAAGGACATGGCTGAGGGGACAGCTGGGGGTTGGTAAAAAGGAGCCCGTCCGTGGCCTACTTGCCAGGCGGTAGCCTCTCCCACTATTACCATTACCATTACCAAGTAGTTACCGTTGAGTGCAGTGCTGTTAGTGGACGTTAATAATGGCGAGGCAACTCGCATCTGCAGAAACAGTGCTATCGTGGATTCGCGATTACATATGCCGACAATTTCGCAGTATTGGTGTTAGTACACACCTTAGAACGTTCAATTGCCTTTAAGAAAACTACTAAAAGTGTTAGTGTTAACCACTAAATATTCAGCCCTCTTTAAGCAGCATTGAACTATTTTATATTTGCACCTTCTGCGGCCTCCAACCCTCGTCAATCAAATCACAAAGGAGTTTACAAGGTAAGGTCATTATAAATTGATATAAATTGTATAAGATCAATATCTTGATATGTTGTGCAGGAAAACCTGTAAGTATACCGTACACTGCGCATTCGCTTCTGTTATTTGTCATGTCTCCCAAAATTCCTATTTCTTGTAATAAATCTACAGATTCCGATGACATCCCAGCCGTCAAAGATAAATCTAATATCATCAGTTTGCCGCTACTTCAACCAGTTACGAAGAAACCAGAGATAGAACCAAATTTCTATGCATTCTGTCAAAAGTAATGAAGATCTTCATCTACATGCAGCTGTTGCACTTGGTCGTTAGGTATCTTCCAAAACGAATATACGATTTTTGTCGAGAAAGTACCGGTCTGAAACATCGTCGAAACATTAAATTTATTTCCAATTCGCAATTTGTCTGATAGAACATGCCTATTTAGAAATTATTGCTTTGTAGGAAAATGAATGTTGTTATGTATGTTTAGCCTTTTAGTTTGTATATACCTATCAACAAAATAAAGTACCACGAAAACTGTTACTTTGGCGACGAAACAGAAATCTTAAATTATATAGACCGTGCCGTGTCCCCCATTTGAACCGTCCGCGTCCGAGTAATATACATATTAGCCGATTAAATTTGTCCATTATAAAAATATTTTGAAAATGTCAGGACGCCCACGCGTTGTTATCACGTACGAACAATCAATACTTCAAGTCAACTGGGTAAGTGATTAAATTTATTTTTATAAAAAGTGCGGCATATAACAAGGTATTGATTCCATATATGCAGTTAGAATATAGGCTACATAATGACAGTAGCGGCTCGCGATAATTTTATTTGGGGGGTTCTAGTTTCTTAAAAAATATGAACAACATAATAAAGAATCACCTTCGCTCCCTCGGTAATTTCATCCAAGTAGAACTACGATTTTTGATAACAAAAGAATAAGTTTTATGTACATATGTACAAAAAAAAGTTCACAATATAATAATCACTTAGAAATGCGAGTAAAAATGTTTTTGCTTATACACAAAATCAAGTCTTCTGTCTTCTGAGAAAAAAAATGTCCTATGACTTTGTTCGTCAAAATTGCGTGTTATGGATAAAGTTCTTATTCACTGACATAACATTGCTAGGGCATTAAGGCGTTCTTTATGCATAGTGTTTCTTAAAAATGTCTTTATTCTTTTAAAAGTAGAAAAATATCTTTCTGATTCAGCAGTAGACATTAGAGTTGTCACAATATTTTTTAGTAACTTGACCGTCTCGCTGAACATTTCATTTAAACCATTATCAGACAGCCAAGAAAGCATGTTTAGGTCACCTACAAAATTTTTAAAATCCGTTCTTGAATAAATGACTTCCAATTCAGTCCTTAATTTGTTTTGTTGAAATATTGGATAAGATTCAACAACTTATTTGAAAGTCGACGTCGGTAATTTCTTTGAATAATTAAGAAAATTGTCTACATTCACCAAAGATGCGGCTTCCAAATGACCTCTCTATGACAATCTTTCTTTCATCTGAAAAATTATTATATCACACACTTCCTTAGCAATTACAGAATTTCTGTTTTCAGGATTAATTTTTCTCCGTTTATTCTCATTTTCAATATTAGTGATTTCTTTTTCTATCTTATTAGTTGAATTTCTAATAGATGATGTAATTTTTTCAAACTCCTCAACTTTTTTTTAAGTTCAATACTGTCTGTATTTCTAGCTTGAAATTGATTAATTAATATGTTGTGACGTCCCTGCTCGGGCGCCAATTTGTGACGTACTTCGCTGCTCTACGCAAGAGCAGAAGTGTCACTTTGACATCAACACTACGGCGGTGCACACGGTACGGATATCTCGAGCGACAGTTTCTGTTTAGAGTGCAGAAACACCACTTTACTCTATCGGTGGGACGATAGAAGCCGGGCAACTGCAGTGAAGATACGGCTAAGCCAGGGGTCGGGAAAAAGGGAACTTACATACTACAGTTAAGGAACACACTCTCATTCAATATATGTACATTTATTCTACACACTAATTATTATTTACACTTTATACACCCTTAGTAACTACAACTTAAACTACAACGGTCTTAACTACAAGCGGTCTTATTCTACAAACTTATACTCCTACGGTCTTAACTACGGACAAGCGGGGCAGTAAGCGGGCGGTCAAGCGGTGCGACACAGTACGCCGGTGAACGAAGCGGTGAAACGGTAAGCAGCGATGAATCCAATCGGTCACATGCAGACGGCGGACGGATACCAGGAGGGAAGCAAGCGCCCATACAAGCAAACTATGCCTATCTAACGCGGTTACTTATTATCGCTTGGCTGATGGATGGTTCCGGTCTTATCATATGCCAACGAGTATCTCCAAAGCGCCCTGCCAAAGAAAACGGACTCAGGCGGCCTGGAGGGCACGCGGTTGAATGCGGTTACTGTAAGGGGGAAAGGAGTAACAAGCCTAACAGTGGCGAATTGATGATGACGACGGGATGGTCAAACTCCAAAACTACCCTGCAGAATTTTTACGTACTCAGGTAGACCGGGGACCCGCGGTTACGGACGATACCTCCAAGTCACCCTGCAGAATTTTTACGTGCTCAGGTGGCCTGGAGGGCACGCGGTATAACGCGGTTCAAGGTTGGGGGGGAAGGAGTGGTAAGCCGAACGGTTGCAAATCTAAGACGACGACGGTATGGTCAAAGCTACCAAGCTACCCTGCAGAATTTTTACGTGCTCAGGTAGCCCGGCGGACCCGCGATTACGGACGATACCTCCAAGTCACCCTGCAGAATTTTTACGTGCTCAGGTGGCCTGGCAGGCACGCGGTTACGGAAATCCCTCTAAATCACCCTGCCAAAAAACGGACGCAGGTGGCCTAGAGGACACGCGGTATCAAATGCTAGTATCTCCAAGTCACCCTGCAAATTTTTACGTGCTCAGGTGGCCTGGAGAACACGCGGTGTAACGCGGTGGAACGCGGTTCTAATTCCAACCTTCGGCCGCTCTCCCGTTCTAAGGAAGGATATGAGGCGGATACGTTTAGCGCTCGCGGTTCACTAACTCTAAAAAAATAAAGCCCGGAAAGTACTCACCAGCCAAGTAATACCGATTATTTACCAAACCTTTATCAAACCTTGCTACCTACTTCCGGATCCTGTGCTGGCTTCCTCTCTGGAGCGGTCGGGGTCGGCACGTCTGGACGGTACGGGCGGCAGCAACGGACTGTTGTGGATACTCTGCAAAATCCTCAAGCTACCAAACTCTGCCAAAAAGCAGAAGTAGGATGAGCGCGGTAGTCATGCGCGAAATATTGCAACTACGTCACCGTTTATCGACTTAGAAAAATTCGCAATTACCTTTGGATACCTATGTACCTCTATACTCACAAGTTTACTTACTATCCAAGTCGACGTGGTGCTTCGGTTGGAGCTCAGACGGGAACTAATTTAATGATAAAATGCTCATGCTACTAAACACTGCTAAAACGCAGAAGTAGGATGAGATACGGTAGTCATGCGCGGGTTATTACAACTACGTCACCCGTTCATCGACTTAGAATAATTCCGCATGAAATTTAAATACCAATATATCCTTATACTCACGAGTTTACTTACTGTGCTGGCCGGCGTGGTTCCTCGTTGAGTAGCTGGACGGAAACTAATTTAATTATTTTCAGTCTCGGCCTCCCTCATGTTAGCGCGGGCATAAGGGTGCCGGGGACACAATGCGTGCGTCGGTTTCGCTTACTGCCGGCCTTGGCCTACGTGGAATGTTCATAAAAACATATCAATACTACCTATCTATAATTAACAATTTAACTGTTATTAATTAAAAGCGTAGCACCATAATGGGTAAAATATTTTTTAAAACCTACCTAACAACTTAATAAAATAAAATCACTTCGTTACAATGTTTACATGTGGAAAGATTTTGTGAAATATTTTCTTTAAAATATACCTATTTTTAGTCACTTGCTCGTTGTGTTTTATAATAGTTTGTCTATAAACTGAGTCTAACTGAACTGCAATATTTACCGAACCTAACAAAGCCAAATCTGTACTGCACTTTATATGATATACAGAAATTTTGCGCTTTTTTTTTTTCTGATCTAAATGTTTTAGATCTTTAAATCCTGTATAAATCCATATCTTGTCCATTCCGAAAGAATCGGAATAAAATAGAACACATGGAAAACAAAACAGAGCATTTACCTTATTACACTCACAAATCCACTGACATTTTTTTGTAAATTTTCTCAGAAAAATGCCTCGTGAAAGTACGTATCCCTACCTTGTCTGGTTGGTTAAGAGTTTCTGGTGTTGGTCGTCCGAGTTTTCTGATTTTTACTTTTTCTGCTAACGGAAGAGTTTTAAAATTCACTTTTAAATTATTATTTATACCATTCTTAGTCATTTTGGGAACAACCAACTTAAAATAACACAAAAACACTCAAAACAGTGAAACCACAAATAAATATCGAGAGCGAAACCGGCGAAACGATATAAGCACTACTACACTACACAAACATTAAAAGCGCACTGCGGCTCTGATAACTTGAGCCTTCTGTCGCATTGTACAAACCGTTCTCCGCGATCGACAATTTTCGCGCTCAGTTCGTTTCTTCATATATTTCTTTATGCAAGGAATGGCTCATATGAGCTGAGCCTACCCCATACTCTCTGGTTAGAGTTATAAGTTGACGGTTAGTACATTATGACTTTATTGTACACATAGCCATCGCAAAGGGGTAATAACTATGTTAAAAGAGATACTAAATATAAAAAAAACTGAAAAAAAATATCATGCGTTTAATTACTCTTACATTTTCCTAATAATAACTTAGGAGACTCGAGCCCCTGAGTCTCTATAGAGCAGCCGCCACTGCATGATGGACGGTTATTTGTTTTAAACAGGATTGACATTTTGCATAATTATGACCGTATTTGGTTTTATAGAAGGCCTGTATTATATAAATGTGTGTTAGAGTTAGCCCCTTTGGCACTCTCTTTATTTATTATTTACCTTCAAGCACAATAATTGGATGGTTATTGTGAACTAAATGTCAAAGCCCTTTTAATTGTACTGTTTTCATTTTCAATGGCCGTAGTAATTTTTTAGTTTTTTAGGTCCTCATTTCTACAATACGAATTGTATTATATGATATAAAATTAAAAAAATATAATATACTATTTATTATCCAACTTAGTTTTATTTCATGTTTTTAATTAGAGTTGTTTCCAAAATTATCGCTTTTTTAATTTTTTAGTGAGATTTATTAAGAACCTTGCGCCATAGGCTTAAGAACAATTATATCGAATATTCGTTTTTCATTAATTCTTATAATTTTACTAGCCAGTTACATAA
Source organism: Rhamnusium bicolor (assembly GCA_029963845.1). Classification (NCBI taxonomy): domain Eukaryota; kingdom Metazoa; phylum Arthropoda; class Insecta; order Coleoptera; family Cerambycidae; genus Rhamnusium; species Rhamnusium bicolor. Next base: position 43,365 of record JANEYF010005041.1, on the reverse strand, counting down.
TTAAATATTATTGTATACTTACTTGAATTCTTCTAATTATGGTGTCCTTTAATAGAATTAGATGGTCGTAGTTTAATAAAAAAATAATAATTGAACTTTACGACAAATTTTGAATGGACCTTAGACGGAAGCCATCAGAATTAGAGTTACCAAATCGCGCTGCCGATCATGAGCGTAGGCTGAAAATGTATAATACAGTTTATTCGTTATGTCAAAAAATAAAGTGTGGCTATGATTTTTCGTGATGTTTCATTGTATACAGGGTGTCTTACCAGGACCTGCATCGATCGATATAGGGAAAAGTACGCACCAGAAAATTTTGAAAATTTAGGGAATTACTAATGCTAGTGTGGCCAATCCAACTGAAATAATTACATGCATCTGGCACTTCCGGTTATACCGGAAGCCGATACCAACTTGCTTATTTTAAATGGAACACCCTATATATTATAGGATTTTCAAAAATAGCATTATATTCTGAGTCAAAAACATATAGAAAACCCTATATCTAAACCCAGCCGTTTCAGAGATATTTGACATTTAAAAAAATTTTGACAGGTGTAATGGTTTACAATAACCTTTATAACATTCTTCGTGTAGAAGATACTCATTTGCTTTTTGGCATGCAGAAAGACCATAAGGTGAGCTATGCTCTACAGAAATTCAATAATAGTATACCAAGTGTTTCATTTTTGACGTTACATTTTGTAAACTTCAAACCACCACAACTTGCTCAAGTCAAACGGAACATCCTGTATTTTTTTACATCAAGTTATGTAGAATTAAATTCCTTTTTTTCTGATATAAGCATTGTGGGGGTTTAAGTTACAACTTTTTGAAATATTTGCGATTTTCTTAGAAATTCAAGAATTTTTAATAAAAATGTTATCAAATTAGCCATGATTAGAAACAATCAGTAATGTTAGTCATTCTCTTATGTCACCCCGAAAAACACCCACGAAGACTTTTTGATTGTTTATCTTTATGGAGAATGTGATAAATTAATATCAAGAACTTGTAGTACATTTGTTACTAGATATCCACAAAAACGGAAAATAACACTAAACACTGTAACACTCCTATTAATTGGATTGAAGACACTTTGCATAAACTAAAATAGCTAAGATAAAATCAACTAAAAATATGATTCCATTTTAATTTAATAATTGTTCAAAATTCCGCCTTCGAACCACCACACATTTTTTTGCACCTTCGGATTAGTTCCTCATGGGTAGCTTTTCTAATTGATCCTGTAATGAGTTTTGAAATGCATTTCTTACTTTCTGCATACAATCTTCAATAGTTGTTAATGAGCTCTCATAAACTTTATTTTTAATAGTTCCCCCAAATAAAATAATCTAAAATTGATAATCGGGCGAGCGAGGAGACCATAGGAAACGTCCATTATTGTCGATCCATTGATCGTAAAAAGTTTCTTGTAAAAAATTATTTATCAAATACGCGTTATGTGGTGAAGCACCGTCGTGCTGATAAAAAATGTTTCGATGTTCGGCGAGAGGTAAATTTTCTAAATAGTTATTATTAAAATTTTGTAAAATATTTAGATCTTTCACCTAAAAAAAAAAACGAAAACTAAAAAATTAGCTATACATATTAGCAGAAGAAGAAATCATTATAACTTACTGTTTAAATTTTCCTGATAAAATTCTAATGCCACCACTCTATCGTTTCTTATGGCACAGTAAACATTAAACTGCCAACTTTCTTGAAAATTTCGCTCCCTGAACACATAAGGATTCGAGTCACTCCAATAATGCGAATTGTGTCGATTAAATAGGCTTCCGCTTTTCAATTCTTGCCTTGACAAAGCTATAGTTTTTAAAATTATCCAGTATGCGTTTTACAGTGTCTGGTGACGGTTTCCGTTTTTGTGGATATCGAGTAGCAAATATACTACAAGTTCATGATATTACTTTATCACATTGTCCATAAATAATAAACAAATTCAAAAATTCTTCGTGGGTGTAATTTAAACGCGGTGGCATTTTTTGACATAAGAGAATGAATGACATTACTGATGTTGATCTAATCATGGCTAATTTGAAAAAAATTTTACCAAAAATTCTTAAATTAAGACAATCGCAAATATTTCAAAAAGTTGTAACTTAAACCCCCACAATGCTTATATCAGAAAAAAAAGGAATTTAATTATATATAACTTGATGTAAAAAAACATATTGTTCTATTTCACTTAAGCAAGTTTTTGCGGTTTGAAGTTTACAGAATGTAACGTCAAAAATGGAACACTTGGTATACCATTATCGAATTTCTTTAAGTTGTAGAGCGTAGCTCACCTTATGGGCTTTCTGCATGCTAAGAAGCAATTTGGTATCTTTTACACGAAGAAAGTTATAAAGGTTATTGTAAACCATTACACTTGTCAAATTTTTTTAAAATGTCAAATACCTCTGAAACGGCTGGGTTTAGGCATGGAGTATCCTACATGTTCTTGCCTCAGAATTTTATGCTCTTTTCGAAAACCATAAAACAGGTAGGATATTCTATTTAAAATAAGTAAGTTGGTATCAACTTCAGGTATAACCGGAAGTGCCAGATGCTTGTAATTATTTTAGTTAGATTGGCCACACTACCGTCAGTAGCTGCTTAATTTTAAAAATTTTCTAATTCGTACTTATTCCTATATCGATCGATGCAGTTCCTCGTGAGACACTCTGTATAATGATCGAGAACTGCTTGACAGCATCAAATATTGTAAAGTTAGGTATACTGACAGTAGGAATGGCAAAATGAATGATAACATCGATATATTGACATCGACATGTTCGACATGTTTCGCAAATATCGATGTTTTTACATTTTAAGTGTACCGGTGTGGTTGAAACTACTTCTGACATGCAGCAAAGACAAAATTACTATAAAATTTGTTTTAGAGAACATATAATTTTTAAATCATTTTACTCGCCCTATTTCGGTTCTGTGGGGGGGGGCCGGGGGGGCCCCCCCCCCCGGGCGGGGGGGGCCCTAAAAGGAATTGGCGGTCAACAAAGTTCGGTGGGAAAGCCAATCAAGCGGATGCAAACATCGGTCAACATAGACCAATATTTGATGATCAGAGATCGATGTATGGCCTACCAGACATGGATGGCACAACATCGATGTTTATGGTCCGATGCATCGGTACATCGTTGACATCCCTAACTGGCAATCATATGTCAGCCAGACAGCGTTGTCATTTTCTTTAAATTTCTATTTGTAACTATAAAAATTCTAGAGTTCCCACTGTATTTATAATATAGTGGAATAGTCTCGCATAAGTCGATAAAATTAAAATATTAACGAATATAATAGTTACAAACATTTCATGTTTATTTATTTTAAAAAGGGTAAACAAGAAAATTAATAAAGAAATAATAAGATAAGTAACAATGAAAATATTTTAACAGAATAGTAAACATTGATAAAATCAAATAAATATATGACAAATAAACAAATAAATATAATAATTAGTAATGACAATTAACGCGTTTAACAAATATAACAATTTATAAATCATCAGTTAAATCAAATTTAGCCATCTATAGTATGGTAGAATTGTAGAATAGGTACATACAAAATACGAGTAAGTAACTGCTTACTTTCGATCATGTTTAACCAGTGATAAAAAATAATGTCCTTAAAATAATAAAATTAGATCATTCTTTTAAGTTGGATCTGATTTAATTCTGATTCTTCATCAATGTTTGCATCTGAATCAAATTCTCCTAGAGAAATGATAAAAAGAGGAATATCTTCAAAATATGTTTGTCCCATTTCCCGTATCCGTTCCTCCCTCCCCAGATTTTTACAATGAGCACATCATCAAACCATAAATCCTCAAACTGCTTCAGAAAAGAAGACTGAGGGTTTACGTGCTTGTTATAATAGTTCATCGTTACGTCATTTCAATTCCCGTCGGCACATTACGCGGGGATGCTACGTCGGTAACGGACCGGGTGTCAGAGGAGGGCATTGTTTTCTTTAATTGTTAATAAAATTGCTTTGAATTTGTTTGCTTCAAGACAGAGAGATCCCGGTTTCGACCCCTCTTCGAACCAGATTTTTTTTCATTAAATAGTAGGAATATAGCAAGAAATCTCCACCGAGTGATAGATTTGAATTTCCCGCAGAAGTTGCCGCATGCTACCGTCCACTAGATAGCACCTCAGTAATACACGATACTTATCGCTAGATGTAACCACTGGAATTTCCAGCCAGTAATACAGATCCAGGCTACTGACCACTAGATGGTATCTCTGACAGTAATACAGATCCTGTAACCACTGATAGCGCCTCGACCAACATGAAGTTAGCGCCTCTACCGATAATGCAGATTCAATACTTATCGACCACCATGAAGTTGGCGCCATGCTGTGGCGTCACTGTCTGGCCTAACAGGCGCCCTATCTAATGATAGCTATTATTCACGAGGGTAAAGTTTACGTAACTTTTACGTAAATAACCCTAGTGAATAATAGCCATTATATGCAACACTATACTTTATTCACGGCGATTAAACAATAACAATTTTTGGTAAAATATCGCAATAATAATTCTGACAAACTTTGATATTTCAAATCAAATAGCAATTCCGCGCTTTGATTGACATGTCATGGCATATTCGATGAAATTTTAATAAAGACTTTGAGAACCAATGAATTATTATTCCCTGCAATGCATAATGGACAGCATTATGCTTGAGGCAACAGATACAGATATAATGGATACACTATTTTTGCACTAAAAGTATTAATTAGTATTAACCTTAAGCAAGAAGGAAGTTCCCCTCGAAACGTTGGAATTATTTTATCTATTAACCCAGTTACTTGTGATTAGCAGTGCTTACAGAACGAAGTATTGAGTCGCAACAATTAGCTTATATTTGTGTAACTGAGGCATCGCCTACGGTTTTTCGTAGTTTGTACGATCATTAGGATTTACCATAAAAATAAAAAATAATTGACGGTATTTAAGTACATCTGGGGTGACTGATTTTCGTAGGACACCTTATATCCATTATCTCGGCTGATGTGTCTGCGTTTCGTTACTGTAAAAAATGAGTTATTCTCCACCGACACTAATATTATACGCTTAATTGGGTATTTCGCGAGCATTTTCGAATGAAACGAATTGCACAAATTATAACCTGAGAAAACTGCGGTCTTATCGCTTCGAAATTAATAATTAACCTGTCTGCCAACCTATTTATGCGTTCATTTCAGTGTGAAAGAAATAAATGTGTCGGCTCTCCTAACACAATAACCTTGTAATTCACTTTGTGTACACTCACAGACAATAGTGCTGACCCTATAAGTGGAAACTAGTTTTTAAGACATGTTTAGGCAATTAATATAATCTACAAAGAAATTAATACTCCCAAGGATTAAGTAAAAAATTGTGCATTTTATAGGTAAAAGCATGAGACTTGGCAAGCGTATTACTTATGAGTAATTTGGAAGCGTTGTAGGCATCGATGAAATGCACTTTATGCCGCCATATTGGAAAATGGCGGCCAATATCCGTTTTCAGCCTGCAACTTTTGAATGGGTGATCCGATTTTTTCTTTGTTTTAATGATGATCTCTTTAGGACAAAACGTTTTAGTCATTACAAATTTTTCTCTATACCTTAGGGGTTCCTAGTTCTAAAAAATGAATTTATTCTTTTAATACCTTTTTTTATGACGCCAATGAAACTTTTAGACAGTAAAAGAAAAAGAGAATTTCGTCAGCTTTCAATTGTTTTTCCTTAAGTCGTATTTTGACCTACAGTTTATTCAGAAAACGCTAAACAAAACCAAAATGTTAGATTCACGGGTGATCCCAGCGGCACCTATCCTGGAATGAAT